>OW203735.1:16647651-17247651 GCA_934045075.1 Yponomeuta sedellus
CGGGTTCGAATCCCGGCATGGGTGGAATTTTTAGCCTCTAAATAGGTTTTTAGCTAACTCTATGCCAAATTTTATTAAAAATCGTTCCAGCCGTTTAGTCGTGAAGGAGTAACAAACATACAGACTCGCAAACTTTTGCCTTTGTAATATTAGTGTGATGTGATTTAGTATGTTGTGATGTGATATGATGTAATGTAGGTATGGTGGTGTTATGTGATGTATGAGTATCGCGAATCATTAAGAAATACTACTACGTATGAGACGAGGCATTTCAAACAACATTTATCTCGGAAAAGCTGCGGTTAGTTTTATTGCTTAGACGACTTCAAAAAAATGGAGGAGCTTCTTTGTCGGGATCTTTTATCATTTTTATGTTCGATTATTCTTACATTTTACATTGCACATTCACATACAGAAAACAGAATGTATGTTCGTTATTTAAAATGTAAGCCGCTACCGTATTCTAGTGGAAAAAATGGCAGTGGAAACAAAAGTCCAATCCTACCATCTTTTCTCAAGTCACAGTCTTATTAAGCCACATAGCCGATTGAAAACGGAGCAAAGCCTCCGTTCCTACAGTTGTCACTTCACGTTAGTCGTCCATATTTGTGTGGTCTGTCCTGAGAGATATTAACCCTACACGTCGAAGATACGGCGGCGGTGGCTGCATAAATTACACTTCATTAGACCGACGGACCGGAGCAGTGGATGCTTTATGTAGCAGGATGTTGTGACGAGGCACACTTCTAATGCACGGTGGGTGCAGTTTTTACTGAATTCCACTATCGTGGGACTGTAGCGCTTACCTCCTTCTTAGCGTGTCGATGGCTAGGCATTGCGGTGAAAGGATTTGCCAATCAGCATTTTAATTTTACAGATAAAACCGTACAATGCGGCGAACTTAATGCCGTTAGCATTTGGGACTAGTCAACCGCTGTTCTGCGATAATATTTTAGCAGGACGAGTACTTAGGAATGGAAACATTGTGGCTACGTCCAATCAATTTCGTCCAGTTGTATACATAGGTGCCTGTGTAAGCAGCTAAACAAAGCCCACGAAAATTACTTATGATGTAATGTTACAATAATCACGAACATTTTATTAAGTAAACCTACTTGTAGTTAGTTAGTTAGTTGCAACTGAGATTTCCGCTCCTGAGATTTCAGCCTCATAGTTGGGCCATTGAACATGTAACATGCGCTGAGGTATGTTAACACACGAGACACTAGAGTTTCCTCACGATGGCTTCCTTCACGGTTAGCGAGTCAAAAATGTACATAACTTTGAAAACAAAATCATTGGTTCATGCCGGGATTTGGACCCACGACCTCTCGAATGAGAAGTCGGCCTTATACCGCTCCGCTACCAACGCTCTTCTAGCAGAACGTATATCTTATTTATTTACTTAGGACAACCAGTAGCTAGTACACTATTACATCGTAATTGTAAAACACTAGCTGACCCAGCGGTCTACGTACCGCTCAACAGTTATTATTTTTCTTTTTTCTCTCCGTAAGAACCATCCTCGTACTTCAAAGAATATTCTAAATAAAAGAATTAGCGAAATCGGTTCAGCTGCTCTCGAGATGTGCGCTTACCAACACATTCAGCGATTCATTTTTATATTATAGAAGATAAAGGGTTCTAAGGTAAGTGCCTAGCCTTTTAAGGTTGCCACATCATGCACCTTTGCTAGTGTTTAAGTTAACAATTATTGAATTTAAAAGAATACATAACATTATAAAAACTAAACAGAAAAAAAAATCGACAGGACGTAAAGCAATAAAGGTATTGACGTTGTATTGCAATCCATTGTTTGACCCCAAACTGGGATCAATATGTGGCTACTGAACAATGAGTAATTACTGTGTTACTAATTGATACGGTAATAATGAATTATGCTAATGGATCTGCATGTAATTAATATAAATCTGGGTATACAATTAACGTAGCTTGTAAATACATGCTTACACACACAATACCACACACACGACCATTACATGTTTGCGGCGGACTGGACTGTAATGAAACTGAATTAAGTGTAATACTAACATAATACTAACTTCTACTATGTATATCATACCCTGTGCTATCGACAGTAAGAGTTGTTTTTTTTATGTGGCCTATATATATTTCACCGCAGGGCACAGACTTTCTTTCTGAGAGAGTGAGAATAGGCTTAAGTACCAAAAGTGCCCATCGCGGAAGTATTTACGCTTCGTTATTTCTAGCTGTTCTTTGGGAAATCAGATAGAACGATATATTCTGAGTTTGAATTGACGACCTAACGACCTCTGTGGCGTAGCGGTAGCGCATCAGCCTACCATGAAGGAGGTCCCGGGTTCGAATCCCGGTTGGAGACAAAAAAAATCCTAGGTCTTGAATGTTTACATGTTTGTGATGTCGTTATTTCTGGTTCCCACGACACAGGGTATCCTAGTGTGGAGTCAGAAGCAATGTATGTGCCTGTATGTAAATGTTATGTTGTTATGTTATTCTCAGGGAGAATATATCCTTATGTCAGATTATTTTCTGCGACTGACTATTATATATTCTGTGGACGTACACTACGTAGGTAAGTACTTTTTTAAGTAATATAACATTACATTTACCAACTAAAAATAACGATTAACGAGTGCTAACTTATTGCAACGTTCACAGCATCCTAAGTAATATAAATGTACAATCGACCCCACTTCAACCGTTACATACGTGAACTTTATTCAGTTTTGTGACTTGGAGACTGGAATCTACTGACTGTCATCTGTATATTTTATTCCGTCCATTTTACTCGCCCATTATTATTTTCAGACTTGGAGACTGAAATCTAGCTACTGTCAACTGTATATTTTTATTTCATCCATTTTACTCGTCCATTATTATTTTCAGTTCTATGACTTGGAGACTGAAATCTAGCTACTGTCAACTGTATATTTTTATTCCGTCCATTTTATTCCCTCATTATTATTTTCAGACTTGGAGACTGAAATCTAGCTACTGTCAACTGTATATTTTTATTTCGTCTATTTTACTCCCCCATTATTATTTTCAGTTCTATGACTTGGAGGCTGAAATCTAGCTACTGTCAACTGTATATTTTTTATTTCGTCCATTTTACTCCCCCATCATTATTTTTTTCGTGTGAATCTCGTTTGAACATTATTGCCCAGTCACGTTAATATGCTTGCTTTGATCCGCCTACTTTGGGGTTTCCTAGTTAAACATGGAAACCTTTGAGTTTTTTCATACTGACCGTTTGGTCCCACATGGGCATTTTAGCGTCCGGTTCAATGTAGGGTAAAAGATGACCTTTACAATATTTAAAATTTATTTTCTTAGCAAATAATTATCATTGTTAACTTATCTAAAATGTTAGCCATAGATTTTGCTAGTTAATAAAATTATTTAAAGTAACTTATGATAGCCTGGAAGAAATTGCTTTAAGTAATAAAAAGCAAATTGTACTAAATTTTACATAATGTCTGTTACTGTCATTTCTATAATACATAAAACATATTCTATCTATCTTACTAATAAAATTTTCATTTCTTTTACCTAGCCTATAGACGTCCCACTGCAAGGCACAGGCCTTCTCTTAGAGAGAAAGAGAGAGGGAGAGAATATGGGCTTAATTACCACGGGTGCCGGCCACGGATTGGCAATTTCAGGCGCTGAGATATTTGAACACTTCAGACTCTCAGGTTTTCTCACGATGTTTTGAATGAGTTTTTTTTTAAATTATGTACATTTGTGAATAGCATTAAAAAGTTAAAATTACTTTGCTGAATTCCGCCAAAAATCCCACAAGCACCATGCGGTTAGCTAATGCACCGCCCTCCCTCCCACTTTTTCAAGCAGAAGCAAGACACCAACACACCACCACCAACACCAATACTTGTGTGAGAAAACATTTGTGAAGCTAAAGTAGCAACACCACTTGCTAGCGGCGGAGAAAAACAGCTGTCTTCAATTATTATATATCTATGAATATCTTCTTCTATAGTGTAAAAATGAATCCATCGCTGAATGTGTTGGTAAGCGCAAATCTCGAGAGCAGCTGAACCGATTTCGCTAATTATTTTTTTACTATATTCCTTGGAGTACGAGGATGGTTTTAACGGAGAGAAAAAAAATAAGAATCGACTGTTAGGCGGTACGAAGTTAATTGGGTCAGCTAGTAATAAATATATATATATATAAATAATTTAGTCAGAAATTATGAAAGTACGGAACCATCGGCTCGCGAGTCCGACACGCAATTGGCCGCTTTTTTGTTGTTATTTGCAGGCTACAGTCCTCATTTGTTTTGCAAATTAATTCAGGGATACACTCTAGTTGGCGAAATTGGTGCGGAATCGTTGCTCCCTACGCAGCTGTCAGTTTCCCATCGGATCGTGTCGTGCACGGCGCCCTCGCTTGTTTCGTTTTTGTTAATGCAATATTAATTTACCAAATTGTGCTTGCCAATTATATTCATACATGAACTCACTTCTGTGTTCCGGATAAGTAGAAGGAGACCGTTTGACAAGAAAAAATAATTAAATTGCTTCTTTCTGTTCTCCGTCATCATCATCCAGTCGCTACTAGCAATGAGCATCAGGGAGCCGATTCTCGCCTATGCGAATTGAGAGCGTCGTTATCGTTCGTTATCAACCCTTGTCTGACCCCACTGCTGGGGCACGGGTCTCTTCCCTGCGATGCAGGGAGGTTATGTCATACTACACCACGGGGGCCAAGTCCGGATTGGTAGAGGATTGTAAGACAGTGGTGGGCCTTACTGTCAGAAGTTATCAAGCCGGCCATAAGGCCTCTGACATGGCTTGACGACTGCCATTACATGACAGCCGGCACCAACGGCTTAGCGTGCCTTGCCAAGCACGGAAGCGCTCAGAAAAATGCCACTAGCGGTAGTCACGGGACGGTCACCCATCCTGCACCTGACCGCGCCTGTGGTTGCTTAACTCAAGTGATTGATTCCAATCACTCGGTTCGACTAGGCCACGAGCGCTTCATCTAATATGTAAGTCCTATTTATTATGCCAGGACTGATGTTAGAAATTTCGAACAAACTGGAAACATTGTAAAATTGTATTTATTTGGTACAAAATTTCACACCTGAATAATCATCATCTTGATCATGATTGGAATCACTCGGTTCGACTAGGCCACGAACGTTTTGCTGTATAAATCATCTCATTACGCAGATTACGAACTCGATCTTTGTATGAAAAAAAAAACGTCGTGCAGTTTCAGTCATCGTCGAATGTGAAACGCCCATAGACAAAAGTGTCTAGTCCAGAATCACGAAAATACTGAGAGAGTTTTTGATATTTACCTCCATTGCTGACAATCGAGGAAAATATTCTCGGCCAGACTCGATCGTTTGTTGCATTTTATAGGCATCATGCACAGGCGTATCGCTAAATGCACTCGTTAATACGGGATGATACGTTACAATGGCGTCTCATTTGCACGGATTCCCGGTATCGATTGACGGATGGGCGCCATTTGTAATATTGCGTTGGATTTCTGAAGCGTTCGAAACGGCTTACCTATTAAATTAAATATTTTTTTAGTTTTGTATAGTAAATTTTACTAATGTCTTGACTCTTGATATATTTAAGTGGTTTATAATAAAGAAAACTGGTTTCCTATAATATAAAGGACATTTTGGGCTATGCGTGGACAGAATGTAAGAGAAAAATCGAAATAACCCCTGATTATAATTAATTTCAAAACGAATATTTTTGCTTATCTCGTTGTATCAATCGACATTTTTAACAGTTACATACTAATAAGAATTTTATCTGAAATCCAGTCTTTATTCTGTCAACCAGCCTTGATTTTTATTTCGGTGTTGCAATTTAAAGAATTTAATTAGTCACAAATTGCACAGAAAACAATTTGGAGTCTCTAATGCAACGCGTTTTAGTATTATTTGGGTAAAAAATAATGCACACTAATGCAACGGCATTACATTACTTGCTAGATGTGTCGTATCCAATTATTGGTGTGATAAAATGAATAAAAGAATTAATCTGGATTTGAGGGTAAACTATTTATTTATGGCAACACTAGAAAAAAAAAAATGTTTGAATTGTCATTGTCACCGGTTAAAATAAAGAAAACGATTTATTCATTCATTTTTTGCTGTTTTTTTGCTTCTCGTGAAAATTCTTTGTTTTATTACTACATGGGCTTGTTAAAATGGATCCCGATTCTTTGCTTATTGATGATCCCGGCTCAATTACGGATTTTGTACCGGACTTACTTTGTGGTACTTACCAAATAAAGCAAGCAAATCATAGGACACCTTGCAGCAAAAAACTCACAATGCAGGTATATTGACGCAAATTCATTACTGTAATAGGGTTCTTCGTAACTATAAAACCTACTATTTAGTTTTAATTCAATTGACTATTCACGTTTGGCCAAATCGCCTATACAAAGTGAATAAAGTCCTTTTGGAATGGAAATTCCTTAATCAAACCTGGGAAAAGAACAAGGTGATTTTTAAAAACCTATTTAGAGGCTAAAAATTCCACCCATGCCGGGACTCGAACCCGCGACCTCTGGCTAACCGTGCCAGCGCTCTTCCAACTGAGCTAATTTGCAAGTACCGGCATCAGTGAATGTTCGAACTTCTTTACAATACTCTCTGTACTATTTACAGGCAGCGACACCTGGCTGAAGTAATTTGAATCACTTGCAGCCCCGAGCACCTACTTTGCAGTTAGGTTTTACATCGAATTTTACAAAACCGGTTTCCTGTAATATAAATTTTGGAATGAAAATTTTTCAATCCAAAGCTGGGAACAGAATAAGCTAATTTTGAGTTTTAACAGACGGTCAAACTTGGTACGGTCCGAGCAGCGGATTAGGAGTGCCATCGTACCGAGCGAATTGTATTAATTGTGTTCGGCGGACAACTTTCCAGACGAACGGATACGGTATGGAGCGTACCGAATCCGCGGTCCGGACCGTACCGGGTACGATCGTCTGTTAATAGTACTATACAGGGTCCAGTGGTAGGGGTTTGTAGTAGGTACCTAAAATTTAAGTATCGAAAATGCAATTATAGGTATATTGACGCACACTTTTTTCAAACCTCAAATGCTTTTAAAAAAAGTATAAAGAACGTTTAATGTTGATGAAGATATCACGTACGGTAACAAATAAAATTGAATGAGTAAGGAACACTTAATAGTAGGACCTTCTCGTATTGTAACATTCAATACAGCAATATGCGTGTAACATAAAATGAACAATAACCCATAATTACTACCACAGTGAACTGTCACAGAGATTCACTATGAAATGACAATAGCTGTAGGGTGATAGAATCCTCTTCCAGATTATACATACTAATTAAACAAGTGTAGTCTGGCTGTTTGTTTGTCCGATTTCAGTACATTTCTGATTTGCGACAAAATGCATTTTATTACACAAAATATATTATAGTGGTACTGAGTTTGATCTCTACTTGACCAGTTTCACATACATACGCCTGTATCCCAGGTATAGGCAGAGACCAGGGACTGCCACTTGCCGCGATCCTGACAGATCACCTTCGCTTCATCTACGTTCATAAGTCGTTGCTTGCACGCACGCCGGTTCCGGGTACTTTTTATCTTTCCTTTTGCTAATACATCCCTTATTCGGTCGATGTATGTCCGCCTGGGGCGTCCCTTACCAGCCTAGTTTCAATATTTCCTTTAACCTCTTAAGGTTTTCTTTATTGTTTTGATTGTTATATATACTTAGCTGGCCCCTTAAAAGTTGTTTTTCATTTTAGCCTACTACCTATTCTCGGACAAAAAAATCATAAAAATTGGTGAAATCATTTTGGAGGAGCTTGATATCAAATACTGTGATACAGAAGTTTTGTAAATTAGATTTTATTTTACCTGACTGCTATTAAAGAATGATAGAAGAAAAAAGAACGTTGCAGTTTTTATAAACCCTTTTTAACTTAAGCTTCTAAGATTTTCATGTTTTGATTTTTTTTTCAAATAATTGCTAATGCCTTCCTCAGCAGGGCCGCTTTAATCAAAAAAAGCGATGACACTAAGAATAAAAACAGAAAAAGAAATTGTTGAGTATTTTTTTACTATTATTATGCTTTGGGATAATAATGCGAGCGAAGCCACGGGTAAAAACTTGTTGTCTCTATGATAATAGTATTCTGGTGACCTCTTATTCAGTATGAAACGTTTACGACCAGAAACATAATATCTCTACATGACATCTATGGCAGAATTTATCCCGACAGTTTGAGTAACCCGAGCTTCCATGCATATGGTCTTTATTTGATTTCATACAGACATTCACCAGTCCGGAGGGTTGACATTAAATTTATGTCATATTCTACTTGATACACCCGCGCTGTACTGCGAAGTTCAATGTTGACATTTGTATTTGGGCCCTACAGGGTGGTCTAATAAAATACAATATAGTTTTCATTATTCCTTGTAATTTCAGCTCTACGATTTGACATTCAAAAATCTTCGTGATCTATATTAGTCCACTGCTGGACATAGCCCTCCCGTAATGAGCGCCATAGCGCAAGGTTGTGCAACTATTGGGGGGTAATGCCAATAATCCCCATGCTGGGCATGCGGGTTGGGGATCGTAGTTTGGTGGAATTGTACTGCAGGGGGCGCTGCTGCTCACCCCCCGGTTTGTATCCCTCAGTTGCCTTTTACGACACCCGCAGGAAGAATTTGGGTTGGTGCTATTCTCTAGGCCGACACCAACAGCAATGATAATTTCTATATTGTACAAATTATTCATTACTTATTTATACATTAAACGGGTCTAATCGCGATTAAACGCCTTATAAAAATAAGGTAAATACTTTTTTCATCCCACCATCTCGGAAAGAGTATTTTTAATCTTCAATATCTGAGTGGAAAGGCCGTTTTTTTTCACTAGAAGATAAAGTAAATTGAATTTAGAACATCGTGTGCTAAATTCTAACTAAGTTTGTGAATTAAAAAAATATTACACTCAATTTAAATAACTGTAGCAACGTTACTTTAAAATTTTCTTAATTATACCTTAGTATTATTTTGTTATAATTTAAAGGTTATTCTGTAATAATTACCTGTCATATTGTAGTAATTTATGCCTAAACTGAAATAAAAGTGTACCTATCTTGTGATTGTAAACGTTTTTTTTTTTGCATTTAGTCATTTCCTCGCTGAGGTGGAATGAAAAGTTACGTGTTGCACTCGAGTGCAAAGATTTTTCACCTCGTGCTCTTTTGATTCCCTCGCTAACGCTCAGGATTCTAATTTTGAATCACTCGCTGTGCTCGTATTTCAATTTTGGAATCCTTCGCTTGCTCGGTCATCAAAATTGAACACGCGGTTAAAAAGCAACGTTGCACTCTTGTATAAGAAATAACTATTTTCAATAAATAATCGCGAATAGACCCGTTCAATATATAACGAAATATTACTCATTACTATTAACAGCCCTGGCAAACATCGTACCGCCACAGAATCCGTTTATACGATTCTTGTTACCGTGGTAACTTAATGCGTTAGTAAATATCTTATAGTTATGAGTTTTGCGTGAAAAAAGGTTACGGTAACAATATAACACGGGAACGCATTACCCTGATATCAAGTATCCTATATCTCAACTCAAGTTGTTATCTATTTAGCCGTTATTGCGTGATTGAGTAACAAACATCCAAACATCTTTACAAACTGTATAATATTATATACAGTAGTATTCTTCCAGTAGAATGCTTCTAGCATTGAACACGTCCTTTTCCATTTCATCATCATCATCATTTCAGCCTATTGCAGTCCACTGCTGGACATAAGCCTCCCCCAGGGTGCGCCACAAGACCCGATCTCCCGTTTTCGCCATCCAGTCACCACCAGCCACCTTTTTCAGATCATCGGTCCATCTGGCCGGAGGGCGTCCTACACTACGCTTGCTTTTCCATTTACTTATTTAATAATATATTGTTAGTTGCAAATATTAAATTCGAAATATCATTACATGAAATTTGTTTCAAAGGCGAACTTATATCTAACAGCCAACCTTAGCATTGGGTGTTTAATGAGTGCAATATAGAATTTAAATGAATAAATAGTATTAATTTGTAAATTAGATGTATATTTTCTATATAGATTCCAGTTATATATTTCTTTAGATAGATAAACTCTCTAGTTTATGCAGTACGTAAGCCCATACTCGTCCATACTCAACACAGGCCTCCCTCAAGTCACGCCTCTCCTTCTGTCCTCAGCCATTCTCATCCAACCGCTGCTACCAAACTGGTTCAGTTAATCCAGCGAGCAGTTGGACGACCTATGTTACGTTTGCCAGTTTGTGGTCTCCACTCGAGATCCTTTGTTAAGATATTTTATACATAATTACTAATATTAATGCAGCCTATATTATACGACACACTTCAGAGCACAGGCCTTCTTTCAAAGAGAGATTGCAGGCTTAATCGCCACGGGTGCCCACCGCGCATTGGCAATTTCAAGCGCTGAGGCATGTGAAAATATCAGACACTAAGATTTCCTCACGATGTTTTCCTGCAACGTGTTATTGGAAAGATATAAAAAAAAACACGCAACAAATGAGAGTAGTATTTATACATAGTTATATATTAAACGGGTCTAATTCCGATTATTTATTAGGTAAAACGTAATTACCTTTTTTTCCGGCGTTTTGGTAGCGTTACAGTTACGTGGTCTCGGGTAAACTCTAATAAATAATAGCGATTAAACTCGTTTAATATATAATTAGAAATGAGACTGTTTCCAGGTTTGTGATATTCATGCCTGGTTACAATACCCTAATTTGAGACCAAGACAAGTAATTGTGTTGTTTAGAAGTTGTGGCAAAGCATTTTTCCTTAAATGCAAAAGCCACATTTTCCACGGGCCGAAGTAACTAGCGGGAAAACGCCCACATAGTCACAATAAACTGTTATTACCCTTCAGGAGTGCATGTTTCTGTGGCTACTGTGTGAGTCGACTCCATTTTCACTATATCTCTGGCACAGTAATATTTTCAGGATGTTCAAGGTTGTCTTGGCTTGAAATTCGACGGCCTCGGTAACGCAGCGGTTTGGCACGATGACTGTTAAACCGAAGGTTTAGGGTTCGATCCAAGCCAAGTCAAACTAGGAAACCTACTTATCTTGTTTGTCTCGGGCGGGTCTTGGATGTTATATATATTTATATTTTTTAATCTATCTTCGAGTTTGCACCTGTAACACAAGTCAGCCCAGGGTATCCTATTTTCGTTGTTGTTGAAATCCTTGTTGTTTCTGAACTACAAAGGGGAATTCTCAACTTGAAAATGCATTTTGTTTTTCGATTAACATGGCGTAGTTTTGGGACACCCTGTATAATCACGACAACAGCATCAGCAGCACCTATACACCGGCCTACTCACCCGGGCCTAGGTTAATCATTTTATTCAACAGTATACAGTTACACGATTATTATTGACACGCCAACTGGCAGGCCCCCAGTTCACCTCCTGCCCTTCGATCCCAGAATTTGATCCCTTCTCAATAACATTACTGATAGGAAGTAATAAATTGTACGCATTATATAGGCTTTCCTTGTGGAAGTAATCGTAATGCAAGGAAATCGGTGTTGGAAGCGGTATTGTATTTCCTACCTGCCTTTCGTGAGAGGAGTGACTGACAAAATTGGGAGTATTTTGAAACGCGCCTCAATCAGAACCATCTACCAGCCGCCAAGAAAGATACACCAATTCATGCGAAGTGTCAAGCACAGGATTCCCTTACAAGAGGCAGGAGTATACAAGCTTGACTGTGAATGTGGTTCCTCGTACATTGGTCAAACGAAGCGTACCATAGCTGAGCGGGTGAAGGAACATATCGCTGATGTGAAACATAAGCGCTCTGGTAGATCTGCAGTCAGCGAGCATACACTTAGCGGTACCAACCACTTTATACATTTCGATAAAGTTAAAGTTCTAGCCCGAGAAGACCGTTTCTTCCCTAGAATGATACGTGAGGCAATAGAGATCCGCCGGCATCCAAATTTTAATAGAGATCGTGGTTGGAACATACCGGTAGCATGGGAACCAGTGCTTAAGTGCATGAGACCCCCTTGCTAGAAGTGTGACTGTAGAATAAATAATAAAAAATCAATTTAAATTCAATTAATAATCGGTATCTTTAAGTTCATATAAAGTAATTAGTTTATAAATTTAATTTTAACTTCAATTACTAATAATCAATATTGTTGACTTTATATAAAAAATAATTGGTTTGTCTATTTTGGAACGTAACTTCATAATTAACTTTTGTAATTTTTGCCGAGGGTAGTAAACTAACCGTTAATGATTTCTAAAAGACACCTGTCACCTCAGTCATCCGGGACCACGGCACCTGAAAAAGTGCCGAAACGTTGGAAAATTGTAAAAATGTAATAAACGAGCATAAATCCGTATAAAAACAGTTTTAATTATGGAAGCGGTATTACCAAAAAAATAGTTTTATTTATGTCGGCAATTAGGTTCGCAAGACGTAGCCATGAAAGAAAGATTACTACAACATCTTTGTTTCTAACCGCCGCCTTGTCGTACATTTTTTAAGAATTTGTTTACAGTTACCATTTTTTTATATGAACTTTTGTCCACTCATCTCTGCAACAGTTAGCTAGCAAAGCCAATAGCCGGTGGAATAAAAATGGAGAAATTAAATATTTTGTCCAACACTTCTTGAAGATAAAACAGACTTTTTTTCATTGCATAAACACACACAGAGGTGCAGGCTGGATTTGCCCCTACATTGCCCTTAGAGGGATATGCGATGATATTTTTGTTAGTCTTTCAAAATAGTTTCAAAAGCTGGGTTCTAAAGGAACGGCCACCAAAATGTATGTGTGATTGGAAAATCAATAGGGGGCGCAGTTATTGCGTTTGCGATCGCGATTGTTTGTTGCGTTTATGTGCTCCGTTATTAGCGTTGTTTGTTTCCATAACTGCCGATGAGCATTTGCTTTGTAGTTTCAGCTTAATCAATGAATCAACGAATTGAGCCTTTGGTGAACCTGCTAAATGCATATTACTGCCTCGACGATCTAGCGCTTGGCTACCAAAACAGAGATCGTGGGTTTGATTCTCATTGGAGTTTGCCGTAAATTTGTACAAATGGCCTCAGTCTTGGTATATTTTCATGTTTGTGACATCCTTGCGTGGTAATCGACGTTCCTGGTCCTAAACTGGAATACCCTGTGCTATAGCAACTAAGCAAGGGCTTTACAAACATGGCAATACACCCACACTGAGTTTGTTCAACATTCCTCCCAGCGAGAATTGAACCCACGACCTTCGGCTTGGTAATCAAACGTTATACCGCTAAGCCAACGATGCAGTCAAATGACTGTCAATAATGGCTCCTTTCCAGGCTTTACACAATACATAAGTGTAGCATGGAAGGAAAACATAGTGATGAAAACTTAGTATCTGACGTATTAACCCATTTATAATCTAACTACAGGGCATTGGTAGGAGGCTATTACTTCTCGTTTCTGTTGACTTGTTGATATCAGCCAGGATATCGTCGTCGTCGGATGAAAGGCATGACGCTTCCGCGGCCACTATCACGGCCCCATCGGTTAGTAACAGCGATGGAATGAAATCAATTTCAGACTCTTTGCTACGCCCATCCCGATCTCGATCTCCAGTGCCGTTTTTCATTAGCCTGATTTTATCAGGAGCATTTCTTTATAATTGGTACTCCTTTCAGATTTTTGACACGGCGATAACGAATTTTTCATCTTTAAACGTCCGATCTGATAAATCTCCGATGGCCCCATTGCGCTTCCGCGAACTTAAATGTCTTGTGTGAACATAATCGGTCTTGAAAACACACGAACATTTCACTGGAATATTCCAATTTGGAAGTTTAATGTCTCCATCCATCATTGGTAAATCTGAGCTGAGGTGAGTTGCAAAGCAAAGCGTAGATTATCGCAGACAGAATATGTAACGGCAGTAAAAGTTTATGACCCAAATGAGTTCTCGAGAACAATATGCCATCGAATTCGATTATACCAGTCCATCCTTATCCGATAGTGAAGTAACAAACGCATCTTAGCATACGAACAGGGCCTTACGTTTTATAACAATCGTCGAAGGGGCATTGTAGCAAATGCCCCATAAGATCGGTATCTTAAGCTAAATGTTTCGCGAATAAAATTGGTCTCGCTCCAATCGGCTCTTGAATCGAGTTTTCGATATCGGTCGACGCGATTTGCTTTCGACACTGCCGTCGATGCTATCGGAAACTTCGATGTTGCGTAATTATAGTGGTCGATTCCGTTCATTCGCATGCATAATTCAATCGCATTTTATTAGCATTGTCACTCTTTATAATATCTCGAATACAGGAGGCCATTTTCTTTATCTAGAATTGCATCTAAGCTGCTTTCTATGTAGGGGTTTTCCTTATTCATTTCTCGATAAATTCTTATAGTAGTTGATACTTATCTGTAACTAGCTGGCCCAGCAAACTTCGTATCACCACATTTATACGAGTCTTGTTGCCACGGCATCGTAACAACAAAATATTATCTCATGGGTACGCATTACCGGGGTATCAAGTATCCTATGTCTCAATTTAAATCTTCGTCCATCTGTATGCCGAGTTTCATGTAACTCCGTTAAGCCGTTATTGCGTGGTTGAGTAACAAACATCCAAACCTTTTTCACAAACATTCATATCATCACACTATCACATCACACTTCACAATATCACATGACATCACATCATCATTACACTAATATTATAAAGGCGAAAGTTTGTGAGTGTGTATGTTTGTTACTTCTTCACGTCTAAAAGACTGGAGCAATTTTAATCAAATTTTGTATGGAGTTAGCTGACACCCTGGATTACAAAGGCTACGTTTTCCTGCGGAAAAATATCTTTTTCCTATGAAAAAATCGATACATCGCGGGTAACACCGCGGGGCACCGCTTTTAATATCAGTAGGATGTGCAGCATTTATTCTAGTTGGAAAGGGCGGTAGTTTGAAATTACAAATGCATGCCTGCTTAGGTAGATACGGGGAAAGCGTAAAGATCAGAGACAATATTTTGATAGAGCCATATCTCATCCCCTATCTCAATTGTCGTGTAAGGGTTGAAACAGACGGATGTGAAGCGTGCTTAGCATTCGAAGCTCCCCCATTAACTCCCACCGCTTTTGAGATGCAAATGGGAAATTCTTTTTTTATTTTTTTTATTAAAAAATCCTACCCAACTTCGCGTCTATTTTTCCTGCTTTATTATCTACTATTGTATTTAATCGAGTTCGCGTAAAACTTCGTCTAAAGAATAAACCAATTTGTGACGGGTTACTTTGCAATTCTGACTTTGATCATTTTTGTCGGAGCCCGGCCTCTGTTTAAACTTCCACTCGGAATAATTCGGACAGTTGGGAGAAAAACGCCGTAATGAAGCAGCTTTTTAAAGGTGAATTGAATTCGACAAAAGCTAAACGGTAGCCTAATAAACGCAGAATGGTCACCGAAAGGACAATTTACTTTGAAGATACGTTCATACGTTTTGAGAATTTTGATGCCCTGTTCTTTGTCTAGGTAAATAAATAAATAACCTCGTCAGAACACAATTACTTGTCATGGTCCTAAATAGGATACCCTGTACTACGTTAACCATTCAAGTAAATACACCCAGAGTGTAGCCATTTACATAAACGTTTGGAGGCCCTCAGTGGGAATCAAACCCGTGACCTCCAGCAGGGTAATCAGGTGTGAAATCTTTGTAACACTTATTACAACTTGGGTTACACTGAATGGTATTGTAAGATAGGATAGAAAAACAACTTGACCCGTGGTAATAACTCGAAAAAAAGTCACGGTGCCACCCCTAACTCTTCGAACAATTAGATGCTGCAGTTTCTGGTTCCAAAAAACCAGTTTTTTAAATGGCCAGGAAGCAAGATATCGGATATTTTTCATACCTATTTATTAAGCTTCTTTTTAGAACACCGATCGATTTTGACACAAAAACTTTCGTAAGCACTACAAATTATTAACTGAAATCTAAATTGACCTTCTTGATTTTTGTCGGAAGAGTCCGACCAGGACCTAGGTACTGCTAATGCATTGTGATACTATGAGAATCGGGTGAACTGAACGTAGCCTAGTTTCGTTGCTGTTTTAAGTCTACGCGCGCACATACATTGAACCTTCTAGGGGTCAATGGTATGAAAAACACCTCACGTGACCCGATCATGTCTTTGTTATGGTACTATAGTGTAATACACTGACAGATTCGAGGCCCAGATTTTGCTCTGATTCGCAGATTTTAATCTTGGGGAGTAGAGACGGAGCTCTGACTAACAAAATTAGTCCGGATTTAAGTTACATAATAATGATTTTTGTACTTATCACAATAGAAGTCTCTATTTGGAGAGTAACAGTTGATAGCAAGTAGGCCTTTGCATATTTATTACAAAATCTCCTGCAACGTAACGGTACAACAAAGTAGGTACAGTTACATCGCTATACGAGTATACAGATCCATCTCGTTTTTTTGAACTAGATGAAATTGAACTCCAAAAATTTTTCTGGGGATAAAATAATTCACCACTGTAGAGTTCTAGGTCTTCCTTTGCCTAACTATAAGTACTCACCCCAATGTCATCAGAAATATTCATCGTACGCACATGACGCTTCGAACGCACCAACGAAATACGAAATAGGGTCTCCATCCTCCTTTGTTCACGCACCCCTGTTGTCACATAATGTCAGTATCGAGGGCTCAAAGTGTCAGGCAGACAAGTGTCCTCACAATACGTTATATCAGTACCACTGACGTTTGTAGCTGCCCTTTTTATGAAACTACAACTGTGGGCTTAAAGGTCACCATGTCGTTTGCTGATTTTACAGGAGACATGTTGCAAATTTGCCGCGAGTATGAATGAGGCCTAATTCTATTGTTGGACGCGATGGCATATGGGCTGTATGATGAGCCAGGTTTAACAGCGATTTCAAATGTTGAAATGTTCTTCGCTTCGGCTTGATTAAAAGAATGTGTGGATTACAGGATCAACGTCGCGTTGTCGAAGTACGAAATTTTGATTTACTTTCTGGATTTAACAAATTGAGTTTTTGGGACGTGACGGTCATTTTCATATACGTTAATATCGAAGACGATACATGCATACCTTCTTATTTTGTATTTGTAATTGGACGTAGAAATAAATTTACTTATGGCGACAAATACAAATTAATCTGATAAATTTAACGTAATCCTGGATTCCCTTAATACTTCATTTTTTTGTCAGAGTATGTAAATCTAAGAAGATACAGGAAGAGACCCGTGCCCCTACAGTGGAGACATATAAAGGGTTGATATCGATGTGAATCTGGAATCATGTCAAAAATATACAAAAGGTTTAAGTTCAAGAATTCGCTATTTACTATATATCGCTTACCGCCATAGAATACTTTAAAGGTCCTAGGTAATTTTTATGGAAAAAAAATTATGATTCCATATTATATATATTTATTCATAAAATCATTACTCATATAATGGCCTATTCACGACTTCTAGTGTGACTGCTAGTCTAAGTAGGCTAATCCCATCTTGACCCAAATACAAACTACCAGTACGATTTTCCAAACACGTTATTTGGGTACCTACTCTGAAAAGAAAACTGACAAATATTAATTCCTAACGAAGACAGAAACACTTAGCTCAATTGTGGACGATGCGTTGACGATGACTTCTAGGTGAAAAGGTGATCAATCAGGAGGCTCTTCCCAAACTTTGAGAAACCCCGTAAACGAAAATATCAAAGCGACATTCGTCCGTGAAATATCAAACAAAAACACATTTAGTCCGAATACAGGGGTGTGAGGACAAAAGACCTGTCAGGGCAAGGCTGAATCTACACAAATTCAAGTTTTCTGTTTTGTTCTACGAAAAGCGACCATCGGCTACTCTAAATAAGAGTTAGGGTTTAATTCCCAGGTCAGCATGGTCAACGAAATGGAGCGGTAACCCTAATTTGTTATTACTGTCAGTCAGAGTCTTTGCGGTCCCTATGCTAATATCCGCATGAAGCTCAGAACAATTGACACACAACTGTTTCGGGTTCAATCGAAAGCTCTCTTTGCTTGACACTTGGCACTCGAGAGGTTAGAAACTCATTGGTAAATAGGGGTTAGGTTTGGTAATGTTTAATTTTAGTCTAAGAAGATGTCCTAATTCAATCATATACAGCAGGTGAGGGCTAAAACATCAGAGATAACATTTTTGAGTTAAATTAAATCACAAAGAGATTACATATTTCCGATGAATTTACTTTATCTGAGCATAATAAAGAAAATGTGACGTTTTTTGCCTTTATCTTCATCTATCGTAAAGCCGACGAAAAATTGCTCCTAGCATTTTAGGAGAATATTAAATGCCAAAGGGTGCTAAAGTGACTGATGTAATAAAAACATTGAACTAGGTTGCAAAATTATGAATTCGCTTAAAATTGCAATCGTATAAGGCGCACCACGCTTAGACCGTAAGTCAAATATGTCAGACAGCATATCTTATTGTTATTAAAAACCCTTTTTTTATGCGCCCAAGAAGCGCACGCTACAATAATAATCTCGCTGTGATTCATCTTTTATCGCTCAAACTTGCATGTAGGTATCGGTCTTGAGTCGATAAATCAAACACCAAGCACCCCTTAAGCTAAGTGCACACTATCTGATCTGTTCCAATGTGAAATTGTGAGTAAGAGTGGTAGATAAACGCCTACACCTCTTTGCACCAACTCCTGAGCAAAGGTGTGTGAGCATCAGTTTTTAAAATCAATTTCTGCAGTCACGATTCTTCGGAATCTACTGTTGATTTCTTGGGAAAAGTGAGTGCAGACGACAGTACGTTAACCTTTATACGCTTGCACTTTATTCAGTTGTGTTACGTGCGACTTTACAGCGGAAATGTTGTGGTCGATGGTACAAGTTTTATATGGCGAGATATAATAAGTTTACGACTAAGATACAATGGGTTAATTCTCAGATGCACTCGAATGCGGCTTTGTAGACTCCTAATGAGAAAATATCGAGTAAAATAAAAAAAGATTTCAAATAAATATACCTAATAGGAGATAAGATTTTCAATTGCATTCCGCAACTAAAAATCCATCGGCACGTCTAGTAAATGAAGAATCCTACTCAATAAGTTAAATGTGAAAGTTTGTGATAATATTTGGATGTTAGTTACTCAATCACATAAATAACGGCTGAATGTAGTTCATGCTGAATATGAAACTTGGTACAAAGATAGACAAAAATCTGAATTAAAACATAGGATATTTGCCTAATGCTTTCTCGTGGAATAACATTGAATTGTTACCGTTTAACTGTTAACCTTTTTCTAACCCGAACTCTAAAATATTTATTTATTGCGTTTGCCATCGTAACAAGAATCATATAAACGGATTCTGTGGCGGTAGGAAGTTTGTCAGGACAGCTTATAATATACAAACTAGATATTGAAAAAAGGATACCCAAATGAGATTTAAAAAAAAATATTATTCATCGCTTAGTATTTAATATTATATCAAATTACTCAAAACAAGACATGATTGAGATTATGAGATTATGTTCGCGTTAACAATGACAATGACATCACATCACTTATACCTACCATTGCATTCCTTTTTGAGGTACTTTTATGAAAAATCTTGGCAATCTCTAAATATACTATAACATGACATGTGTACAACAATGGATGTCACTGTTTTAGTATGGATCCCCTGGTATTTCATTCTATAGCAACCATACTGTTCCATCTTGACAAACAACTTCCCCATGCACATTGTCAACACCGACCACTGCGTAAACAACTAGCCTATCAACGCTGCCTTAGAACACTTACCAACGTGATAAAGTGCAATCAATACGGCTCTCGTACCGTGGCAAGATGTGATAAAAGCATGAAAAGCTGCCTGGAGAAACTATTTGTTTTAACGCAGCAAAATAGTGAGGCCTGAAAGAACCACTCCGTATCAAACAAGTAAGAAAGCTCCAACATATAGCTGTATAACGTGCTATACAAACCCGCAAACAATACAAACTATTACTACCAAACTATACAAAACGAATGTAAACCCTTTGGCACAAAATCGTGAGGAGCTCAGCAGGGCTCGTCGTGGGCCCATCGTGAGGAATCGCGTGTTTTTGTATGGCTTTGTGCGTATTGGGTTGTCTTTCCTTGGGCAAACCTGTTTCTTGTAAAAATATGCCCAGGTACTGCAGTATCCGAGTGGTTCGTTCAACCATCTAGTGTGAGTGAAGGTGCTACTGGACGCTGTATAAATCACCTCATTACGTAGATGCAAAGGCCACAGGGCTTACGGGAATCCTTTAGACAACGCGTAGAGTCTAGTTAGTTATAAAAAGGCTGCAAAGCGCGCTTTAAATTACCTATTTTGTGGCAATAAGTAGTTATGGTTAATCTTTTAACTAAACTAACGTTACATTTCCTTTATAGTGTTTTCAAAGATTCATCGGTAGGTCTACTAGTGATTAAAATAATAATGCAGCCATGTCCTGTCACGTGGCATTATCTTTTAGATTAGATTAGATTAGAACTCTTTATTGTACACACCAAAAAGATTTTTTATTTCATTTTATGTAAGGTGAAGAAACAGATACAAGTACAGGAAAAATTTAGAAACAAATGGATGTAAACAGACATAAATTAGGTACAGCAACAGAAAGTCCTTAGACCTTCACACAGAAGTAATATAATATGAGAAGTAAAAAGTGACGCTAAAACAATAGATACTGTAGTACTATCTATTAGACTTTTAAGTCCTTACAAATCCGTGCTATGTAACCGTGTAGCAACTGCAAAAATCTTGTAGACTTTCCGGATCTACTTACGGGTGTTGTTATATCGGAAAAGTTCGACCAGGTTTCGCTCCGATTCGCAGAGCTTAATCATGGTGAACAGAGACGAAGCTCGCGTCGTCGGTTGCTCGTATCACACTAACTAACGGACTTAAAGTCTACAATGTACTGTGCTTACGAAATTTTAGTGCAAAAACTACAAAAATCGGAAGACTACCTTAGAAATTTTGACAGAAGCAAACCAAAACTTCTGTGCTGCTTACCTCTTTTGTGGACTCACAACGCAAATAATATTAATGATCGAAGCATTCTGAATCGTTTGTTTTAGTTCGGAAATATCACGGTTCCGAGCTATTTGTATCCTATTGTATATCATCGTGCACTTGACAGCGATATCGGCAAACTAGATTGTGTAAAGGATCACTCTAGTTATTCCATTCGAGACTACGTATTGTGCAAAGTATAATAAATCTTCTAGTCACTTGAATGAATACCACCGCTCATAAAGTCGATTAACATCAGTCTGATAGACATTCTACCGGTTTCTCCATTGAAATTGTCACAAATTAAAATATCCAAGTACCAATTTCTGTCTAGGTTTTGTGAAAAAAGCCTCTGCTGTGTTTTGCACACCCATCAACGAAGCAGCAGCAATCAACAAAGCTCCTTATACTAATTGATAAATCTTTTCACGACAACGGAGAACATGGTTTAGGATCATGCTCTCAGAAGAGTATACCTCTTCAGGTTCCTTAAAAAATAACAACGAAAAAAGCATTTATTTAATGAAGTTCTCAATTCGGAAACGGCCAGGATCTTGAGCAATCGATCTGTAGTGTAAATTATCTCTGGCATTTTGCAAAAAAGTACAACGTCATTCTAAAGGTAGAGTGGGTTGCGTTCTTGAGTGTACATTCCAAGATGCTTTTACCACAGAAACGTCACAAACTTGGAAAAACACCCAAACTAAGGCTAATTAAAGAAACTAAAGTACAGCAGCTCCTGATGGGCAACAAGACTACAATCAGTATTATGGTAATAAAACATGTCATCACGAGACCAATGAGCTAACAATTAAAATAGGTCTAATCAAAATTAGAATCAGAAATAAGTAGAACTGAAAGACGTGGCATTCTCTGTAACTGACAACATTGCAATTGCATAACTTTGAGACTGTCTCATAACGTCTCAAAAATTAAACACATCAGTGTGTAGTTATGTACGGTATCAGCCGTACCTGACACTTTTAACACATGCACCCAATTGGTATAAGTAATATCTGGTTTATCCGTGTTTCAACAATGTTGCAATGCAATTACTTTGACAACTGTCTCATAAAGCCTCCGGAATGACAGATTGACAACGTGACTGACACTAACTAACAGAGGAAATCAATCAAAATTGAAATAGTACATGGTTTTGCCCCGCTTTTGTTTTCCACAACTTTGAAACTGCAACAACTACGAAAACCACCTGTCTCATAACTAAACACCTCTAGAATGACAGACTGACATCGTGTCTGACACTAAGTAACACAGGTAAGAATTCAAAACACAGCCGTGTCAGCCGCGGCGTGCCCCGATATGACCACGACCCGACACCCGTCGACGATTTGTCGTACAATATCAACGACAATAAATCCCGTTTAGCGTTAAATATTGCTGCCACGCTCTTTTCAAACGTGTTGCTGGTCATTGAGCTACTAATGTTGAACTTATAACTTGGGAATGCATAAGAAATATAACGAACTTTGCTCTCACAACCAGCATGTAAGTAATTTACATTAAAGTAATTTGTCTATTTACTTCCGAGTTGTTGTTAACTTGAGAAATAAATTCACAAAATAGCTGCCTGTAAATAATACAGAGAATATTGTAAAGAGGTTCAAAATTTCACCGATGCCGGCACTTACCCATTAGCTCAATTGGGAGAGCGCTGGTATGTTTAGCCAAATTTAGCGGGTTCGCGTCCCAGCATGGGCGGAATTTTTAGCCTCTAAAATGTTTTTTTTAAATTGTCCTCAGAACGGGTTAGGGCAGCAAAAAGAATATAATTTACAAAATAGAGCAATATGGTCATTGACATTAGATTCTAGTCAATAACAAAAATCAAGGAATATTTACTAATAGACCCATAAAATCTATTAGTAAATATTCCTTGATAAAGAGACGCATTGCTTACTCCATTAAGGCCAACTGCAGTATTACCACCTCGATGACGTCGGAAACCGTATGCATTTTTCATCGTTTTCGTGAATCGGTAATGCAGGCCCTAAATCAGGCGGGACAGACCGCCCATTTGCATATGAGTGGGGCGACAAGGAACAAAGGGAATCGAGTTGGTTATTTTTTTTTAATAAAATGCCGCTTGCACTCGTGCGCTTACGAAAACGTCTTCTTAGTACGAGTATGTTTCTTACTTGTGGTTGAGGAAAGTGATCTGATTGGGATTGGCCATGACAAAGCAAAAGTAAAGAAATGCATTCGTTGCTGTCGATGATTTTTTTTACAATTCCAAATAACGTTTTTCAGGAGCTAGTATGGCCAGCACTAGACTGACACGGGCTGATTAAAATCACATTGATAAACTGTTTATCAATGTGATTTTAATCAGCCCGTGTCAGTCTAGTGAAGAAATGAATTGTAAGTAAAGAAATGCATTCGTTGCTGTCGATGAATTTTTTTACAATTCCAAATAACGTTTTTCAGGAGCTAGTATGGCCAGCACTAGACTGACATGGGCTGATTAAAATCACATTGATAAACTTTTTATCAATGTGATTTTAATCAGCCCGTGTCAGTCTAGTGAAGAAATGCATTGTAAGTAAAGAAATGCATTCGTTGCTGTCGATGAATTTTTTTACAATTCCAAATAACGTTTTTCAGGAGCTAGTATGGCCAGCACTAGACTGACATGGGCTGATTAAAATCACATTGATAAACTGTTTATCAATGTGATTTTAATCAGCCCGTGTCAGTCTAGTGCTGGCCATAGGCCTCACCAAAGACACGTTTCTAATTTCACTAGTGTACATTTTGCATTTTGCAATTTACGTTTTGCAGTTGTAAAGCGTGTCACATAACCTATTTGTAAGCGCTAAAGCTCTAATGGAGTGCCTTACACAGCCAAATTAAACAAGTGCCTCTTGCCTTAAGTAATCCTCCACCAACCCGGACTTGGCCCCCGTGGTGGAGTATGTAATCTCTTCCTGCGATGCAGGAAGAGATTCGTGCCCCAGCAGTGGGGACATGCAAGGGTTGATAACGATTAAGAAATTACGTTGTATGCTGTTTCGTTATTCCTAAAAATATCAGGCGAGAGTGTGCCAACAGCACACGGATACGATAATCCAAAACCTTCGCGGCATAACTCTCCTTATCATGCATTTTGTTTATTGTATTCTTTGAGATGCATATCATTAGTGTGTTAAGGAAAATATTTTCGGAGCGTAGTGTTCTGTTTTTGGTGTGAAAAAATTGGGATGAATGATGACGTTCTTTAGAATAGAGGAAACTGTGAAGGAAAATATTGCGAGGAAATCAGAGTCTCTAAAATGGTCACATATCTCGGCACTTGAAACTGCCAGTCTCCGGTGGGTACACGTAGAGATTAAGCCCACTCTCACTCTCTTTCTCTCTCTCTCTCTCTGAGAGAAGACCAATGCCCTGCAGTAACTATAACTTTGGATACTCAGCCGTTGGTTAGCGAGGTTTATTGCTTCACATAGAATAAAAAAAAGTCATTGGTACAAGCATTGGCCAGAATCAAACCCACAATCCCCGTGAAGCGTTTTACCAAATGCGCTTTGCCCATGCCACCTTCAAAGTACCGATAGAGTAAATAAGAAAAAAATATTAGACAACAAATGAAGTAGTGAAGGAAAACATCGTGGGGAAACCTGAGGTGTTCAAATACCTCAGCGCTTGAATGTACCAATCCGTTGTGTATAGAAATCGCACGCCCAGAAAAAAAGCATTATAACAACGATTTTGAAATTTATGTATGATATATTTGGAGGAAGAGGCTTCGAATGAGAATGAGGATATATTTGTGCGGAAGAGAATACGGATGAGGAAGAGGATGCGGATGAGAAAGAGAAAGAATGAGAAATTTAAAAACCTATTTAGAGGCTAAAAATTTCACCCATGCCGGGATTCGAACCCGCAACCTCTGGCTATCCGTACCAGCGCTCTACCAATTGAGCCAATGGGCGACTCACGGCATCAGTGAAATTTCGAACCTCTTTACAATATTCTCTGTATTACGTACAGGCAGCGACATCTGACTTAAGCAAATTGCATTACTTACAGCCCCGACTACCTACTTTGCAGTTAGGTTTTAACATCGGAACGATATCACTGTACCCACATGATTACACTATTTTTTTTTATTTTTAATGCACTAACCCGTGCTAGGGAACAAATTTAAAAACCTATTTAGAGGCTAAAAATTTCACCCATGCCGGGATTCGAACCCGCAACCTCTGGCTATCCCGGCATGGGTGAAATTTTTAGCCTCTAAATAGGTTTTTAAATTTGTTCCCTAGCACGGGTTAGTGCATTAAAAATAAAAAAAAAAATAGTGTAATCATGTGGGTACAGTGATATCGTTCCGATGTTAAAACCTAACTGCAAAGTAGGTAGTCGGGGCTGTAAGTAATGCAATTTGCTTAAGTCAGATGTCGCTGCCTGTACGTAATACAGAGAATATTGTAAAGAGGTTCGAAATTTCACTGATGCCGTGAGTCGCCCATTGGCTCAATTGGTAGAGCGCTGGTACGGATAGCCAGAGGTTGCGGGTTCGAATCCCGGCATGGGTGAAATTTTTAGCCTCTAAATAGGTTTTTAAATTTGTTCCCTAGCACGGGTTAGTGCATTAAAAATAAAAAAAAATAGTGTAAGAATGAGAAAGATTGAACTTTTTGCTCGCTTCTCACTGCGGCCATTCGAGCGAGGCGCCGCTGCTATTGGTCACGTACGTTACTTACGCGCATGCGCGACAAAAAAATCTCTTTATTTAATAATAAATAAATAAACATTCATGGACATATTACACAGATCTCGTCAGCCCTATACTAAGTACAATTAAGTGACTTGTGTTATAGGTGCTAACTCGACGATAGATCTAATACAACAAATACTTAAATAACATCCAAGACCCGAGACAAACTAGAAAAGTTCGTTTCCTAGTTTGACCTAGCCGGGGATCGAACCCGAGACCTTCGGTTTTACAGTCAGCGTGCCAAGCCGCTGCGCCACTGAGGCCGTCGAATTGATCTTCATCTAAGAATAAGCTATAGATTTTTTTAACTTCCTTTTATAGGGAAGCGGTAAAGATTGAGGAACTCCAAAAAATGCGGAACTTCCGCATTACGAGAAAGCGGATTTTTTTAAGATCAGGACTTTTTCACATCAAAACTCATCCTGATATTAAAAATAAAAATGATTTTCGATTGTTGTTATTCAAGCTCAGAACTTAGGAATTTATGTAAAATAATGTAAGTATTGTGTTGGAGGCCAAGATCCACTTCGGGTCGCTAAGCCAGCGGAGGATATAAGTAAGTAATTAAATAGAAGAAAGTAATACACAGAGTATTGTAGAGAGGTTCGAAATTTCACTGATGCCGGTACTTGCCCATTAGCGCAGTTGGGAGAGCGCTGGCACGGTTAGCCAGAGGTCGCGGGTGCGAGTCCCGGAATGGGTGTATTTAGCCTTTAAATTGGTTTTTAAAAATTAAATAGAACTTTATTTCAATTTGTAATAAAGTTCTATTTAATTTTTAAAAACCAATTTATGACGATAAATTTTATCGTCATCATCATCATCATTATCACGATTCATTTGACGCCCACTGCTGGGCATACGCCTTTTTCATGGTTTTCCAAGCTTGACGGTTTGTGCCGTCCCCATGCAGCGACTCCAGGTCATCAGACTATCTGGCAAGGGGCCTACTTCCGCGGTCGCGATGGCAGAACTTTTTCGCCCCAACGGCTATCAGTTCTTCGTTTACACTTTTTTTTAATTAGCCATAGCTGTGTCCCACTCCTGGGCAAAGGCCTCCCCTTCAGATTCCCACTCCTCTTTGTTAACGGCCAATGCTTCCCACCCAGGTAAATATTTGGTCAGGTCGTCACACCATCGTTTACACTACCAACTTATATTTCTCCTTCAGCACAATTTATGAGGCTTTATCATAAATTATTATGGTATTCACGTCCACACACTGGTTTGGCAAATAAAGTTATTTATTCAGAAACCGTTTAAGGAATAATTTGCTAATCTTTATGTGAAACGTGTTACATCGCCATTATGTAAAGCTTTATCGGTAGTAAAAACTCCTAAATATTCAAGTGCGTTCAACTCCGCCATAGAGGTCGATAAAACTAGAAAAACGCTTTGATAATTTGTAGTGTTTGGAGTCTGTGCTTCGGGCCCAATGGTTTTCCCTAAGTCACAGGTTTCTACCTAGTTTAGGGGTCAGAAGTTCGAATTTTACAATGACACTGTGTATGAACAACCTTTGTATTTAGCTTAAGATAAAAATTGTAGATTGTACAAATAAAATATTTTATTATTAAAAAAAAAAAAAAAATGGTGGTAGTTTTAATAGGTTCCAATAGGTGGTTTTAATGCTGCAACAGGTTGGCTGGCAGGACCTCCAAAGTAATCATAAACTCACTGCCAAACCTTTTTTCTGCTAAAACATATTAAAGTAGTTCAAAAACACGAGAAAATAAATCGTAAGAAAGTCACGTAGTTCTGGAGAGGTTTCAATGAATTTTAATTTCATTCTTTTGGTGAAGATTTGAAAGACTAGCTGAGCGGATTAGAGGGTAAAAATCAGTTCTAAAGAACATGTGGACACTTAATGCGCCTTTTCACAAAATCAAACTCATTTGTCTGCTTTCAAAATGAGAATATTGCCCTTCGGTTTCAAGAGAAAAAAGGTAGGCGTGGAAAAAAGAATATGATAGTATAATGCCGCTAAAAATGAAATTAAAAATTTCTTAATTAAAGAAAATGTATTTGCCATTTAAGAATATTAAAGCATTGAGGTATATTTAAATTTTCAAAACTTATTTAGAGGCTAAAAATGCTTCTCATGCCGGTACTCATACTCGCGACCTCTGGCTAACCGTGCCAGCGCTCTGTCAACTGAGCTAATGGGCGACTACCCGGCATCAGTGAAATTTCGAACCTATTTACATTACTCTCTGTATTAAGTACAGGCAGCGACATATGGCTGAAGTAATTTGCATCACTTGCAGCCCCGAGTACCTACTTTGCAGTTATATTTAAATTAACAATTTAAAAGTACAACAAATTTTGTAAAAATCCGACTGTCTCAGTTCCAAACTTAAAAACACAATGTAAGTTTAGTTTTACAACGATACTGCTCTTTGTATTTTTTGCTCACTGCATAAAATTACAACTAACGCCAAGATCGAAAGACGGCCTCTGTGGTGCAGTGGTAGAGCATCTGCCTTCCATGCAAGAGTTTCCGGGTTCGAACCCCGACTGGGGACAAAAAAGAACCCAGGTCTTGGATGTTTACGAGGTAGTAGTTTCTGGTTCCCATGACACAGGGTATCCTAGTGTGGAGCCAGAAGCAATGATGTGCCTGTATGTAAATGTTATGTTAGGTTATGTTAAATAAAAAAAAAAGTAATTAACTCTCCATCCTGCTGGGAAGATTTAAGGAATTGTATTGTAAAAATTTAAGCGTTTTAAGCGCTTGAAGCGTCTATATGCCTTCGGGGCTTAAATAAAACGTAATTTGGCCCCTGGGCTGGAAATATTGACGCGCTGTTTCTCGTACACTAACAATCTGGCAATTTACTGTTGTTTACAGCGGTCAGACGACCGAATTCCATAAAAAAAAACAAGTGACAGGAGTTAAAAGTAAATTAACAAATTGTCAGTTTACGAGAAGGGGGTAAATGTTTTATTCTTTATTTAAACGTTAAATATTTATTTTATTTTTATATTGTATAACTGTCATGTTGAATGAACAAACTAGGAACTAAGCGCTTTAAAATTAAAAACAGGTTCACTATAAACATAACGTGAAATAATTATAGTATGTATAGTACCCCATCGTTTCGTTATATCTCCCTATTCTATGTCGCTCACTCAATCTATGGACAGATATAACGAAACGCAGATTGTAAATAACACACTGATATTTTAAGTCGGGCTAAATTAAAGAAATACAGAGTAAATAATAGTGATTCTAACAATAGGGTGCATAAAAGGAGCCTCCCGAACGACGTACTCACTGAGCTCGTCGTCTGGCGCACCCTGGGCAACAACCATCGAGTTACTTACGCTGATTGGCAAATCCTTTCACCACAATGGCTTGCCATCGACAATCTAAAAAAAAATTAGTAAAAAAAGGGTCGCAAAAACAATTAATAATTACAATAAATAATAATAATTTAATAACTTCCAAACAACTGAAGCACTTGACCTGGTCCCAAACTAGGACACCCTGTATTATGGCAACCAGCCAAGGACATCACAAACATGAAAACACGCCCAGACCACTCAGGCCACTTGGGCAAATGCACGGCGGCCCACAGTAGGAATCGAACCCACTACCTCTGTCTTGGTAATCAAGCACCTTAACGGCTAGACCAACGAGGCAGTCTAGAAATCTAAAAAAAAATTACATTTAACACTGCCGCTCTGCTTATCGCTACTCTTATCACTACGACGACCCCTGCGCTCGCTGTCAAAGCACAAAACGCGTGACACCGACTGGCGTCGAATTGCCGCGCGACTACGGGAGCCTTCCGAGACGTACGCGGTCTATCTAGTACCGAGATATAATTTAGGTTTATTTCCATTCTAATATACCATATACCTAAGACACAAGAAGCAAGAATGGCTCGTCTATCGAGTGAAATTCAAAATGGTGAGTTTAATATTTAAGAAGTCAAAGACACCAACTGGCGTCAGACTGACGCGCGTCAGCGGGAGCTTTACGTGACAAGCGCGCTCTATCTAATGCGAACATGTCATTTAATATTAATTACATCCTTATATCTAAGACACAAGAAACGAGAATAGCTTGTCTGTATTTGAGTAAAATTCTAAATGGTGAGGTTAATATTTAAGAGGTAAACGTTACTTTCATTGTAGACCTAAAAGTAACGGGGATAGGAACCTTTATCACTTGTTCGGTTGAAATAAAGGGCAGGTGATACAGTGTAGGAAGCAATCCGTCTAACCAACGGACAGAAAACGCGTGCGACAAATCCAAATGCAATGCTTTGAATTGAATGGAGAGTGTAACGTGATTTTACACCTTAAACTTGCATAATAAAATAAAGCTCTACCAACTTCAACAGGAAATATAACGTCTTTGCCTATACAGGGCGTCCCACAGCTATGCCACATGGAGGGAAAGTACCTACCTTTAATATTGTAGATGGAACATTTTACTGAAAGAAGACATTATTTTCATTTCAAAAACAATCTAAATTGCATTCATAGATTTTTAAATAATTACACCGTTGAACCGGGAATCGAACCCGCCACACGAGAAAAAAAATGACCCTGTAGCTTTATCACATCGGTCGAAAGGGTTGTTCCACTAATCCCCATTGAAAATCCCCATTGATGGGGATTTGTGAACTTTTTGTCCACAAATCCCCATTGGCGTATCTTAGTATTGGCAATGGGGATTTGTGAAGAGAAAGTTCATAAATCCCCATTGGTATGAAAAGTAATATAAACAACAACATATAATTAGAAATCACAAAGTTTTTATTTTCTAATACTAATACCTACATTACACGATCACGTAGTTTATAAAATCAATGAATCATGTTCTATTTAGGTTAGGAGAACATCTAACTGATGGTTAGATGTTCTCCTAACCTAAATAGAACATGAGCTTTACACCAACCAAGTAAATCACAGATTATAATTACCTACGTATTACAACAAAATCCAGCCTACACCATCTAAAACCAGGTCCCAAGCATTGCAGCGTCCGAGTGGTCCCTTCCCACATCTAATGTGAGTGAAGATGCCACTGGACGCTGTATATATCATCTCATTACGTAGATGCAGAGGTCCATTACAATAGAAATCCCATTTTCACAGTCACGGAATAAAATCACAGATTTTATATGATATAAATAAACGAGAAGCGCTCGTGGCCTAGTGGAACCGAGTGATTGAATCAATGACAATTGATAAGCAACAACAGGCGCAGTCAGGTGCTGAATGGGTGCTTCGCAAGGCACGTTAAACCGTTGTAGCCGGCTGTCATGTAATGGCAGTCGTTAAGCCATGTCAGAGGCCTTATGGGCGGCTTGATAAGGCCCGCCACTGCCTTACAATCCTCCACCAATCCGGACTTGGCCCCCGTGGTGGAGTATGGCCTAACCTTCCTGCGATGCAGGAAGAGACCCAAGCCCTAGCAGCGGGGACATACAAAGGGTTGATACCAATAAAATCAAAGTTTTGCAATCATTGATCAAATATTCAAATCACCGATTTTTACAATTCTTATTATCTAAACAAAACAGTTTATAAGATAATTTTTGATGCGAAATTCCAAAAAATTCATTCTTTAGTTCGATCATCTTATTTTTTCCAAGTAATGGCCAATTGTAATTGCGCATTTAACAAGCTCCATTTGGACCTCCTATATATAAACTTATTAACACTTTGGATCGATTTTTCTATATCCCCTTGTCTATCTTTAGTAAACCTCAATGCAAGCACTTCGTAGTGCGATCATTGAATTTTTAAATTCAATGGTACCTGCGATGCATCTTCAGCCGACAAACTGAGAAGCTTCACAAGATTAAGATTATATTTTTTTTGTTTCATGCTTCGACTAAATTATTAGTGCGGTGGCCATGGACGTATGGCGGAGGCTCTGACCAAATGCACACGATATTTGAATGAAAACTCTTACCCACTGCTAGAGCGTGAAAAATTAAGATGAGTAAGAATTTAATTTTTGGAATTTCGCATTAAAAATTATGTTTAAACTGTTTTTATTTAGATAGTAAGAAAATGTAACAATCTGTGATTTTATTGTAAACGTACGATTTTATGAAATAAGAAATTTATGAAATAAGAAAGATTTTAAGAAATCTGTAAATTTTTGTTCATGGCTGTGAAAATGTGATTCATGTATTGTAAATGCTTGGTAATTAGAATCTGCGATTTACTTATTAAATATAAAACCCATGGTCTATTATATGGACATGGTCTATTTAGGTTAGGAGAATATCTAAACATCTGTGAATTTATAAATTACTGTAAATCTGTGATTGTATAATGTAGGAATTAGTATTAGAAAACCAATTATTTGTGATTCGTATATTTATTACGTATAGGCAGCGACATCCGGCTGAAGTCGATTGCATCACTTACACCCCCGACTACCTACTTTGCAGTTAGGTTTTTACATCGGAATGATATCGCTGTACCCACATGATTATACTATTTTGTCGCTGTCTGTACTTAATACGGAGAATAGTGTAAAGAGGTTCGAAATTTCACTGATGCCGGTGAGTTGCCCATTAGCTCAGTTGGATAGAGCGCTGGCACGGATAGCCAGAGGTCGCGGGTTCGAATTCCGGCATGGGTGGAATTTTTAGCCTCTAAATAGGTTTTGAAAATGGTCCTCAGCACGGGTTAGTGCATTAAAAATAAAAATAGTATAATCATGTGGTTACAGCGATATCATTCCGATGTAAAAACCTAACTGCAAAGTAAGTAGTCGGGGCTGTAAGTGATGCAATCGACTTCAGCCAGATGTCGCTGCCTGTACGTCATACAGAGAATAGTGTAAAGAGGTTCGAAATTTCACTGATGCCGGTGAGTTGCCCATTAGCTCAGTTGGATAGAGCGCTGGCACGGATAGCCAGAGGTCGCGGGTTCGAATCCCGGCATGGGTGGAATTTTTAGCCTCTAAATAGGTTTTTAAAATAGGTATATGTATTCTTGTAACGGAAGTTATACAAAAATGTAGTACAATTGGCGGGCTTATTAATAAAAGCAATAACTTCTAGGCAACAATAGATGAAGGCAAGAAAGAAACTAGAGACGGATAGTCGGTGCAATTTAGAAATATTGTAATTCAGAATTCAAAGTTAGAAATTTATATAAACTTACTTAAACTAGTAAGTTAAATAGACACATTACAAAAGCTTCGGGAGGGACCCTACAAGCAGCCAAAACAAATGGAGAGAGCTGGTGGCGGAAGCTGCCCCATTGTCACGTCCCTAAACCATGAGGATACGACAAAGAAGAAGGAGAAACTATTAAATAAATGGATACAAATACAAACTAATAATTAAGTTATATATAAGAAGAGGAAATAATACCTACGTAATATTTAAGTAAAGCGCTCGTGGCCTAGTCGAACCAAGTGGAATCAATCAGTCGAGTTAAGCAACTACAGGCGCGGTCAGATGCGGTATGGGTGACCGTCCCGTTACTACCGCTAGTGGAATTTTTCCAAGCGCTTATGTGCTTCGCAAGGAACGTTAAGACGTTGGTGCCGGCTGTCATGTAATGGCAGTCGTTAAGCCATTTCAGGGGCATTATCGGCGGCTTGATAACTTCTGACAGTAAGGCCCGCCACTGTTTTACAATCCTCCACCAACCCGGACTTGGCCCCCGTGGTCGAGTATGGCCTTACCTTCTTGCAACGCAGGAAGAGACCCGCGCCCAAGCAGTGGGGACATACAGGGTTGAAATTGATTTAAGTGACTGCATTATTTAATTTATCCTATTGTGAAAGAATCCTATTGTGCTAGTATACTTAAAGATCGCAGATGAAAAAGACTGTCTTAGTACCAGTGGCATCGTGGGTAGTACATTATTGGCGTGAATTAAAGCTTCTTATCGCTTAGTTATTACCAAAGCCTTTGTGTTGGTACAAAGACAAAACATGCAATTAAGCCCATGAATGAGTATAGGCATCGCCATAACAAATACGATCCACGTGCGCTGGAATACAATCGCATAATTAAGAACTTGTGGGCGATGATTCACCCCTGTCTGGCTCTCCCGATCTGTGGGCGAAACACACTAACCCGTGTACTTTGTTTTCTGGTGTTTACAATAAAGAGTTCTAATCTAATCTAATCTAATCTTAGAACAATTTTAAAAACCTATTTAGAGACTGAAAGTTCCACCCATACCGCGATTCGAACCCGCGGCCTCTGGCTCTCCGTGCCAGCGCTCTTTCCAACTGAACTAATGGGCGACTCACCGGCATCAGTGAAATTTCGAACCTCTTTAGAATGTTCTTTCTATTTCATGACGTAGATTAAGTACGGGTAAATTTAATACAGGGGATAGGTGTATTAATTCAATAATTGTGACATATTGTTCTCGCCTTTCACAGGGTAGGGTGCAACGGCAACGGATAAGGGTTATTGATATTCCGCACGGGTAAAGCAAATTCACGACGGCCTCGCTGGAACAGCGGTTTGGCACTCTGACTGTAAAACCGAAAGTCTCGGTTTCGATACCCGGCCGGGTCAATCCTGTGAAAAGAACTTTAATTCTAATTTGTCTCGGATCTAGGATACTATACAATATCGGATCTAGGATGTATCTATGTATTGTTATTTAATTAAAACTATCTTCGACTTACCTGTAACATAATTAATTTAATTGTGCTTAGTATGGGGCTAACGAGATCTGTGTAATATGTCCATGAATATTTCATTATCATCAACCCCTTATATCCCCACTGAGGGGCACGGGTCTCTTCCATGAGGTAGGTATTGGCCAAACTCCACTACAGGGGCCAAGTCCGGATTGGTAGAGGCTTGAATATTTATTTATTATTTATTTTATTATAATTGACGTTTATATATATATATATAGCATGTATTATACTATTTACATTTCATACAATTACGATCATATTGCGCAGATCGACGCAATGTTGACAAACTTCACTACAAATCTAACAAGACTTACGGGCAGACAACGGTTTGACCTTAGGTATAATGTCAATCAATTAAAAACTCGAAGAATACAAGGCTAATATTGCTTTTTTGCCACATCATCAGTCGGTCTCGGGAGTTCCAAACGGTCTCATTAACATATTAATTGTACATTTGAATATCACAATCGATTCGGGATTGAATTTGGCCATTACTAAAACGGCTCTCGTTTAGGAGGACTTTTTACTAATGTCTCAATCATTTGGAGCAATTTATCGGTCATAAATCTTTTTTGAATGTTAGAATGGGCCTGGTTTTATTTAAGCCCAGCATTCCATATTGCTGACTAGTTTGCATCTATAAATAAATACGATATTATTATCTTTTTGTTTATCTAAAAGAGAAAAAACATTTTTATGTTGTGCTTTGAAATTCTCATCCCCAATTACGTATAAAACGGGCCTTATAGCGATTATTTACTAGGTAAAATGAACTTCTTTACAAAAATATGTAGGTACGTGCTAAGTCTTGACTTACTTTGACTTAAGTTCCTATGTCCCCTGGATGGGGCAAAGGGCATCCACAATGATTCGCCATCCCTCACGGTCTTGAGCTTCGCGTTTCGTTTCGCTCCACGTCTTGCCGATAGTCGCCGCCTCTGCGATGATCGTCCGTCGCCAGGATTGCTTAGGGCGGCCACGTTTACGTTTTCCTTGGGGATTCCAGTCGAAGGCTTGCCTCGGGATGTGGTCGGGGTCCCTTCGGAGTGTGTGGCCGATCCAATTCCACTTGCGACGTTTGATCTGCTGGTCGATTGGGGTCTCACCGCAGCGATCCCATAGGTCCACGTTGGTGATTTTCTCGGGCCAGTATATACCCAGAATACGGCGAAGACAGCGGTTGATGAAGACTTGAAGCCGACGCGAGATGTCTTTGGTGACTTTCCACGTCTCACATCCGTATAGCAACACGGTTTTGACATTGGACCGGAATATTTTGAGTTTGATTCTCCTGGTCAGTTTCCGTGATTGCCACACCGGACGAAGCCGCGCGAAAGTTGCTCTCCCCTTGGCGATTCTCGAAGCGATGTCATCTTCGGTCCCTCCTGTTTCCGATACCACGCTACCGAGGTAAGTGAATTTGTGGACCCTCTCCACCGCCTCTGTGCCGATGAGCAACGGCGATGAATTCGTCGCTCCGCATCTCATCTCCTGAGTCTTCCTGGTGTTTATTTTGAGTCCTGTCTCCAAAGCCTCTCGCCGTAGCTCATCCAGTTTGGCTTGCATGTCGGCGCGTGTGTGGCTCAATAGGCATAGGTCATCGGCATAGTCCAAGTCCTCTAGGACATTGGACAGTCCCCACTCTATGCCGCGGCGCTTGCCGTTGATGGTCTTGATCATTATGCCATCCAGGACGATAAGGAAGAGGAGAGGTGAAAGGAGACACCCCTGGCGGACACCCGCATGTACCGGTATTTCTTCCGAGACGAGGCCGTCGTGTGTCACTCTACAAGAATAGTTCCTGTAGATGGCCTTAATCATGTTGGTGATCTTCTCGGGGACTCCAACTTCACGTAGCCGTTCCCAGATGTTGCGCCATCGCAGCGTGTCGAAGGCTTTTTCGAAATCAACGAAGGTCAAGTACATTTCCCTCTGCCATTCTGATGCCTGTTCGAGTATTATGCGCAAGGTGTTGATCTGGTCCGTACACGATCGGTAGGGTCGGAAACCAGCCTGTTCATTGCGCAGGTGAGGCTCGACTGCCCCCGACAACCTGTCTAAGATGATCTTACAGAGCACCTTAGAGGGAATCGAGAGCAAAGTGATGCCTCTCCAATTGCCACATTCACTGAGGTCTCCCTTTTTGGGTACGGTGATTAGAAGGCCTTTGGTCCAGTCGTCGGGTAACTCTTCGGCTGACCAGATCTTCCTCAATAGTGGGGTCAGTGCGTTGGCAGCGGTAGATGCATCAGCTTTCAGCATTTCCGCTGTGATGAGGTCGACTCCTGGAGCTTTCCCGGTCTTCAGTGATAGGATCGCCTTCACTACTTCCTCTCCTGTAGGGGGAGACACATCAATGTGTAGGCATTGTGCGGGCAAACTGACACTAGGCGTCGCAGTGGTATCGGGGTCGTTCGGGACTCGGAAGATCTCCTCAAAGTGCTCCCACCAGCGTTGTAGCTGCCCCTCCGATGTCACGATCAACTGGCCTCTCTTGTCTTTCAGGGGCTTCTTCTTCCTCTGGTTCCGGTCTCCGGCCAAGGTCTTCGTCGCCCTGTACATCTCCCTGAGATTTCCGGAGTTGGCAGCGCGTTGGGCGCAGTCCGCAATGCAGTCAGCCCATACTCGTCGGTCATGACGGGTACTACGATAAATTCTCTTGCGAATTTGCCGATACTGCAGCCACAGGTCCTCGCGCACTGCCTCGTCGGTAGTTGCCAAAAGTTGAAGATGGAGTTGGCGCCTTTCTTCAATGAGGTTCCAGGTTTCCTGTGACATCCAGTCCTCACGTGAGTGTGTTTTGTGTCCAAGAACTACGGAGCTGGTTTCTGTATAGGCCATTTTAATGTGGTTCCACTCCGTGTCGACAGATGTAGTGGAGTCCGTTTCAAGGACTGAGAAGCGATTTCGCAGTTCCAGCCTAAAGGCGTCGCCAACGTCTGGGTTCCGCAGCTTGTTGACCTCAAATCGTTTGCCTACCCTGGTGTTCGCGCTGGCAGTTCGAGCTACGGCTACTTTGAGTCGCACCTCGGCTACGACTAGGTGGTGATCGCTGTCAATATCCGCGCCACGGCGGTTGCGAACGTCGAGCAATGATGAGCGCCATTTGGAGCTGATAGCAACGTGGTCGATCTGGTTCTTGGTGACTCCATCGGGTGAGGTCCATGTGTATTTGTGGTGGTCTCCATGGATGAATAAAGTGCCTCCGATGGTGAGGTCATTGTCCTGACAGAACTCCAAGAATCTCTCCCCGTTCTCGTTTCGGACTCCCAGCCCGTGTGTGCCCATGTGTCTTTGACAGCCGTCGTTATTCGTGCCAACCTTGGCATTCAGATCCCCCAAGACAATGACTATATCCTGTTTGCGGATGTTTTTCAGAGTCCGGTTGAGTGCACTATAGAAATCGTCCTTGTCTTCCTCTGATGACGGGTTTGTGGGCGCGTAGCATTGAACGACGGTTATCTTGCGGGCTTTGCTGTTGAAGCGGGCTGTGATGATTCGCTCTGAGATTGGTTTCCAGCCCAGCAGGCTTTTCCTCGAAGCGTCAGAAAGAAGGAGTCCCACGCCGTTTTCACGTACGTTCTGTTCATCCTCCTTCCCGGAGTAAAGAAGTGTCAGGCCTCTGGACGTTCTCAGTTCCCCGAATCCGTTCCTGCGAATTTCACTGAGGCCGAGTATCTGCAGTTTGTATCTGAGCATTTCTGCTTCTGCTTGGGCTAGTCGGCTGTCGTCGCTCAGTGTTCGCACATTCCAACATGCAATTCGTGTCCGTGTTTTAAAGCCAAAGGTCGTCGTAGTTTGATCGGTCCGGTTTATCATTATTTCAGTTTCAGTAATCAAGTGGGGGGTTCGGGTAAGCGGGTGATTAGCCCACTATACCCTAGCCCATTGGTGGGGCTGCCACCTTGGAGCCTGTGGGCGTGCTCAGTTTTGTTTCGGGTTTCCTCCCTAGTGAGATGGTTTCTGTTTTAAGGCGCAGAAGATTCGCCTGGCGCCCTGCACCCTCAGCTTAGCTGCATATTCGTGGCGACCGCGCGTTGTGCGGCTGCAGCAGTTCCCAGGAGAGACGGCGAGGACGTGGGTGACGCGGACTGGCCAGGGCTCTGCTTCGAATCGGTGTTACGCCACTAACACAGCAGATGGTTACTTGGCATTTGTAGGTACTGCCGACTCTCACACAGCGATACCCACCAAGACCATACCCTGACTTCCTCTCCCACGTGCTAAGTATGTGAGTACAATTTGTCCGTCTGGAAGAGATCGCTGTATGCGATAAAATCAACTGTCAACATTACTTAGATTCAAGAACGAAAGAAGGTTGAGGTTGATTTAGAATACACTATTTTTATTTTTAATGCACTAACCCGTGCTAAGGAACAAATTTAAAAACCTATTAGGTTCGAAATTTCACTGATGCCGTGAGTCGCCCATTGGCTCAATTGGTAGAGCGCTGGTACGGATAGCCAGAGGTTGCGGGTTCGAATCCCGGCATGGGTGAAATTTTTAGCCTCTAAATAGGTTTTTAAATTTGTTCCTTAGCACGGGTTAGTGCATTAAAAATAAAAATAGTGTAATCATGTGGGTACAGTGATATCGTTCCGATGTTAAAACCTAACTGCAAAGTAGGTAGTCGGGGCTGTAAGTAATGCAATTTGCTTAAGTCAGATGTCGCTGCCTGTACGTAATACAGAGAATATTGTAAAGAGGTTCGAAATTTCACTGATGCCGTGAGTCGCCCATTGGCTCAATTGGTAGAGCGCTGGTACGGATAGCCAGAGGTTGCGGGTTCGAATCCCGGCATGGGTGAAATTTTTAGCCTCTAAATAGGTTTTTAAAATTGATTTAGAATGTTGTATTCTATTCTTGGTTGTGCAATAAAGTATTCTATATCTATCTATTTACCTTAATTCCCAACCTAAGGTAAGGTACATTTTCCTGAATTAAGGTAATTAAATTTTTGATGGCTGTCAACCCTTATATGTCCCCAGTGCTAGCGCACGGGTCTCTTCCTGCATCGCAGGAATGTTAGGCCAATATTCCACCACGGGGGCCAAGTCCGTGTTGGTGGCGGGCCTTACTGACAGAAGTTGTAAGGCGGCTGTTGTTTAACACATGTCTTCTTCAGGCTATATTAGTCCACTGCTGGACATAGCCCTCCCCTAATGAACGCCATAGTGCCCTGTCTTCAGCTTGCCGCATCCATCCAGCATCTGCCTGAAGTTTTTCGCAAATCGTTATCCCACCTAGTCGGAGGGCATCCTACACTACGTTTGCCTCTACTTACGAACGCGTTTACTCCAACAGTTGTCGGTTCCTCGCGAGATATGGCCAGCCCACTGCCACTTCAGCTTGCTGATTCTCTGAGTTTTGTCGATAACTTTGGTTCTCTGTCAGATGCATTCGTTACGAATCCTATCCTTCAGAGAAACTCTGAGCATAGCTCTCTCCATAGCTCGCTGAGCGACTTTGAACTGGTGGACCAGCCCTTTCGTGAGTGTCCATGTCTCGGCTCCATAGGTCATCACAAGTAGCACGCACTGATTGGAAACTTTCGTTTTCAAACATTGCGATAATTATGGATGACGAGAAGACTCAGCGTTGTTTCCCAAACGCTGCCCAGACCAGCTGGATCCTCCCCTTGGTCTCCTTCTTGATTTTTTTTAACCTACCTGCAACATATGTAATTGATTCCAATAGTTCCACTAGGCCACGAGCGCTTCTTGTAAATAAAAAAAATTACAAATTTACAATCAATACTTTTTAAAATAAAAAAGTACAAACCCTTTTTAAAAAAACCTTAAAATCTTGTGCATAAAAATCTCAGCACAATTAAAGAAGTTCCACAGAGAATTTATACGTTTGCTGAGTAATTGTTACAGCCACCCTGCGAGTCGAGGAAGTCAACGGCATTTTGTCGAACGTGAAATGAGTTCTGCGTCTGTGTTAGAGAAAAGACGTAAAATGCAATGGCTTGAGAGACCAAAATGTGTAATAATCATAATATTTTATTTCAGACAAATCAAAATCTATATTTAAAATAACACATTATACATTGTTGCTGCCTGTACGTAGTACAGAGAGTATTGTAAAGAGGTTAGAAATTTCACTGATGCCGGTGAGTCGCCCATTAGCTCAGTTGGGAGAGCGCTGGCACGGTTAGGCAGAGGTCGCGTCCCGGCTTGAGTCCCGGCATGGGTGGAATTTTTAGCCTCAAAATAGGTTTTTTAAAAGTTGTCCTTAGCACGGGTTAGTGCATCAAAAAGAAAATAATGATAATAAAATACAATAAATTAAACAATGAAAGAATACACTATTTTTATTTTTAATGCACTAACCCGTGCTAAGGAACAAATTTAAAAACCTATTTAGAGGCTAAAAATGAAATGAAAGAATAGACAGCGCACAACATTTTACTAATTGACTCGATCTCGTTTCTGAGAGACTAGAAAGTGTAAGTTCAACCAGTGTCTAAGAAACGGACGGTAATGTCGCTGGCATACAATTCAGTTTTCAACGTACACAGATGCAAAGCTCGCTGTAAAGCATTTCGCCAATAATTATTTCACTTGTGTGGAGATACCATCATTGGTGTCTCATAGCGCCGTCTGACCACAGAGTGTTCTCGGAATTTGTTCTGTGGCTTTCTTGTAAATTAAAAGTTGATTGGCTCGGTCAGTCAGCCGCACGTCAACCTTAAAGGTTTTTGGAGTATAGTTGTCTATAACTTCACAGAAAAAAGTATTCAGTTGCTTTAAACTCATTTAACGTTGCACATTGACATTCAGCAAACGGAAGCTAATTTCTTGTAATAATATTGATTTCATTTGATAATCATGGTCAGATAACATAGCCCTTACAGGTACTATGGTTGTCATGTACCTACACTTAAAATTACAAAAACGAACTGTTACGACACATGACAGTGGCATAATTTTTTTTTTTTTTAGAATCACCAAACAGAAAGTTACACTATGACATGTCAGTTAAGCATAAGAGTGTTACAAATCAAGATTGTAGTGTACTATCTACAAGCTGGTGATCACAACACGCAATACATTTATAGTTAGGGTAGTAGGTAACATGAAACACAATTTTACATATTAGGTACAAACAGTGAAACAAAGTCTTAAAAATAATGGGTAAAACGGTAAGCCAGTAAGCCAAACTTTTATCTAACTCGTGTTGAAAGGAAAGGCCTTAATTGAGTTGACTGAGGAAAAGAAAACATCCAGATGGTCTTTATATCTGTTGTAAAGTCCCATCATGCGAAAGAGAGTATGAAATGAATATGAAATAGACCAAATTTTTAAATATAGTTAAATTGATGGTGCTTCTTTTTATTATTATATTATTATAGTATTTTTATTATTTTATTATTAAAGACTATTTCCGTAGTTTTCTACGGAAATAATCTTTCAAAATATAAATTTTTAAAATAATACTACGTACTAAGGTCTCTGAGAACATCTTATTATGAAGAAATCAGAAATAACATATATATCGCTCCAAGGCTTAATTAATATCAAGATTCAGGAAAATTTCATTGCGGGAAATTAACTGCAAGATAAAGCTGATACGATCCGAAACATAATTAGATCAAACATTTGCTGAGCGAGTAATAAATGCCGAATAATCAAGAATGGAACGAAATAACCGAATCAACCTGTAGCTGGCGCCAAGTATATTTCACGTAATATCGCCTTTGCATATTTGCGAACGCCGAGTCCATTTTTATCCCGCCAATGCAGCACTTCTGTGCCAGTAATTGGTTGAAGTTATCTCCGTCATTACATCTCGCCTCTTCCCTTTTTTCACCGACTTTATTTCTCTCTTTCGTGCTCAGCTTTCGTTTGTTTTTGATTCAATTATTTTTAATGCCGGCCGCTCATATCTTGGCGGATCGCCTCCCGGGAAAATTAAAGTCATCCCTAGGAAACGCCGAGCCAGCAGCTCTGTACTTAAGGCCTCATACAGAGTGGACTGCTTATAAATATCACGGTGCTCACTTTGATAAGACGTCAATTTTTCTTTTGTTAGCGCCGGCTTAAGGGACATTATCCTTGAGGACACGACATAACTCATGCAGTATCGGTAACGCGGATCGGTATTTTACTAAGCGAACGCGTTCGAGTCGGCTGATATTTATAGCGGTGGTGGACATAATTTAATAAACAAAGCAGGAGCGGCTCGACGGTTTAATGCCACCCCGCGTACAAGATCTGATAAAGTATCATAACTGGTTTCCAGCCTTGGGAGATAGCATTGTAAGGAACTAGTACCACATCGTTATTGGCTCCTGGTAAAATGTGCGCCGGGAGTGCAATCGTTAAGAAACCCTATCTGCGGACTGACTATTAATAATATTAAACACAACAATATCAGATAAGCCTTTCTATATGGTTCTCTTCAGCTTCTTCACAACTACATGCAAGCGTCTTTGACGTAGAACCATTCGGACGCAGACAAAAGATACATTCAATGGGTAAACATTACCGAATTTGTAATTCGAATTTGTAAAGTAGACAGCTCAAATCAAACTATTATCAATGCTGCATTTGGAATCCATTGTTGCGGCATTGACGTAATCCGAAAACTTTGATATTGCATAACAGCAAACAATGGAACGCATTAAACAGTTGAGCTCGATTCTGATAATCGGAATTCCAAGCCATATCGGCGGCGATGCGACGATGCATCTTGACAAATGACTGGCACGGCAGCGTCACATAATATTGGTGCAGAGCTCGTTTAAACTGACTAAACGAGAACGAATATTCTTGTTTATTTTTGGATGGACTACACTGCCAAGGCATCGAGGGGTTGGAGGACTGCCCTGCATTTTCTCTACTCCGTGATGTTGACGGTCGTTTAGGGTTATTATTGAAAGGGCGTCTATATGAGTTAACGTTGCGTGTTGTAGGTACTTTTGGGAAGATAGCATGTTACATTATACTTATATGAATATGAATGTGTGGGTGAGTTGACACCACACTACAACTCATAGTAGGTATTGGTGTAAAAGATAAGTGACGAATTAAATAAATACTGAATTGTCTGTTTCATGGCAAAGCACGGTCTTTGCGTCACTAAACATGTAAAGTATTCGTAGTTAACATCTTGTTTCGTTTTGTAGGATCTGTTACTCTACATACGTCATGGGTTTAGCTGTTCCTGAAATTTTGATAAACCTAGAAAATCTTATATTTTTTGCGTGTTCAATGGTGCTCGTATAGGTCAAGTTAGGAGATTTTGATATACTCTACCAACCTGGCAAACAAGCTAACGAGATCTATAACCTTTTTGTTGTACCAAAAAGTCAAAACATCATTGGTTGCACCGCAGTCTAAACGCGCTAGAAGATCCAAATCGGCCGCCAACAATAAACATGAAAGTATAAACATTTACATTGAGGTACTGCGGGAGAGAAATAAAAAGGCTCGCGGCTCAATTTTGGACTTATCTATCGGGGGCTTTGTTTCCTAGACAGGTGCATTAGTGGGCTATCATACAACAATTAAATGCAGCGATCGTGCGTTGTCATCGTGAGTGGGGGAATTGAGAGACTAAGGGTGGCGGTACACGTGCGCTTGTATCGACAAGCGAATCTAATATAGTTAAATTACTCTTTCGGAGGCATAAACCATGTTATTGATGACTTTTAGTAGTATCTTTGTTAGGTTTAGATTTGCATGATTTAGGACGGCTTGGGTACCTACTGCAATTATAATTTTAATTCAACTTTAATTGATTTTCAAACGAATTTCATAATAGCCCTGATAAACTAATTTCAGATAGAGAGAAAAAGTTCGGGCCGATGCATGATCCCGCGGAAGGTCCGAATGGCTTAATTACTCGTAGTAAGAGTCCTGGCATGATATGGTAGAGACGCGGGGTCCAAAAATCTCGCTCTGTAATTGTTGACTATTGAACGAAATTGTAAAACAAAATAAAACCGTTAGTCACGTATTTTGTGTACAGAATCATAAGAAAATTACAAATAATAAAATTTACCGCTTGCAATTGCGAATCCGCGGTGGGCACGCGTGGTAATTACGCCCATACTTTCTCGTTGAGAGAAGACATGAGCCCTGCAGTCGGACGTATATTAGCTAATTCCCGCAAAAGGGTCTCAAATGGGATGAAATGCATGCTAAATGAGTACTATAACATATTATACGAGTATGTTTGTATATACCAGTACTTGGCTGTTTTTATTGAGGAGGTCCAATTGATAACTTGTGCTCTAGGCAATAAGACGTTGTTTAGATAAGTTACGAATATTCTTTATTGTACACCAGAGCACATATTATAAAACATGTAAAGATACAAAGTACAACTGCCGGCCTTATTGCTAAAAGCAATTTCTTCCAGATAACCTTATGACAGAAAGTTGCTGAAGGGAAGAGACGGGTAGTTGGTTAAGTGATGTTATACGGTATTTTCAAATACTCAATACATTATTGCAGCCATAAGTTTGATATGATCTTAAATAACACATAATGCGTATCATTATGGACCCTGTCGGGCAGCCTGAGAACTAAAATCTTATAACTAGTGGTATCCAGTACCTACGAACTGTTTAATTTCAGCAATTTTATCTTAAAACTAGGGTAGTATCTTATAATTATAAGAAATATTCTTTTTTATCATACATATAATTTAAATTTATCTTCTACGTAGTCATTCACAGTATAATAGCTTCTGGAGATGAGCAGCTGTTTTAGGTTTTTTACAGAATTCTTTGTCATTAATAAATATTGTTTCTGAGTGTCTCGGGTAACTTGTTGAAAATCTTAATTCACATTGTGAGTGGACTTTTCGAGTGTAGTTGTAATTGGGATGTTGGAACGTTAATTTGTTTTTGTGGCCAAATGCCAACGATCACCCGCCTGTGTACAACCAGCTTAACCTGAACGTACCCCACTGGCTTTTCTTACAGTATCATATCGTGACGCTTTGATCGGGTCTTGTCGCGCGTCGGTTTGATTAAGGAATCCCTTTGTTTCGTAACTTCGGGCACGTGAGCTCAGCGTTGAAAAAACACAAAAGTAAAGATCTTTTACAGCGCTAGCACGACTACAACCAAAAAATAAATTAAGGACCAACCGAACTTTCGGGCGAACTCCTTCTAGTGAATGCGGGGACAAAACCTGCAATCATAATTGCGTGATTCTGCAGAATAAGCCACTACAGGTGGGTAAGCATAGGACACCTCATCATCACGCGCCGACAACTGCACGGCAGCCCTATTGTGAGCAGCATAAGTATGCTTTTGCAACAGATACTCTGACTTTTGGAGACAATCTCATGATACTGGCAACTCACTCTCCACAAACCTTTAATTGCCTAGCTGACTACTATTGGAGAAGTGACAATATAGTGCCCTTGATTGGCGACTGCCTCATGTGTTTAGCGGTATCTAGTTTGATTACCATACCGAAGGTTGTGGTTTTCCATACCCACTGAGGAGGGAAGGTACAAAGGCATCTGTCTCGGTGTAGGTATTTCTATGTTTGTGAAGTCCTTGCCTGGTTTGCGCAAGAAATGCCATTGAAGACCATTTCAAGTGATTTTTGGTGTGTTTATTTATTTATTTACTTATTAAACTTGTTTGTTTTGATGACATGTTCACGGCAAGGGTGCCACTTGGATGGTATCAAGGTATTTATCCAGTTTAGTTAACGAATTGCTACAGGTTTAACAAACTTATATTCTCTAAAAACGCGAATCAAGCCATAACATGCCCCCTGCAAGAAAGTGAATGAAACAAGAAATTTCACAATGTATTCTAGTACGAACACTGATCATGAGTTCAAATGTATTTTGCATGAATATCTGGAAGTTAAGCGCATCCTAGGCAACAATCAGCAAGCAACTCACGCTGATAGACAAATTCTATCACTACAATGGATGCTTTGACATCGATACATTAAAAAGGATTATAATATCTTTACTCGGGGCTGTGTTTATGTTAAAACAGTATAATCAGCAAGGCTATTTCAAGTGTACATCTCAAGCTATTTCTGTAGATAGATAGATAGAGAACACTTTATTGTACATAATATTATTGTATATTTCTGTACTAGTAATATTACGAGTACGTATAGCATGCGTAGACTCAACTTTAGACTACTTGTAAGCAAGACGGTACCATGCAAAAGACGAAGACGACGTAGACGAGACGAGACGAAAAGACGAAGTCAGTAGGTACTACAAGAACTTTTGAAGGTTCGAAGGTGAGTGATTCAATGATTGCTAACCAAACTCAATAGCGATTGCAACTGTCGTTATTGTCTATATACGTAAACAACAAGAGGAGACTACAGATCTAATGAAAGTGTACTCATTGATTACTTACGTTGCTCGCAACATACCTATACTAGTTGGAAAATTGAACTTTACTGGAAGCCTGCAGAGTTACTTCTGCATGCTCTCCATTTTGTGACGAGAGTCTGGATATTAATACGGCCATAAACGTAGTTGTTGATCCGTCGCCTGATATTATTGTTTCACTGTCAAAGCTCGTTTTGAGGCAGGAGAAGTGAAATATTTTGTCTCAACGCCGAAAATCTGGGTTTTCATTCCTCTCGAGATGAAGGCAGAGACAACGAAACAAACAATCTTTATCTAACGAGTCTCTAATGCATTTGAAGATTCACTTTGGTTTTTAATTACACTAAAAATCATGTTTTAAAAATTGAAAATCGTATTAAAACAGGGAAATGCTTAAAAACAATTACTAATGAAAATAGTACAGCGGTCTTGTACTCCCTGACTGAATTGCATTCAATATTCTTGAAATTCAAGCCCTGATAAAGGTATAAAGAAAAGTCTTCATAATGTTGATGGAAGTGAGCATTCTCTCAAATCAAACACTATTCAGATAATCTTATCTTTATTGCAATCAAGTGTTATTGTACCTTAACGTTTCGTGTTTGGTGTAATGTAACAATAAATGAATATCCATTAATGTGTAGAGCGTAATCAATCTTTAGTATCTAAAAGCACAATCTAATTGGTACACTATTTTCTAGTCCCAAATATAAGTCGAAAGTGTGCTAAGCGCAAGGCAATTTCAACATTAATACAATTTTAATTCAACCAGAGGTTCAGAGGTCAGTATTGTAGCGAATCATAAATTCATTACACCCATTTACACACAAATCATATCGTCAGCCTCTGCTTATAAAGCTATTAAGATGGAAATGTAAAAAATAAAGAACGATTATAATGATCGGATTCAGAAAACGCCTTTTACATGACACGATTTTATTGGCGACTTTATTTTACCGTACATTGCAATAATACATTTCTCGCATCAGATTAATTTTCTTGCATCAAATTCTTCACGTCTCGTAAATTATAATTTGTAATGAGTTACAGATTGTTTAAAACTTTAAGCTTTGTTTTAATATTCACGTCTTAAACCGTTTGTTAAGGAGAAAACGTTTTAAAATAGTTGAGCGTTTTTGTGAATTTGTTTCAATTACTCCATTACTTTGCACACAAATTTGCATTATACTTTTCGTAACATTATCAATCATATATTTGCTTAGTTTGACAGTGAAATCACATTTTTACTGTTTCTCTATGTAGCGTATTATACGTCCCACTGCAGTGCTCAGGTCTCCTCTCAGAGAGAGAGAGAGAGAGAGTATGGGCTTAGTTGCTACGCGTGCCCACCGTGGATTGGAAATTTCTCTGAGGTATTTAAACCCCTCAGACACTCAGGTTTCTTAGCAATGTTTTCCTTCACCGTTAGCGATTGGTATTGCCATTATAACTTCACAAATGTACAAAACTTTGAAAACAAAGATGCTCGCACAGAGAATCGAACCTAGATCTCTCACTTAATGGACCTCCAGACAAACCAGTTATGGTTTTAGGAGGTCCGAATACACTTAATCAGTACCTATATTATGTAAACCTATATAAATAAGTAAAAAATTATAAAACTTGCGAGTCCATCGTTCTACCCACTAAGCTACCGCCGCTGTTTCGCAGTAGCAAATAATTTACTTATTGATTTTTGCCAATGGTATCGTCACCGCATCGTCAGCATTTGAAAATTCCCGATCCCACGCCAGCATTCTCGTCGGAGAAATTTGGCCACTAAGTGGTAATATTTTTACGCAGCTTAGTGTTTACTCTGAGTGTGTCTTAAAAATACACTTTTATAGCATTTAAATGGTAGGTAACAGTTGTCGTAAAAAGTTCGGAGCCGCACGATGTGTGACTGTTGACCGCTCGCCAGGTTTTATGTCGAAATCTCGAAATTTATTATGATGTGTTTTTAGCCTTTAGCCCATTTAAGACTCATTTATCTTTTTTAATTAATACACTTACAATAAAATCAACGACGGCTTCGAATATTTACTATTTTTAGCTTTTTCTTGCAGTTTCGTTGACTCCAGTTTTTTTAAAACTTTAACAGCCTACCAAATAAAGAACGAAGTTGGTTGAAGACAGTTTGGGTTAAGGTCTTATTTAACTCAACGAAATTATTTTGATGCTAATGTACGATAAAATATAACTAAATATGTTAGTGTGAAGTCTCACAAAAAAGCTTTGTCGTCACCTCAAACATTGTGAAATGTGTTTTTTTAAAGAGGTTTTCTCTTTAACTGTCTTACTAAACATAGTTTAACCATTGATTTAATTTGCTTGCACTTTTTCACATTGATAAGTCTTTTTTTAACCTTATTAAAAAAAAATTCTGGTTCATATTTGTTTTGTTTTACTGATAATATTTTTCTTTATTTTTATCATCAACCTCAATTTATTCAGTTTTTTTACCCTTTTTTTTCATATTCTCTTCTGCTTCTATGAACAAGTTGTTATATGCTTTTTCTTCACTAACCAGGGTTATTCCTTCAGTGGTTAAATCGATTTTATCTTTGGTTTTCTTCCTTATCTTACTTGCAACTTTTTGCCGCTTTAGATTCTTATCGCACTTCCTGTTTTTTTGCTTCTCCGTAGGATTCAAGAAATTTATGTTTTCCAAGCCTAGCTTTGACCGCTTTGGCTCTACTGGTCTATAGAACCTAAATAATGGTCGATAGGCTTTAGAAACTTCTTCAGGCGTTGATGTTATTTGTTCTGTAGTAGTTGTTTCTATAGTGGTTTGAATATTGTAGTTAGTATTGATAGTTGTAGTTGAATTTATTTTAATCGGTGGTTTTTTCGATATTGGTTTTGGTAAACCAAAAACTTTGACCCGAAAACTTAAACCATCTAGAGGCTTGATATTTTGCAGTTCTAAAATAGCTTTTGTTTGACCAATACCTCCACTTATTAATTTGGCTTTTCCACTTGAATTAGGGCTTGTATCAATGACAAGAATACGACTGATATTTTCTTTGGTATCGATAGTGACGTTTATATATTGTCGCCAAAGGGTTGCTTTTGAGTGTACAACATTATCGTAAACTTTTGCGCCACCTGAATCACCAATATCTAGATCGGATCCTTTGGTTGTCACTGTAGCTAATAATAAAAAAATGTATGTTGTATCCATGTTGAAAATTCACGTCTGACTGATTTTTATCAGGGGCCTGAGGGGCTTATAAGGCCTATTTGAATCACATTGTCTTCTATTTAAGCTATCAATGTGGCCAACGTTCTTGATATCATAATAAACATAAAAGTTAAACATTTTCCTCTTATATGTGAATGATACCACAAAGAATGATAATATAGCCATTATTCTAATTTCTTCTAGGTCTTCTCTGTATCTGTGGTATTGCACATTCATGGAATAAATTATGGAATCATAATATACACATGGCACAAGCTTTGAAATCACAATCGTGTGATGAAATAAAATAAAGCGTAATATTAAAAATATTTACTAAAAATATTTTCAGTTCAGAATCAGTTTTATCTTTGAGAAGGGTTTTTTTTGCATGATTAAGCCTTATTGTATAGGTCAATGTCTTCAATGGTACAAGCCGCTGATTGCTGCCTTTTGGGGATGAAAACGTGAAGGAATTATGAGCTTCATTATGAAACCAGGCCAATAATGCTTCGAATAGATACCAATCTATTGTAGTAACACGATTCCCAGGCAATCGTGCCACCAGTTATGGCTTGTGTGCCCACACACGTTGGGTTAAATACCTTATTTATAGCTACGTCTCCTGACCTCTACAGCTAGTTCTAAATACGGTCAGAGCGAGCAATGTTCGATATTTTGTTCGCTCTGACCACAGCTTCGTGTAACGGCAAGCTAACTGGGAACACTTTTGGGTTGTTCTCTTCATATTTCATTTTGGTAAGATTTATAATATTTATGGAATTGGTTGTAGCACCGGCTGCCTAAGTGATCTTAAACGATCACGAAGATTGTACAACACAGGGCGCGTTCAGTACATGGGTGGGTGACCGTCTATGACTAACGCCAGTGGCATTTTTCCGAGCGGTTGCGTGTTTTGCGTGGTACGTTAAGCAGTTGGTACCGGCTGCCGTCGATAGATGGCAGTCATTGGGCCAAGTGAGAGACCTTAGGGCAGCATGAAAACCTTCCACCGGGAAAAGACCCGTGCCTTTCAGTGGGGGCATAATGGGTTGATCATGATTATGATACTATTACTGGTGTGCAAAAAAGAGTTATCTGTATTAACTTATTAAACAGGAGTTTGGTTTTATGACATTGAGTTTTTTTTAATACTTTCACCAATTGTTGGAAGTATTCTTCTCGTTAGCATGTCGATGGCAATTTTATCAAAGTTCTTATGAAAACGTTTCGGCACGAACCTTTGCAACGATGACTGCTTTGTCACTTGCCATCATAAGATAATCCTGAGTGCAAAACAAAGAACCATTTTGAAAGCATTTAATTTTGCCATTTTGTGGTTGGTTCTTTTCTATGATCCTGTACTTGTTCAATAACTTTGCTTATCGCATGTATTGTATGTGCCGTAACTCCAAAAGGTGTACATGGCAAAACACTTTTGTACGCACTGTTTTCCATCGATGATGGAAAACTGCAGGCAGATGCTAGATGCGGCAAGCTGAAGACAGGGCGCTATGTCCAGCAGTGGACTAATATAGACTAAAGAAGAAAAAGAAGAAGAAGATGGAAAACTGTTTGGTAGCGCTGTTTTGTATGACGTTTGGAATTCGCTCGTAGCCCCGGCTGCCTGAGTGATCTTAAACGATAACGAAGGTTAAGAAACATAAGACGCGTTCAGTGCATGAATGGGTGTCTGCCCCGAAAGAGCAACCTTGCATGTTAATACCACTAGGAAAGCTATGTGATCGTGTGCTGCTGGGTTCCGATTGTGACCTTTACGATTGTTATCGCAAGATACTACGCCGAGTGTAGGTTTGGTGTTTGTATTAATTGTTATCCATTCTCCTTTGGACTGAGTATACGCGGCTGTTTTTGGTTCGATCTCTTGACGCGTTATCATCCGTTTGTGAGTTGAGAATTTTTGACTACTTACAGATAATTTTGGAAGTCATGTTTTGCTGCAAAATTGCTTATAATGTAACTCTAAGTGGAGTAGTATGTGATGTTGTAAAACTTTTATGAATAATAAATTGGAACGACTTTAACTTTGCACTTCATATAAAAAAGGTTTGTTGATTTTATTGATAATATAAAGTTAAAGTGGATAAAAACAGAATAAGCAGATAAAAATAGTCAGGTCTAATCGAAATGTGAAGTAGTAATGCTAAAACTGAGGGAAACTCAAAAATGGGTGACGTCATTTTAAATTTTGAAAATGATAGACCGAATTAAAGAAATATAAAAAAAATTGTGAAAGGAGGTTTGCACCATTACAAGTGATTAGTAAGCGAGGTTACCAGTTGAGAAAATGTGAATGTCAGCTTAAGATTTGATTTAACAGTATATCAAGTATTATGGCCTGTTATACAAAGAACTACGGTCAACAAAAAAGGAATTGAACAAGTCTTATTTACCTCTCGCTTACACATTATAATCGGCAAGAAGTAAATTCTAGTTGAATCCCTTTCTCTTGCTGATTGTGTTGTAAGCAAGCAAACATTTCCCAAAGGGAACTACTTTCTTTAACAATTTCTCATATCTTCACAAGCACTCTAGAACATTGTATATTATACGTCTCTAGCGCAGACATAAATTGAATTAGGTAGAGCAAAGAGTGAAGATGAACTTCTAAGTAAACATAAACGAAGATTTTACGAGACCATTCCGAGCTCATAAACACTTGACGAAAACTTATTACTTCTCTGATCTTCTCTTACATTGTATTTGAGAAGATGCAATTTCACGGTTCGTATACGTTTTATATTTTGTTATGAACTGGAACACACAAGTAGGAGACTCTGAGGAATTTAGAACCGTATAATGAAAATAGGCTCCAGTAAAAAGACGAATACCTACTCTCAGTCGACAACGTATCAACTTTGACATTAGCATCCAGCGCCTCGATTATGTAACTTTGGACGTATCCATACATACATACCCACATACATACCCACATACATAACCTAACGTATCCCAGAGGGGTAGGCAGAGACCAGGGACTGCCACTTGCCACGATCCTAACAGATCATCTTCGCTTCATCAACGTTCTTTGCATGCACGCACGCCGGTACTTTTTATCGGTCCTTTTGCTTATACATCCCCTGTTTGGTCGATGTATGTCCGCCTGGGACATCCCTTACTAGCCCTTCCACTCACGTTCGCAATATATTTGTTTCGTCACTCTTTCTTCCTTCATCATCTCCACATGTCCAAACTAACGCAACATTCCTTTCTCAATTCTATGAAAATGACGTATACATCTGTCAGCAAAAACGGAATATCTACTGGACTTTGTCGTACTATTACGTGTCTATTGAGACACGTAATAGGATATTGATCCTGTAACGTATCAGATGCGACTGAAATGCGGTACTAACCATATGTGATTCTTATTACACCAGATTTCTATACAGCAGAGGTAAGTAAACATTCCACTTTCGCGCAAAGTTTACTTTAAAAACGTTCCGTAGAATAATAAGCTTAGTAACACAACACAACAACACAACATTTACATACAAGCACATACATTGCTTCTGGCCCCACACTAGGATACCCAGTGTCGTGGGAACCAGAAACAACGACATCACAAACATGTAAACATCCCAGACCTGGGTTTTTTTTTTGGTTCCCAGCCGGGATTCGAACCCGGGACCTCTTGCATGGTAGGCAGACGCGCTACCGCTACGCCACAGAGGTCGTCAGAATGTGAGGTTTCTTTACTATAACAACTTAATCGAATTATCTTAATTGGTCAACTAATACTCTTTAACTTGTAACACTTACTAGCTAACCAGCCATGATAGTTTTCCATTTAACTCCATTATATGTGCTACTGCCCTATTTTTTCACGTTTATCAGTAAATCGTAATCTGTAAGATAGGTGAGACGCTGTACTCTAAAAAAAAATAGCGCTTGAAGCGCTTAATGTTTCACAAACGGTTTTCCTACACCCATAATATTTAAAAGCGACCAGTTGCAAAATATACCGGGATAAGGGAAGTACGCAAAAAAAAAATTGATGTAGCAAATAGTACTGGTAATAAGGCCGCCAATTGTATGTTATCTTCAGTATCTGCTGTTTTTGTAACAATTTTTAAGGTATACAATAAAGAATATTCTTATCTTCAATTTATGGGAAACATTTCTAAAGATTTTATTTTACTTTTTAGTCGGCGTGAATAATACGTATACCTATCTTTGCCAGATTTTAGCTTTCTAGTAAATACCTACTGACAGACACACGGACCGACATGGCTATGGCACAACAGGCATGGCCTAAGGGTACATTGTTCATTACGGAACCCTAAAAAAAACTTTATTACATGTGAGGATACTTTCTAGATCTCCTGAGTCCTGACCTTGAAAATAAAAATGATGAGAGTAACCTTTAGAAAGCAGGTCTCATGAATACACGAATCGTATGACTTTTTCAAAGCCAATGAGTCAGCAAGTTAAATAAAACTAACAACGCGAGCGACTTATCATTTTCTACCGTCTACTCTTCACTATGGAATCTCTAAAATAAAGATTACGATACAATTTGAGTAGCATTGCTACTAAAAGTTTTACGGGCGGGTGTAACGGCAATGGGTATGTGATGTGTGTTCCACCCTTTAGTGGAATTCCGACGGCCATATAGACTTGCTTAGAAGCGTTAACCCTTTTACGCCGCTGCAGGCTTATATGGGAACGATACGTTACGTCGTTTTTTTTGTAAACTTTTAGTTTAGCGAAGATTATTTACTTATATTGAGAAAGCGAAGTAGGTTTGTTAGAATCGTGGCATGTGGCAAACTATTATCTCTGCCTACTCTGCCGTGAAACACGTGTGAATTTATCTAATTTAATGTCTAAGCATTTTAATTTGAGTATGTGTTGAGAGGTGTAACAAGTTCTTTTACCATTTGAAATTATCAGCGCCTACATATATTTTTTTTCTTTAATCGATTTTAGAGAGAATGCTAGCAGGGATTGGATGAGAATGGCTGAGGAAGAAAGTGACGTGCCATAAGGGAGGCATGGGTGAGTTATGCGAGTACGGGCCAATAGATTGACATTCCGTGGTCTACTCGTATTAAGGAGACAGAAAAGAGACAGAAAAAAGTATTTACTATAGTCTTATGGCACTATTATATTTCGTTTCATTCGCCTTTTGGCTGGGTAAAATAAAAAAAATATAGCATCAAAGTCTGCACTGATAATAAGGGTTGAAATTTCTTGAATTAATGAGATAAGTGCATGACATGTAACGTGCAAAGATTGATAGACATTATTTGTTATCATTTAACGATTTCTATCAACGGTTTGTTCACATATAGACCAAAGCTGAAGAGTCCGAATAAAGATAGGCGTAATTTTATGAACGAACCAAAAATATAGTTAGAATATTTTCGTGACTTAAACGCGTAGTAATTTATTGCTATTTTACCTCGACATTTCGACGACGTTACAGTCATCGTGGTCACGAGAAGACCCCGAACATATTCTAACTATGTGTACAAGTCGCGAAAGTTTGAAGCAAAAATAGTACGAAATATTGAATCAATGACTGCCTCGGTGGCGCAGCGGTTTGGTACGCTGACTGTAAAACCGACGGTTTCAAACCGACGACGGTCAAACTAGGAAACGAACTTTTCTAGGTTGTCTCTGGTCTTGGATGTTATCTATGTATTTATTGTATTAAATCTATCGTCAAGTTAGCACCTGTAACACAAGTCATTCAGTTGTACTTAGTATGGGGCTAACGAGATCTGCGTAATATGTCCATGAATATTTATTTATTTATTAATCAAATGTTTGGACGGAAATGAATAAAGAATAAGTACAAAGAATTTTATTATTTATACGAACATCTTACATACCTACTTTAGAAAAGTCCAAGATAATTATTACGGTAGGTAATGTGTGACAAAATCTGATTATTACTATGTCACGTCGAAAATCAAACTAGGTCACGCTGTGCTGTGGAGTCACGCATGAGCAAACTGCAACTGCGAAGGTTTTCCTCAAAGGCAATCCACGCATCCATTTGCGGGTTAAAGTGATTCCTGAAAGCAACTCGCTATACAGCTTTTCTTTGTAAATGGTTTGACTTGTCAATAAACGTCGGCGGTACTCTACTTTTCGACGTTTTAGTGGTTCCGTACCTTTATGTCTTTTTCGGGAGTCGTTTCCTAGATTCCACCACTTTATTAGTGGACGAGACGTAAAGAAATTTACTTTTATCTATTTTCCTCAATTTACTGTTATTCTTCCTTCCATCAAATAAAGTAGAATATTGTTGTGTGTTTTTGTTGTTATAAATTCAGATATGAGTTGAAATACAAAACATGACAATGAAATACTAGTTGTGCCCCGCGGTGTTACCCGCGGCTTATCGATTTTCCCATGAGCATAAGATATTTTACCGCAGTCAAACGTAGCTTACGTAATACTTCAGGGTGGCAGCTGACTCCATACCAAATTTTATTTAATTCGCTCCAGTCGCTTAGACGTGAAGAGGTAACAAACATACACACTCACAAATTTTCGTCTTTATAATATTAGTGTGAAGTCCCTACATTATTACAAAATGAAATACAAAAATAAATCCTAGTAACACAGCTAGAACGTGTGAGAAATAAAAACCTGTCAATGCAGTAATTCAACATTTAAATCAGTATGCCTTTATCTAGGAATATAACTTACTATTTTCACTGTAATTTAATGCACCTCTGCAAAAGCTATGAATTCAGTGACATCACCAAATCGTTTCTATTGATGTCCTACCTTAAATGGCATCGTATGTCATTCATTGCACTTAAGTAATCCGATAAAGGCGAGCTGAGACACTAAACAAATGAAAATATGAATCGATATTATTGTAGGCAATGCTGGTAATACGAAAATGTATGCTCTTTGCCGCGATCCGGCCGTGGTGCGTGGGTAGACGCAAGTGGTTCGCGGCCCAAATATTATGAAACATTACAGGTACGACAAAGTTGGTTAAATTATATTAGTAGGAAATTACAAATGCAACAAATACAAATTTCCTTATCCACTACTTCTTATACTACATACATTGAAGACATCTACTTGTAAGTATAAAAATACCTGTAGCAGTAGACACCGCTCTTCCACAACTAGGACAGTGTTGTAATAATAGTGGATGATACAATACATTTATCAACATTATCTTTTACTTATACAATGATTTTTTTTAATAATGGTAACTAGGAAAATAAAATGAGGATTTTAAATGTGTGTGTGTCTGTGTGTGTGAGGGTGTGTTTGTGTGTGTGTATATCTGCATGTGTGTGTGTAAGTGTCTACATGTTCTCTAACTAGCCTTGCGACCGGAGTCTTGGGTTCGGGATCAGCCGCTGATAATAGGGTGAGTGGTGCAATGTGTATGTATTCTAGCATAAGTCATGTGTAAATTTGAGGGTGTAATGTAAGTAAATCACATAGTTTAAGTTATAATTATTATTTATTTTTTACCACCAGCAGAGCTTCAGTTTCTTCATAGTTTAGTGTCTTAATCCACGTAGTGATAATATTCGTAATTTCGTTGGTAGATCATCTGTTTAAGTGTGATGGTGAGACAAATATTCTTAATATTAAACATACAAACTTACCATGAATAACTCTAAAAAGTGAACCACTCTGGTACAAATTTCACCATGAATTTTAATTAGTTTGTGTACATTGGTTTAATATTCTGGAGCAATTTTTACTGTAGTTACACTTAATTACAATCATATTTTCGCGTTTATTATCAGGTTCAATTACAACTATAAAAGTTTATTATCAGGTTCAATTACAATTATAAATAGACTGGTATCTACTTCAATTTTAGTTACATTATCTCGCAAGGAATTCAAGTCAAGTTGTTTGACGATCGGCCCTTAAGTGTCGAGTCTACAGCACCTAATCTTTGCACTAGGAACCGAATGCCCGTCCCGATATGAGACAGTGTATCATTTGCAATTACATGTTATTGTGCCTTTATTCTATTTAACGGGCACCAAGCTGCGACTTGACTTCGCCAAGGATCTGGGCATTGTAAGCTAAATAGTCCGATGTGCATTACAATGTCTACTCGAGTGGATTGTGAAATGAAGTTGACTTATGAACTGGTCGATAATGGTATGATTGTGGTAAGCTGCGTTCTAGAGTTCACGATGTTTCACCTATAGTTTCACTAGTTAAGTCCTTAGTGTAGGGACATTGTCACCACCACTTATCACCATCATCATCAACCCATTATGACCCCACCGAGGGGCACGGGACTCTTCCCTGTGGAAGGTATAGGCCTACACTACGAGGGCCCCGGATTGGTGGACGCTTGCAAGACGTGTATCGATTAGTGCCGACCAACTGCTTAACGTGCCTTGCGAAGCACGGTACCGCTCGGAAAAATGCCACTAGCGTTAGTCATGGTTGGATAATTGTTGATCGTAGATGGTTTACCCACCCATGCACTGAACGCGCCTTGTGTTGCTTAACCTTCGTGATCGTTTAAGATCACTCAGGCAGTACGAGCGATTCGACCACCACTTAATGTTATTTAAAGATAGCTGTTAATTTTGTTCTTAATGTAAACTATCATAAACAATTGTTAATGATATGCATGTAAATTTAAAAACCTAATTAGAGGCTAAAAATTTCACCCATGCCGGGATTCGAACCCGCAACCTCTGGCTATCCGTGCCAGCGCTCTACCAATTGAGCTCAATTGGTAGAGCGCTGGCACGGATAGCCAGAGGTTGCGGGTTCGAATCCCGGCATGGGTGAAATTTTTAGCCTCTAATTAGGTTTTTAAATTTGTTCCTTAGCACGGGTTAGTGCATTAATATAAAAATAGTATGATATGCATGTAAGTTAATTCTGTTGGTAAAAACATTTTTACTTTTATTTTATTTTTTAAGGGTTGTGGAGTTTGCAGTGACTGGTAGGTATTAAATCAGTATAAATCCGTCGAAAACTAAAAAAGGCAAAAATGCAAACCTGGAATATAAAATAACCAGCAACCCAACGCTGATTGTTGACTTCTAAGGCCCACTTGCGTCAGCCCGGGTAAGCTCATTTAACTTGAGTTAACCGGTTAAATCGATCATTTTGCATACAAAATGATCAAGTTAACCGGTTAAATCGATCATTTTGCATACAAAATTATCAAGTTAACCGGTTAAATCGATCATTTTGCATACAAAATTATCAAGTTAACCTGTTAAATCGATCATTTTGCATACAAAATTATCAAGTTAACCGTTTAAATCGATCATTTTGCATGCAAAACTATCGATTTAACCGGTTGACTCGAGTTAAATGAGCTAACCCGGACTGACGCAAGTGGGCCTTAGAAGCTGGGTCCCAAATCACAATGTGCACTCTTTGCAAGGTGTATAGGTTGGTTCCGTCTGCTTAGTAGTCATGTTCATGTTGTTGATTGCTTTAATTTCAATTTTTCTTGTTAAAAAACAACTAAATATACATCCTGGCCTGAATTATATGATACTTTTCATAAGAATCTCACGAGAGTGAAGCCGCAATTATAGCTAGTAACATAAACATCGTGCTCAAGTGGCTAATAAATCCCACCTACGTACAACACTGTTAATTAAAGAAAGAACTTGACAACTATTTGCCTCTTGGTCATTAAATATTGCTTTCTTTATCGTGTTAACAAGAGACAAGTAATAAAGATAATAGAGTCTTTTCATAAATGTTGTATAGACTAGAGTAGAAACCGTTTATTCATAACATACTAAACACACAAAATAATTTAAACACAGAATAACAACATCTGTCCATATAGGTAGTCGTATCTTTACAGAGACAGATATAAACAGACAAAATGTATCTTTTGCGATTTTTCACCCTGGACCTGGCTGCAATACGCGCTTTACCCCCCCCCCCCCCCCAAGAGTCAACAAAAATGGAACTTTTACTATGTATAGTCTATTTGTCCCTACTTGTTCAATTTAGTAAACAAGATTCTACCGGCAAAGTATGACTTTTCAGTCGAAAACAGCCATATTCCCTTAAATGAAGTAACCCGGGACCGTATTTTAGATAACACGCTGCAAATAATTTATAAACAAAGTTCGTGAACTTGCGAGAAAATATATCTATTTTTCTAATGAAATGTCAATTTTGAGGTAAGAATATTGTTTACTAAATTGGACAAGTAAGATTAAATAGACTGTACGGTAAATGGAACATAAAGCTACCTACTCAAAGCCTACGCATCCTTCTTGACTTTGTTGTCATTACAGCGGATATCCACCATTTAGATTCCATTCTCGGGCACAATTACTAGTTAACAGAACTTGAATCCCTCCTTAGAGCTGAATTGATACGAGAACTTACTTTTAATGTAGTTCCTAACGTGAAGGCCTTCGAAATGGTACATAAAAGCTCCGGCAGAACTTATAGGGGTTTTTCTACGCACAAGTATAATTTGGAGCCGGTGCCAAGTTACATGACCAGCACAATATAGTTTTTGGGCACCAACTTTTATTCGTTTATATTATTTCTGTGTTCACGATTTTTAGGTTATGTCACTATGACTGCACTGAATTGTGTTGTCGGAATAAATTATAGTCATCTGCTAAATCGCTTCAAGTGTGCCTTCAAAAGTTTAAGTGTTCCCCGATTTCTCTAGGACTTCATCATAGATCCTGACTTAATGATCATGGGACAACTGCGATCTTTGATACAAAAAATATTAATTTCCCAAATGGATCCAGGCATCTACGAAATAAAACAAGCTTCCGGTTAAGAACCTCCTCCTCCTCTTTGACGTCGGTCAATAATGTATGGATATCTCCGTAGTACAATTTAGTCATATTGTCGATAAGCTGAAGCGAGTATCAGTCCCTGGTCTCTGCCTACCCCTCTGGGATACAGGCGTGAGGTTATGTATGTGTGTATGTCGATACTGATCTACCTTTTCAGAAAAGTAAGGGTATTGTGTAACATATATGCCTAAGTACCTATAGGGTGTAGAGACGTAATTTAAATCACATTTTCACGAGCCAAAAAGGCCTGTCACAAAGCGAAAGCTAAAGCAAACATTGAATTTTGTTAATCCCCTGCGCAAGCAAGCGCGTGGTATTAAGCAAATCCTTCATATAATCCACTAGAAGCCGACAAGTCTGTGTCAACACTCGCGCAACGCGATTTCCTTCGCAAGTGCTAAACTTGCGAGCATATTTACATTTTCGCACATAAAGCAAATTCCTCCTATCTGGAACTTGGAGTGGCGCGAAACGAAATAGCGATTCATCACAAGTTTTAATCTGTTCCAGGGAGTTTGGCGCACTTGCGGTTTTGGCGAGCGCGCGCACGCGGGCGGGCGGAAAAACGTCTTGAGCAACCACTGAGTAGCTAACTACCACCAAGTCTTGGTCGAGCAGTGCAGGATTTATGCAACCTTTCACCGATGTCATGCAAAAGATGAAACCTTTAGCATAGGTTTAGCAAAATAAGTGCATTTCCTATAACATGTAACTTACATCAGGATTTGTTTTATGGCTTTTTAATTTTATTATTTTAATAATGTTTTTTTATGTTTCGCGGTTTCTTTGCTTTAACATGTGTTAATATACGACATAAACATAAGTTTTATACATAAGTGTAACATAATAGACGTTCTTTCATATTGTACAATAATTTTCTAGCAACTGCCATTTACAAAAATATAAATCTGAGAAAAAATATGGGACAATAAACTAACAGGACAACTATAGACGAATTAACGAATCACGACTTGATTTTTTTTCTGGTTATGCAATATAATGTTCTCTATCTATCTTTTTATCTATTTATAGTTTTAGAAGCTTAATTTTTTAGATCGAGTATATTGTATTACTGAGCGGGTGTTATATCAGGGTATATCAGTAATTGTGTATTTTCTGTTACTTATGTAAGTAATAATAAAAACAAATTTTATATATTTTATGATTATTTCATCCAAACCCGTTTAGCCAATTAAGCAGGATTGCATGACCTATAATATAAGATAAGAATATTGCTTATAGTACTGAGCACATAACATAAAAACATGTAAAAATACAGCGCACAATATATGAAATACATAATATATTGTTATACATTTTCACCTAATGAAACCACTTCCCATTAATATGGTATTGAGTGAAAATATATAAGAAAGTAGATAAAAGGGCTTGCAAATTCCGACCATTAATTTACTACCATTCAATATAAATCACATCATTGTAAACAGTCGCTATGAAGCAGCGTTTAAAAAAGCGCCCGCTTGTGCCGCTTGTTCGGTTGCAATGTTTGGACGACCGCAGATTCGCGGCTCACCTCTGCAACTGAAAGTACACATATATTTTACTGTAACGTTTCACACATTACCCTTAACATTATTTACGGTATGGCGGTACAGGGTGGAATGCCAGGCGATGAAACATACTTTACTTAGCTTTTTGACCACAAACCATAAAGCGGTGGTGGCGGATTGCTCGAACTGTCACGAGTTCGAGTACCAATAACTTTCTTTTTTAAGTTACACGCATGCGTCACGCTATAGTAGGAATACGGCGCGCTAACCGTGAAGGAAAACATCGTGAGAAAACCTGTCTGAGGTGTACACTTAACTCAGTGCTTGAACTTGCCAAACGGTGAGCACGCGTAGTAATTAATCCCATACTCTCTCTAAGAGAAGATCTGTGTCCTATCGTGGGACGAATATTAGCCTCTAAATAGGTTTTTACAATATTATCCTGCATTAAAAATAAAAACGCCACAAATGAAACTCCGCTTCTTCCTCGATCGTGTGTTCCTAACTAGGTTAAACAGCACAGTTTTCGGGTATATTGCGAAGAAATGGTCTTAGCTGTATAATACCAAGATATTTCTCGAGATCTCGGCAAGGAGTTAAGAACGTCCTTTTAATATTGATACTTCATTCAGCCCTCGTGCCTTTAAAAATATGTGGCCCCTTTGTAACGTTACACCGCCGCGTCAACTTCTAATTGATGCTGTCAGTCAGAATAAAATGGGCCCGCGCCTGTATTCGTGTAGTGTCCGTATAATCGCCTCTTGGGAACGAACCGCTCTTACTGATTCGATTAAAACCGTTTTTCCTATCGGGGTTCCTTCGGATAGAGTTCGGAGTAGCAGGAATTTAAAATTAAATGTGTTTTACCCCACGGTAAAAAGCGGATTTAAATGAAATGTATCTGGATACAGTTGAATCATTAAATCATTTGAATGATTGAATGTTATTTATTAAAAGTCAATTCCACTAAACCACTCTGATGACGGAGATAAAACGGGATTATAAGAGGAATTCCTTTACAAGTGGTTTAGTAGAATCGACTTTTCGTAAATTAGACTAGGATTGTTTCGCAATTAACGCAAAATATTTTGTGCCAACATGTAAACTTCTATAAGCGAGTCTAACGGTTTTTGTAGTGAAACGTCTCATTATGAGTGTTATATTACTGTTCTCTATCTATCTATAATTATGTGCCTGTACATTATACCGCCATAGATATTCACTTGACTACGAAACCTCCCTTGCTTACTTCGCTGACCCTCGACTCTATTTCGGATAAGGAGATCTAATACGTTTTACTAAACTTCCCCAATAAAAAACTACGAGCGTAGATTCTGGGGAGGAAGAATTAACTATTTCTCTATCATGCCTGTCTGCAGGATAAAAAGTAACAGACGCTGGCTTACGCTGAAGTTTCGATTTGTGATAAATCAGAGATTTAATTGTGCGAGAAATAATGGAGGATTACTCCAGAGGGCAAAGATGGCTTTTGCGTCGATAAAAATGCTGTTATGCCTACACGCGAGGATTAACCCGAGGATTATGGACCCACGCAAAATCAGTAACATATTTTCACATTAATGCAGCGAGCATAAAAATTTCAATTTGCACCCACAGTGCGCCGACAAAACCTCGTTTATTCCTTCAAAAATCCTCACAAATTGCAGCTTTAAGTTTACGACTCGCTAGGGCAAGTACACAATGCGGTAACGATGCATGTTTACAAACACGGGTCATATAATTTGGATTTTATTGCTGAATTTTATGAGCGTCCAAGTCTGAGCCTTCGACGTGCTCATCACAGACTCTGTCAAATACCATTTTAATCCTATCTAAGCTCGGGCTAAACACGTCCACTATAAAACTCCGGTATTTTGACAATCGATGCTATAAAATTTTACGATATATTTTTTATTTCACCGAATTTAATATTGCCGTGGACGATATCAAAGGAAAACTTGACTAGCCTTAAGGATCGGAACGTATGGAGGTGATTAACTTTAATCATCCATAAAATTTTGTTGTTACGTTTCTGGTGGCAATTTGGCGGACTCCGAAAACGATTTTCTAATACTTTTATGGCCTGTATAGATTCCACGTGTCTAATACAAAAGCTAACTAAACAAGATATTTTTATACGAAGCTCATTAAAATTCTTGTTTCATAAATTTTATGATTGATTTTACCTTGTTGTTAACTAACAAACTAAACCATTTGTTAGTTTTTTTTGTCTTTATTTAAGGGTTTGTTTACTAAGTGATCATGTCACCCTTAATCCGGGTTGAAATTGAGTTTGCATTTAAAAACTATAATTATTTTGCTAATGATTTCGAGAGATAGATAGATAGAATATTCTTTATTATTTTTTTATTTGATTTATTTGTATATATTCTTCCTTGTCCAATATATTGCTCCATACCATCCAAAGATTGTCTAGAAGAGATCACTTTTAGTGATAAGGCCGCCATCTGTACTCTTAGGTTAAGAAATATCTGTGTGATTTCCTTTATTAGGTATGTACAATAAAGTCTTCTCTATTTCTATTTCTATATACACAAGAAATCCACTAATAGAAGTTATTATATAGTACAACTGGCGGCCTTATAGCTAAAAGTAATCTTTTCCCGGCAACCACAGACGGAGACAAGAAATAAATTAGAATCCCACTCTATCTTAAAGTGGCAACCCGTAAAGCATAAATGTTATAGGAATTTTACCATAATAAAGGCGTATTTGCTGACCCAGCATGGAATCGTGATACAAATGAACTATAAAATCAGCAAGTCAATATTGCCTCGAATTCCAGTCCAATCCAGTGAAACAGTTTTAAAAACGCGCTCTAATGATGTCCTTTACGAGACCAACATCTCAATTAGCGGCTCAAATTCACAATTTGGATGCGGTTTTTACGACTCTACGCTACCCCCTTCAGTTTTATACGATTATTTGGCGATATCATATAAATAACATGGTAATTATGTACAGCGCCTAGGTCGTATGGAGGTATAATTGAATAAATTAGTCCACAAATGAGACTGTGGTGAGCTCATTCAGATGTTATTATCCGATCGATCCAGAAGTACAGTTATGTTTTTCATCGGTCAAGTGTATGTAGGTATTTATGTGTCGCCTAGCGCCACCTGCCGAAGATCTTCATCGACCCGACATGAGTCGCTATCTATTAGCGAAAATAGGAACTAAAAATACGTCACATTACGTTCTTTTCTGTTACTATTCGACTATTAAGGTTCTTTTAAATAAAACCGATTTGTTAACTTAAGCGGCTAAAATAAATTATTGAAGAAGTCCTGAAAACTCCCTGATACTGCATAGTATGTATGTATGTATGTATGTATGTATGTATGTATGTATGTATGTATGTATGTATGTATGTATGTATGTATGTATGTATGTATGTATGTATGTATGTATGTATGTATGTATGTATGTATGTATGTATGTATGTATGTATGTATGTATGTATGTATGTATGTATGTATTTATGTATGTAAATATGTATAATTAAGTAACTGCAATCAATCGATCAAAGTATTTTACATCAAATTACACAGAAACTGTGATTTATTGAACGTAACAAGAAAAAAATGGACAAAAATCTCCGAACTCAGTCTTTTAAAGTTCTTAATTAAGAGAGTTTACATAATTAATGTAAAACACAGAGCTCATACATACTGGCTTTAGTTCTAGACATCAACGTTATCTAAATAATCTTTTCTATTATAGTAACCCCTTTGGCAGAAAGAGTACTTTACTATTTTTATTTTTAATGCACTAACCTGTGCTAAGAACAATTTTAAAAACCTATTTAGAGGCTAAAAATTTAAAATTAAAATTTTTAAAATTGTCCTCAGCACGGGTTAGTGCATTAAAATAAAATTGTATAATCATGTGGGTACAGCGATATCATTCCGTTGTAAAAAACCTAACTGCAAAGTAGGTAGTCGGGGCTGTAAGTGATGCAATCTACTTCAGCCAGATGTCGCTGCCTGTTTGTAATACAGAGAATAGTGTAAAGAGGTTCGAAATTTCACTGATGCCGGTGAGTCGCCCATTAGCTCAGTTGGATAGAGCGCTGGCACGGAAAGCCAGAGGTCGCGGGTTCGAATCCCGGCATGGGTGGAATTTTTAGCCTCTAAATAGGTTTTTAACAAAGAGTAATTTTCACATTTGTGAGCCTCGTTTCAGGCAAGCTTAATATTATTTAGAGATTTTATTATAGAGACGTATTCGTGTGCCCCATGAAGGATGAATTAACCTTTGCCAGCCTAATTCTTGGGAACGAAAGTTCATGTTTATTTGTAGTATTTAAATTGGTTAAAGTTTGAAGCGCTCGTGGCCTAGCCGAATCGAGTGATTGGAATCAATCACTTGAGTGAAGCAACAACAGGCGCGGTTAGGTGCAGGATGGGTGACCATTCCGTGACTACCGCTAGTGGCATTTTTTCCGAGCGCTTTCGCGCTTCGCAAGGCACGCTAAGCCGTTGGTGCCGGCTGCCATGTAATGGCAGTCGTTAAGCCATGTCAGGCCCTATGAGCGGCTTGATAACTACTGACAGTAAAGGCCCGCCGCTGTCTTACAATCCTCCACCAACCCGGACTGAGCCCCCGTGGTGGAGTATGGCCTAACCTTCCTCCGATGCAGGAAGAGACCCGTGCCCCAGCAGTGGGGACATACATGGGTTGATATCAGAAGTTTTAAGGTTACTGATACCTCGGAGTCAGTTATACATGAGTCTAACTAAGGTAATTATTGTCACGTATATATATATTGGAACCAAATATAAATAAATAAAATAAAATTTATTTCTAGGCAAACATGCTATACAAAATTTTCCTAAAATTAGTCACTGGTTCATGTATGACTGCGCCAGACTCTGGAAGGCAAATTTCGGTAGATGGCCTATAGACTAATTAATTCACGTCAATTTGAAAAATTATAATAGTAACTAATCAAACAAGCAAAGTAAAAGATAGAAAGTTATTAAAAAAAAATTAAGATTAAATAACTAAATCTTAAAGCTGCGCCCTACACTGGGAATGATTCTCCGTATAGGCTGGTTAGATAAATAGATAGAATAATTATTTATTGTACACAGAAATTACAGCAACAGAAATTATATTAAAAATATACTTAGTAGAAATGGCGGCCATATTACTAAAAGCAATTTATTCCAGCTAACCATAACCATCCAGGCAACCAGGCTGGTTACTACGAGTATTACCTTAGATTCAAGTTTTTTCACGATATTTTCCTCAGATAGAAAAAAAACAAACGCATTACAGTGCTACACAAGAAATAAGTCTCGCGGATGTACCTGCGCAGATGAACAAATTTTGGATGTGCGGCAAGTTGATCGACCAATCAGATAGTTTCATTTTATGGCAGGCTGCGCGCCTTTGTTGCTATTGGTTGATTCAACGTCATCGATGCAAGTGACTATTAGTTTGGCAATATTAGCGTGAGCGAAATAGGTAGCGCTACTGCGGCAATCAATTCTGCATCTTAACCGTATCGGTTAAAGATCATGTTGAATGTACTTATAGCTTTGGGTACTTTCGTTACACTTCTTCCTAGTCTGCGCGAACGTATAGGTATTCCCGAAGGGACTTTTAAGATGTGTAGTACTGTACTTGGTTTCACAGTGGTTTATAAATGATGATCGTAGAGGATAATGAAACGATGTCTTTCACAGTTGGATATACACCTGACATGAATTTATCGAAGCTAAGAGGTGTTTATTAAGAGCATATTCCTGTCCAGACCATTGTGGTATTTGAAATTCCAATTCATACTTACACGTTAACAAAGTTCAATGGATTTATCTGGTAAGCAGACACCAGCGGTAAGTAAAAAATAAAGCCTAAATAAATAAAAAATAAAGAAACAAAATGTTCTTTCACCAGTTTTACGCCGCAAATGGAAAGTATTACCTAAATTTTATGACGGCGACTAATTGTATTTAAGGCACCAATACACATTTTTTTACTGCCCCACGTTGAGCGCCAGTGGAACGTTGGGTAACTTTTATAATAATAAATAAACTCTGGAACGACTTTAGGTGTGGTTTTATTTTTTATAATACTGTAGTAATAACAGAAAACTGGATAAAAACGGATAAACGGAGAAGCAGGTAAAAAGTCAGATCTGGTCAAAGCGTAAAGTAGTAGTGGATGAAAAATGAGGGAAATCGAAGAATGAGTGACCAAATTTAAATATTTGAAAATGATAGATAGAAAAAGAAATAAAAATGGTGTAAAGAGGTTTGCACCGTTACAAACTGTAGTATGGAATGTACAATAATTTGATACTGGATGCTGTACAAGCTGGAAAAACTTTCCTTTAGTAGCCATTCTAAATTCAAATAACATCTGATCAAAGATTTTTTTTTCCATGGCCAGTTATTTGTACATCTGCGAGTTTGCCAGTAGCAATGACACAGGCTAACCGAGAAGGACAACATCGTGGCGAAACCCGCAGTTTGGTTGGCTCTGTATGTATCGACTAGTCTTACCTGTGGACTAGGCCCAAGATGCTATTAGGATGGTAAAGGTGCTGGACAAGCCTCTCCATCGAATAAAGACACATGTTCCACGTACTGCAGCATCCGAGAGATACATTCACACATCCAGAATGAGTTAAGGTGCCACTGGACGCTCCATAAAACATCTCAAACGCAGATGCATAGGGCAAATTATATGTACTGTTGACAGAACATTAACCTGTACACCCGTGCACTATACTCCGTAACATTACGGGCGACTTTGCAACTAAAACATAGTTGCTGATGTGCTGTCACATTGTTTTCAATGACACAATGACATTGTTTTCTAAGTTAAGTACAGTCGTACTTAACTTAGAAAACAATGTCATTAGGATATGCTGGTAACTATCAGGTTATTAAAAATCACACCCAAAATTCAGAACTAAATTCCGTTACAGACTTATAAAAACGAGAATTATAAAAATAAGCTTGCTGGTACATTAGTATATGCTGAATTAAACCCACGACCTATCGTAAATCACATCATTATCACGTTAATATCATAAAGGCGAAAGTTTGTGAGTGTACGCACTTGTTTGTTTGTTACTTCTTCACGTCTAAACGGCTGAAGCGATTTTAATAAAATTTGGTACGTTGTTAGCTGACATCCTGGATTAACACATAAGCTACGAATTACTACGGGAAAATATCATATTCTCGTGGGAAAACGATAAACCGCGGATAACAACGCGGGGCACAGCTAGTAATTTATAATTCCTACGAATAATCACGCAAGTACATGCAGATTTCCTCACGTTTTATTCGCGTTACAATGACTACTTTACAAAGAACTAAATTAAAATGAACTAGTATCCAGACACTCGGACGTCCAACAAGGCGAGTCAAAGGAGAGCCCCCGTCAACATCACTCACATCGGTGGCCTGATGACCCTGCGTAGCGTAAACTTAATGAAGTAAAAATATCATTCGTCCGTAAGTAAGGCGTAAGAGGGTGTGTGTGGTTCCTTTCGTTGTATTTTCATTTGATATGTAATAGTGATCCCTTTTTTCATAATAAATTTGTGTGATAGTACTGTATCTAGTTGAAACAAAGTTTTTTTATTTAGACTATACTATATTATATTATAGACTTTTAAATAAAATAAGCTGATATCGATGCTGATAACTATGAATTTTAAATAAATAATAAATTCTAAATTCTAACATAACTGTAATTTATCCGTGTGTTCATCACATAAGAATAGAAGTTGAGATATAACGTTATTACAACATTATTGAACTAGCAACCTAGTGTTCTTTGAATTACAATATGCTTAAGTTTATACAAAGAAGATTGATATCATATAATTGTCCTCACTTGATTAATAAAGTAAAATAAAATAAGATAAATCCAGGCACTAGACATAAGTTTCTCAGAGGGGAAATGAGATTGAACAAATTGAAAAGGTCACTGTGTTTTCGAACACACATTTAAAAAATATTTCTAAATGTGTATTCAGAGAATGATATTAAAATCTACACTTGCTCTTTTGCCACAAGCAGCAAGAGTCATGAACTGTGTACGACTCTATAATTTAATCTTAAAATCACCATCAGTAGAAAGTGTCGCGTATGACTCTTATTGATCCGCTTTGTTAAATTAATTAGACTCCCTAAAATGGCAGTAATCGACACGAATTTTGTCTTCATTTGTCGAAGAGAACACCATAAGAAAAGAAAATATCTATCGGAATGCCGCCGGCAGTAATTCGAGCGACCGCCCTATGTCTCTTTGTGCCTCAATGGAGTGGCTGGTTAACCTACTGGACTCTCTTTACCGAGTCATGCCTTTATCCCACCGCTGCGCGTGAAGTGGTGTCAGAAAGCAAGACAAGTGATCACAATTGTGCCTTATGTTTTACTTTGTGTCGCTTCTGATGAGTGTTCTTCTTTCCGGTCATTGCCTCTGAGATAAAGCAAGGTCACGCATAGAGCATTTTTTGTTGGCATTTTTTTGTTTCTCTCCTGTGTGTGGGCACGTATGGTTATTAAATACAATTTTGTCTCTCTTCCTCTAGTGGGATGTATACATGGTTACTTTTAAAGTTCGTACCTATGTTTTAACGCTTCAGTAGTTTTTTTAATTTAGCCATGGCTGTGTCCCACCGCTGGGCAAAGGCCTCCGCTTCAGATTATTAGGATTAGTAGGATTATTTATTTCACAATTTTTGCAGATCAATATTATTCGAAATCTGAGTACTTCTCAGGGCTGACGCCGATATCAACCCTTGTATGTCCCTACTGCTGGGGCATGGGTCTCTTCCTGCATCGCAGGATGGTTAAGCCATACTCCACCACGGGGACCAAGTCCGGGTTGGTGCAGGATTGTAAGATAGTGGCGAGCCTTACTGTCAGAAGTTATCAAGCCGCTCACAAGGCCTCTAACATGGCTTAACGACTGCCATTACATGACAGCCGGCACCGACGGCTTAACGTGCCTTGCGAAGCACGGAATTGCTCGGAAAAATGCCACTAGCCACCCATCCTGCACTTGACCACGCCTATTGTTGCTTAACTCAACTGATGGATTCCAATCAATCGGTTTGACTAGGTAACGAGTGCTTGACGTAATTTTATTGAATCGTACCTAAATGTAATGAAACACAATTTTCGCAGCCCATTGTAAATTATTGTCAAAAATATCATGTATAAGCAATCTATGAGACATTGCTTGCACTAAGCAGAAAAACGATAAAAAAAGAATAAAAAAATATGCAAAAAACTTGTTACAAACGCTTACAAAACTTTGCTATGTTCTTTTTGACTACTTAATAACAATTCTCTACGAAGAAGTTTCAGCGGTGGTAGCGGAGCGGTGGACTGCCGGCTCCTCAATCGGGAGGTCGTGAGTTCGAATACCGCCATGTACCAATGGATTTGTTTTTAGTTATGTACATTTGTGAAGTTATAGTAGCAATACTACTAGCTAACTGTGGAGAAAAGATCGTGAGGAGACCCTAATGTCTGAAGTGATTCCCAGCACTTGCTAAGTGTGGAAATCTTAGGGCGAGATAAAATAGTCGTTGCTTAGCCCAAGTCCGTACTCATGCTTCCCTAAGCATTACTTCAGGCTAACTTAGCTAAGTATTAGGACAAATTTAAAAATTAAAAAAAAATAAAAATATTTTAAGCCTCTAGCACGGGTTACTGCATTAAAAATAAAAATAGTATAATCATGTGAGTACAGTGATATCATTCCGATGTAAAACCTAACTGCAAAGTAGGTAGTCGGAGCTGTAAGTGATGCAATTTGCTTAGGCCAGATGTCGCTGCCTGTACGTAATACAGAGAATAGTGTAAAGAGGTTCGAAATTTCACTGATGCCGGTGAGTCGCCTCAATTTCAATTGGCAATTAAATTGGTAGAGCGCTGGCACGGATAGCCAGAGGTTGAGGACTCGAATCCCGGCATGGGTGAAATTTTTAGCCTCTAAATAGGTTTTTAAATCACAAATCTCAACAATAGTGACAACTATATTTAGAACCTACACTCTAGAACCTTGGATTAACACCAACACCCTAATCTAATCTAATTTTCTTCTTCTTATTTTTCAAGCTATATTAGTCCACTGCTGGACATAGCCCTCCCCTAGTGAGCGCCAAGCGCCCTGTCTTCAGCTTCTTAGGACAAATCGATAACCGCTAAAAAGGCAGTTTTGGCAAAACTTTCCTAGATTCATAGATTCGTGGATCGAAGTTATTGTCAGTAGATTTTAAAAAAGCTAATTGTAGCTCTTTCTAAACCCTACTGAAAAGAACAGTATAAATCATAAATCTTAATAAGTATAGACTTATTATTTCTTAATGAATCGCGATACTCATACATAGTTATATATTAAACGTGTCAAATCGCGATTATTTATTAGGTAAAACGTAATTTCCTTATTTCCCGACGTTTCTGCAGCGTTACAGTTGCCGTGGTCTCGGGTAGACTGAAGTGGCAAAATTATTGTGGGTAGTCACTATTATTTTTTCGCAGCTGGCCGACACACAACACTCACTACGTCAACAGACCGGTCCGGTGATAAGGCGCGTGACTGGTAATTACTTAGCACTGGATTTCACGTACTTGAAAGCTTGAAACCATCCTCTCTGTTGAAATTTCTAATATATAATCGCGATTTGACCCGTTTAATATATAACTAAGTATAGAGTTATTAAAATTTATGATGTTCACTTTTTCCAAAGATGCGTTATAAAATAAAGTATGACGTTTTTTATTGGTGGCGCTTGTTAGCACATCCTAGGGCCTTAAATGGAACATGAAACCAGAAAAATTGTAATTGTTGGCCTCCATGTAATGAATTTTGAACATGTTTTTGTGATCGTTCGGGAAATTACTAAATTGTTTAGTAAATCGTTTTCTTTCATCTCTAATAAGTTTAACTTAATGTAAAAGTACCCGCAGAATCTCCTTTTGACTTTTTCAGTTTTGTAGATATAAAAATAATTTGCTCAATGTCTTTCTGCGTAATTTTCTCATGAATTATATTAATGCTTTCTAATGTTAAATATTCATTAATTAGTCCCGAAACTTCGTGAGTAAGGTCGACGGAGTGTTGTATTTTGCATGCAAATTCACCTCTAACGTAACTGAACAGAGTTCACACATGCAAACGTTCCTGTTCTATTGAGTGTACCAAACGCTAATAGCTTGAAAACATTTGAGATGCTGACTTCTGCTAAAGACTCGTCGTAATGTTCAAAAGGTAATTTCTCATTTTCATCGAAGGATGTTTTGAACTTAAATATTTATTCACGAAGTCGCTCCAGGAATTGCGCTAATTCACAATTTCAGCCGGTGTTTTTTACACAAAGAAGTGAGTTACAGAAAGACCAATTTGACGGACTTCAAATTTCTCCAGAAAAAGATTATTTCCCCATCTAAGCAATATATCGCTAAGCCATATCAGAGGCCTCATAGGCGCGTGCCCTAGCAGTGAGGATATGCAAGGGTCAATATTGATCGATAAGCTATGTAGAGACATAATTTTGTAACATCCTGCGTCACGATTATATTATAAGTCATATTTTTTATTTAATACCACCTAAAGAAATCTGACTATCTCTTTTGCAAATCCTTACAGAAACTATACGACGACTTTTCAATAGAATTACTGCTTTAATAACAATAGAGTGTTGCTTGTGCAAATATTTCTACAAAAAGAAAAAAACAAAAGACGATATGTTATAGAAAAAGAATAAGTTTCAATTAGCAAGGAGGTTGCATACTTTTGGCAGGCGCAAACAGTAGCCGACCCCGTTAACGTTATTTTGCCATATTAATTAGCTTACAAACTGTTATTAGACCTACTAAATTTACACAAAAAGTTTCATGAAAATCGGTGAAGACGTTTCGAGGGAATTCGATAACGAAACTTTTTCAAAATATTTCAAGGGGTGGTAGTTATTCGATGCAGTAAGTAGAACAATGGAGTTGGAAGCGATAGATCCAAGCTTGATTTCCAGTGCGGGCATGTACAAATGGTTTTGTTTTCTAAGTTATGCACATTTATAGGTCGGCCTCGGTGGCGCAGCGGTTTAGCACGCTGACTGTATAACGGTAGGTCTCGGGTTCGATCCCCGGCCGGGTCAAACTAGGAAACAAAATTTTCTAGTTTGTCTCGGGTTTTGGATGTTACCTTTGTATTTATTGAATTAAATACAATAAATAATGTATTAAATACAATCGATCTGTGAGCAAACCTACACGTTTGAAATGTTCAGATAATTCAGCTATGTGGTGTCGGCCTAGAGAATAGCACCAACCCAAATTCTTCCCGCGGGTGTCGTAAAAGTCGACTAAGGGACACAAACCGGGGGGTGGTCAGCAGCGCCCCCTGCAGAACAATTCCACCGAGCTGCGATCCCCAACCCGCATGCCCCGCGTGAGGATTATGGGCACTACCCCCCATTGATGGCACAACCTTGCGCCATTGCGCTCATTAGGGGAGGGCTATGTCCAGCAGTGGACTAATATAGCCTGAAGAAGAAGATAATTCTGCGCTTGAAACCGCCAATTCGCGGTGAGCATACCTTAAGCCCATATTCTCTCTCTAAGAGAAGACCTCTGACAGAAGACCAAGACACACGTCGCACTGCAGTGGAACGTTTTTATGCTATGAAAAAAATGTCAGAATGCAGATAGTTGCTAAGCGATTCCAAATTTCTCATCACGCGGCCTTCTGAGTTTAGCTATTTTTTTATTATTATCGTCTAATTAATTATTCACTTTTGCTTTTAGACTAACGCAGGACAGAAGGTAACGACGTTGCTTCCATAAGGATGTTTTTAAAAGATGAGTTGTCTTCTTTTAGCTCCCGCGGGCATACAGAATTGAGGTTAAAGGTGGCGATACACTTAGCACACTCTAGCTTACGAATCTAATACTATTTTCATAACCTCGCAGTTTTTAGAAACATTTTTGTCAATAAATACACCATGGAATGGAATTTTCGAAAATAAATAAATTTCAGCCTTTACGCCAAAAACGTTTTGCCATTAGAGTTAAAATATTTTTGTCTTTAATCATTTTACTAACAGATGAAGTTGGCATATTTCATTACAAAATTTCCTATCAAGTACCTCAAGTAGTTACAACTAGACCCATTAAATGTTTTGCTTTGTGTGAATCGAGAATCGGGTGGAATCGAGAACTTTAGAGTGCCAGTCAAGTTTCTAAAGTTAGTTTATGAAAGATAATTGTCTACTGACGTATTGCAATAAGCACAGCGATGTGCGAATCCGGTAAACATTTTTTCTCATAGAAATATAGCACCAAACTGACAATATTCTTCTATTCTTTGGCTTAACTCTGTTGGGCATAATATTTGTGGGAATCGCCCATGATTAAATATGTATGATTACACCAGTCGTTATCCAACTGTATCCCCACCTTAGTTGTGTAATTCAGTATAATCGTTCCGGGAAGGCGGCATTTTGTTACATTATTTAGTGCCTCGGGCCGGCGACTAAGAAAATATTCACTACAGGAGTTTGTCTCCGGAAGTTTTTAAACAGCAATATTTGCTAATCCTGGCTAGCGATGGTTAATGCCCAAGAATAATCTCGCCGACGTTAATCTCATAGTATTATAAAAACTGATAATAAAATCCTGACAGATTCTTAGATAAATTGAACCATTGATTAAATTATCCAGACAGATTCTTAGATAAATTGAAACCTGTAACTGTCGAGTAAAATACTTTTTATATATAACATATTTTTCTCAATGAAAAAAAAACATTATAGTTAAATTTTCCCTGGGTGTGAAAATACAATTTAAAACTTATGATGAGCAAACAACTTTATGGTCATTATGGCTGTCCTTATTTTAGGTATTTCTATCAATATATTACTATAATCTGACATACATTAAAAATATCTTTGCAGCAAGGTTTCTGATGAAAGAGGGTAAAAGAAAACCATAAAAAGTAGACTAAGCGTGTCTACTGTGGATTGCCAATTGAAGCACTGAATACAACGCATTTTTTCAATATTTACGTAGGTTCTATTGACCACCGCCATGTTCAGGTTGACAGGTTGAGTTGAGTACTGTGAGTTAAAATGTTATGGTCAATATATTATTGCCGCAAATGTGTGCTCGTGTGGGGTTGTTATAAAACGATTAAACTCGCACAAGAGCTATTTTGTGATTTTTATATTTCGTACTTTCGTATCTACTTACGAAATTGGGACATGAAACGCGAGAGCAGCTTACGCTCTTTTTCCAGTTACTAAGAAAACCCGCAACTTGGCTGGTCACGTATTCCGCTTACGTCTTTCCTGTGAGCTAGGCAGACTAGGCTTTCAGGATGGTATAGGTGCTGGGCGAGCCTAATCCACCTAAATCAAGACACTGCAGCGCACGAGTGGTCCCTTCACACGTCTAGTGTAAGTGAAGGTGCCACTTAATGCTGTATAAATCATCTCATTACGTTGTTGATGCAAAGAGCAGAGTTTTTTTTTCATTATTAGGTATGTGCTATGCACTGAATTTTCTCACGTCTCTACAGTCAAACGTTTTGCCGGGAGAGAAAAGGTGAGAGGTCTGCGGAATACCGTCACATTTCTGGTCGCAAGCTAGGATACCCTGCGATGGAGTAGACAATGTAGTGTAGAAATTAATGGAAACGTGGTTTTGTTTACTGTGTTGTATTTTTGAATAGATATAGTTTGATATTTACCAAAATACGCGCGTAAAAGAAGCGCTTGTGGCCTTGTCAAACCGAGAGATTGGAATCAATCACTGAGTTAAGGAACAACAGGCGTGGTCAGATGAGGGATAGGTGACTGTCCCGTGACTACCGCTAATGCCGCCATCTTTCCGAGCGCTTGGTGCCGGCTGTCATGTAATGGCAGTCGTTAAGCCATGTCAGAGGTCTTATGGGCAGCATGATGTAGTATGACTTAACCTTCCTGCGATGCAGGAAGAGACCCGTGCCCCAATAGTAAGGACTTATTAAGGTTGATATCGATGTTTACCAAATTTTTACATTATGACCTTTATTTTAATTTGTAGCTCGTAATATATAAAAGAACAAAATTCGTGCAATCAGTCATGCATTCTAAACAATTTACGAACTCAAAATTTGAATTGCAAAATACACCGCGCTTCCAAAGTTAACGTGTCTTCATAAAAAATTGGTAATTAATTCATAAGGCCTATTACTGACTTAAAAAAATAACGCTGTTTTGGCAATAAAGCTCTAATATACATCACTGGGTATGAAATTAATATTTCTCATATTATTTATGAGTACAATGGTGTCTTTGAGCCCATAAACCATCGAGTTGGTTCGACACACCTTTGATTGCCATTCTTACATGCAAAAAACACCTCTATTACAGGTGAAAAGGGGTGACATTACCTGCCAAAGTAACTTTGCAGTTATTCAGAGCTTTAATTGCGTTTTCTGACGCTCAACAGTCATGAGATTTCGCCTGCAGCTATAAAGAAGTTGTAATGCTTCCACAAAAATAAACTGATCCCCGACAACTGCTTTATCACCCAGCTCACTAGTTAAATGCAGGGCTCTCTGTTTAATGGTTAATTTAACTATAAGTATTTCGTTATAAAAAGTGGAGTAACACACAGTACCAAATGATTGTTGTTATATGGTTAATTATGAAGATTACACGCGTTTATATTTCGTTTAAAACAAATGTTACTGTAATGCGATTTAAATTACTCGGGGTTATCAAAATAATAGCAGTTTTCAAACTGAAACAGAAATATACTGCACCATAAAGTATACTGCACCAAAGCGCTAAGATTGTACTAAAAAGAATATAAGGTTCATTCCTATATAACTTAGCCCCGACCTTGAAAATAAAACTGGTTTACCAGTTTTAGGCTTATTCAATTCCATGTTAAATGGTGTTTAAATAGTATTTTCTAAGGTTATCACAAGCAGTAGACTTAATTAAAACTGTTTCTATACGGATTTATGCTCGTTTATTAAATTTTATACAATTTTCCAACGTTTCGGTACTTTTTCAGGTGCCGTGGACCTGTGGTGGCTTTTTCAGGTGCCGCACCACGGCACCTGAAAAAGTGCTGAAACATTGGAAAATTGTAAAAAATGTTATAAACGAGCTTAAATCCGTATAAAACAGTTTTAATGGTGTTTGAATGTTATTCGTAATTAAAATACTAAATTGGAATAACTAACCCTCTGTTTCTTGAACACTAACAATCTGATAATCACCTGGTAAGTGCTTGCAGTTGACTAAAGAGTTGGATAAAGTCTGATTTTTTATTAAAAGATAAAGAGAGTGCATGAGAAAAACAACAGATTGTTAGTGAACGAGAAATTGGTAGCTCGCGCATATTTAGAATAAGCCCGAACATGTTCGCTAATGTCGTAGAAAGACTGGCCACTTACAACTCACATGTCATTCGAGCCCAAAAATAGAGCCTCTGACCCCGTAAAAATGGCGTTCCAAATTTAAACGAATAAATGTAAAGGGTTATTCTGAAACGAGAACGTTTATCATAGAGAGCGGCGATCTTAAAACGTAGGCCTCTGACTGCGCAAAAATGGCGTTCCAAATTCGAACGACGAAACGAAAACGGGTGTTCTGAAACGAGAGTGTGTCTCATAGTGTGTGTGTGTTTTGACGGGAGCCTCTGAATGCGCGAAAATGCCATTCCAAATTCAAACGATTCAACGAAAAGAGGTAAGAATTCTGAACAAGGTCAAATAGAGTGCGGCGATCTTTTGACGTGAGCCTCTGACCGCAAAATATGGCGTTACAAATTCAAACGATTGAACGAAAAGGGGTATTCTGAAACAAGAGCTTGTCACAGTCTATTTATTCTTACTTGTCCAATTTAGTAAACAAGATTCTAACCTTAAAATTGAGATTAGATGCCTAAACTAGACATTTTCTCGCAAATTCATGAACTATGTTTATAAAATTGGCAGCGTGTTATCTAAAAGAGTGTTCCAGGTTACTTCATTTACTTCATTAAGGGTAGAATCTTGTTTACTAAATTGGACAAGTAAGAATAAATAGACTATACATAGAGTGCGGCGATCTTTTGACGTGAGCCTCTGACCGTGCAAAAATGGCGTTCCAAATCCAAACGATTGAACGAAAAGGGGTATTCTGAAACGAGAGCGTGTCTCATAGAGTGCGGCGATCTTTTGACGTTTGTTTGTTTGGGCTCCACCCCGGCTCGATTCCAGGCCGCGGCATTCGGCAGCCCCCGTGTGGGTCGTTCTAAAAATAAAAGGCCCGGCTACCAAACACATGTCATTTGTCAGCGTTTCGCTTACATGACGTGAAGTAATTTACGATATCCCCTGCCGGTTGCTTTTTAGTGGCCACGCAATTTGCTTCCTACGAGTTGATGAAGTAAGTAACTTATTTGTTTCCATCTCCAAGAACGACTTGTTCCAAGAACGGCGGTAGCGGAGGGGTAGAATTTTTCCCGTCCCATGACCTCTCCTAAGTAATGTACATTTGTGAATTAAAGTAGCAAAACCACTTGCTAACGGTAAAGGAATGCATCGTGAGGAAACCCTAGTATCTGAAGTGTTAACATACCTTGCTCCGTATAATGTCCCAACTGTGAGGCTATGTGCGGAAATCAGGTCTAACTAACTATTTACATCTCAAGGGGGTGCTTTATAAGTTTTATGATGTACCTAGTGTTAGTTTATCCATTGTAGTAGCTAGATTAGGCAACTAATTGTGAGTTAATGTTCCTGCACTATCGAATTATGCAATGTTGTAATGGTAGTGTGATGATTACACAAAATAAATAAATAAATTAATCAATAAATGTATACAATCAAGAAAGGCGACGGTCGCCATACTTAGCCCTCTAGCAAATACTTTAAAGCGACTTGTATTAAGACTCCAAGTTAACACCATCGTTATTCTTATGACGAATACGGTTCAAAATTAAGTCGGATTAGTGATTTTACGAAGCTTTTAGTTCCAAGCTCATAATGTGTGGTGAAGAATATTCAAATTTATTGGTCTCGTCCTTTCACGTGCAATTTATGAAGTTGTCGAATTTGTAGTTTGAATTGTTCTACAGGGTTCAATATGAAATTTGTAGTACGACATTTGCCTTACATACCATAGAAATTAGCGACCTGTTTCAAAGAACTACGATTTCTGGTCTATTATGAGAATTCAATGCAAATGTGCATAGTTATGTTATTGTAATCCCACCAAAAACATTCTGTAAAACTAGCCAAGTCTCGATGGAGCTGCTCGTTTGTCTCTAAAAAGTAATGAAATCCAGACAAAGTCGTGCCAAGTCTAAGGTTCCTTACACCGATTTCTTTATTATTATAGTTAATGTTCTGTGACTTGGCCGTTGTACACAAGCGTACTTACCAGTGCTCCATGACACCATTGCACCAATCTGTCGCCAGAACCGCTAACCATTGACGATGGAAAATTGCCACTTGTTAAACGTTGATTGAATAACCAATCAATTGTAGGCTTGATAAAGCTGAGTATTTCAATAATACTTACCTATACACGAGCCTGAAACAAACAGTATAAAAAATTGTTTTTAGTACAGACGGACTTCCAATCATTGATAGGAATCCGTCTGTACGTCTGCTCCGGAGCGTCCAGTCAGGTGCCTGGTTTTGTACTCTTGTGTACCTTTCAACGGCCAAGTCACACAACATTTACTATAATAATAAAGAAATCGCAGTAAGTAACCTTAGACTTGGCACGACTATGTCTGGATTTCATTACTTTTTAGAGATAAACGAGCTGCTCTATCGAGACTTGGCTAGTTTTTACAGAATGTTTTTGGTGGGATTTTACTTCTCTTTGTAGAAACTTGGGCATATTGATTTATCAGATTTTCTTATAAAATAAATCAATCCATCCCTCCCCCAAATCAAGGGCAGTAGAAGAATGTCGTAAACGACTGGCCGGTTGCCACTTCGCCTTATAAGATCATCGGAAAAACAAAACGTAAGCACTTTTTAAAACACAGTCAGTGCAGGTATTACCGCCATCTAGCGACGTGTGCAGGTATCACCGCCACTCTTAGTCCAATGCATTATATTTTGACCAAATTTTGAGCAATATTAATATTTTAGTGTAATTTGTTTATTGAATTTGTGTAATGTTCGAGTAGAATAAAGTTAATCGTTTGATTAACTTACTTCTTGTAGCGTAACGTTTACTTCTTGTAAACTTGTAAGTATAAGTATAAAAGCCAGTATAGTCTTATCCAGAGTTTTCCTTTAATTTTATTTATATGCGTATTAAAAGCAGAAGGGGAGGTATTCGCCCAGCAGTGGGACGCTATAGGCTAGATTAAATTAGAAGATGCGTCCCACTACGCTGGATTTTTGCAATGACAGTCGATTTTTTTATGTACAAATAGTAGAAGAAGGCATTACCATATCTCTAATACAGCTGAGACTAGCTGAGGTATCTTCATCAGATACTTCAGACCTTCGATTTTTAACATTAAATGAAACGGCCGAAAAAATTGAATATTTTTTGTAAAGGCAAGCACAAGAAGGCATTTCAGTAGAGTTTTTACCATTGTTTTCTTTACTAGAAACAAGCGAAAATTGAGGCAAGAAGAACTTTCAGAGACTACGCTAATGCGAGGCACGCGGGCACCGCCCACTTATGACTTCTACTCTTTTTTATGTACTGTGAGCCCAACGCACACTAGTTTAACAAGGAGGCCCAGGAATATTGTCAATAATTTGGCCGAGTTTAGTCTAAATAGAATACAGCTGCAGGATATAACCATACCGCGATGCAGAAACGTGCGAGTGCCATTTAGTGGTGAATTTGAGAACTAGAGTTATCTGTGAAGTCCGTGGTGCCGCTAAATGCGATGCTGTGTTATCTTATCTTGTGTTATCTTCGATTATCCTACTTTTTGTAGTTTTTCCTTTATGTGGCGATTAAACGCTAACTCTGTACCAATTTTTAGCTCTCTGAGTTTATGGGAAGTACTAGTTCTATTTTGATGATCATCAGTTAGTGAGTGTCGAAAATGCGAAACTGTGCCTTCGCTTAGCTTCGGAACTAAATGTCCTACCGACTAGAAATTTTGGATTTTAGGTATGTATAGCTTACTAGATAACGAAAATTTTAGCGTTCTGGTGTTATCCAGAGATCCTCGAATAGGGGCCTAAAAACGCGGCAAAATGGTTCCTGTAAAGATAGTACGGCAGGGTTTGCTTCGCACTCGACTTGGAGGGGTCACTGCCGTGTCCCCCGATTAAATGTATTTAAGTTACAGAAAATTTTAAGTGACTTTTGAGTTTCTCTTATCTTAGTCTGTCCAGCGTCTATACATCAATCTGTGAGTTAATCGAATTTGCAATATACATCTAATTGCCATAGTAAAACATGAATTGTTGTTCTAAGAATCGGGCCCCAGCTGTTTCGTACAGTCATTAATGTAATAATTTGGTACGGACGGCTGATTTTACTTTTCGGACTTGGTATCATAATAAAAGTAATAAAATTTTGCTGGACCTTCCGAAAACACCTAGCGTGAAACGTGCAAGAATAAAAAACAGGATCGTATTATCTATCGAAAGGTCTCATTAAGGCGCTAGGCGACGCTAGGCGGTAACTAGCGTCAATCGAATAAAAATCATAAGTTGTTTATTAATACGTTTTTCATTTTCAAAAAGCGAAAGACTTAACAACTGTGACAACTATTTTTAGAACCTACAGAAACTAGAATTAACAACCTACGACTTTAATAAATTTTCGTTATTGGCAAAACTGCTTTAGAGTTCTAGATTCTTGACTGTAGGTTCTAAAGTTCTAAAAAGAACTACATCTACTGCATTTATAGTTCTTTTTAGAATTATGTTCACTTGTTCCAAAGACGAATTATTATGTTTTTTTCCGTAGGTAGCACTAGCTGGCACCGTGTATCGCCTCAATAAACCCTACGTAGTTCTTAGAGTTCTCCTAAAGGACCTCACCTTTCACACTACTTATCAAGTTCGATACTCACATTCAAAGCTATAGCAAAATAGCCGTCGTAGAACTCCGTCGCACTCAAAGCAAACTTTACCCCAGGTAATTACGTCATACCCGGGAAGTTCAACACGTAGTCTCTACCATATGATAGGCGCTGTACTCCCATAGTGCAGATAAGTTATAATCTACCCGCAGTTAACAATCACATCATCGCAGCGAGCGCGCAAATTGTCCCCTCAAGACATTGGCCGGGCGCAGAGAGTACTTAGAAAAATGTCTGGCCCCGGGCCGTCAGTCAAGTGAGAGGGTTATGAAGTGTCCAAACTGGGCGACTGTATTTTTACGCGTAAGAAACAATGAAAACCATCGTTTCCGTGCTCCGTGTCGTCAAAAGCGACTCGGCACGTCCAGAGACAGCATCTGTTGGGGACTAGAATCACCAACAAGCGTATCCAGCGTGTTCAAGACTAGCACATCTTGCGCTGTATCGATAACAACCCTTGTATGTCCCCACTGCTGGGGCAGGGTCAGGTGCTGTATTGTGGTGACCATCCCGTGATTAACGCTAGTTGCATTTTTCCCCAGCGCTTCCGTGCTTCGCAAGGCACGTTGAGCTGTAAGTGGTGGCGGTCATTAATGGCAGTCATTAAGCCATGTCAGAGGCCTTATATGCGGCCGATAACTTCTGAGTAAGGCCCGCCACTGTCTCACAATCCTCCACCAACCCGAACTTGGCCCCCGTGGTGGAGTATGGCCTAATCTTCCTGTGTTGCAGGAAGAGACCCGTGCCCCTGCAGTGAGGACATACAAAGAGTTGATATTATTTCTGGACGCTGTAGTAATCATCTCATCACGTACATGTGGAGACAAAAGTTTTGTCAGTGTCTCAGTCAGAACACACACCGTCAAGCTATAATGTACCTCTACAGGAGAGCTCTAATTTCGTAAAGGTCCTTTTCATCGGGATCACTTTACTTCGGCAGGTGCATTACGGAATCCAGTGTGCGGGATAGTCGGTAGGGTTTAATCACAATAATTGATCGGAATAATGCTGATGTGGTTATAATAGCGACGCTTTTTGTCTCGGAAATGATATCGTCTGAGAAACATTTGGGGAATTTTTAAATGATGGGCAATGATCATTTTGTGTTGGATATTGAACGCGAGTTTCTAACCTGATGATTTGTCTAAGTAAATATGTAAGGCACTCAGGCGGTAAGTAATAGAAAAAAACACCACAGATTTGTAGTAAAGTGCGTTTCACAAAAGAAGTCCCTTGGATTTAGCAATATAGTTTTTATTACATGGTGATAAGAATTTCTTGACAGGAACTATAATGTGAAACGCACTCTAACTGTTCAGGAAAAGAAGACTTTAAATAATGTTTTATAAAAATATGGCCTTAATTACAATTTGTTTAGAGACGTGGTAACGAATTTTAGCTATAAGATTTAATTTAAAAATTTCCAGTACATCTATAAATGTTTATAAATTTGAAATAGTAAATATTTAATTCAAATATTAATACATTTATATACTCACAAATTAATCCTATTTTTAAGATGGCATGAAAAATGAAAAAAGTCACCGAAACTAAAACCCGATTTCTGGTACATTAACAATCTGCTGTTAACCGCTGTCAGTTGGCAAAGTTGCGTCTTGGCGCCAACATTTTACATTTAAAAAAACTTTTCAATATTTAAAAAAAGGTTGGTTCTGTGTAATATTATTCAATGTATTTTAGTATGAGAGAAGATAAAGTAAATAAAATAAATTAATAAAGTAGATAAAATCGTGTGATACTATAAAAAAAAAACTCGCCTACGCACCCTTATTATGCAACAGTATTATAAACTACTATAAAAAGTTTCAACTACACCAAGAATGACACTTGCCACACACTTTCTGTTCATATTCATTAGTCTCAATACAAAATACCTACGAACAGCTAGCAACTCGTAACCTTTCCAGCGTTGCTGGAACCATAAACAAGAAAGAAGTGTGTTGTTAAGACATAATTGGTTGTTCCCATAAACATCCTCCCGGTTGCAATGCCTAGGGCCATGAACAAATGAACTGTACGCTTATGTAACGCTTTGACCAACTTGTCTTGACCTCTAGCGAAGCCTTAAATCATATTCTTTAGACTACGGTCGGTGACTGTGAGAGAGGTCTTTGCTGGATGGACGGATCCAAAGCAGTATGATGGTGTGGTTTCATACAGAATTAGGATTGTTTTTTCGCGAAGGTAATGTTCGTTCAGACCTGATAAGCTTTTAGATTTTCGTAGTTGCAATATCGCACTTAATGTAATTGAGCAAAGGACCCCCAGGGCTAGGTCTAAATGCTGTCGAGTGTACCCAAAATAATTATTAGACTTATTTGGCTTAAATTAAAGTCTTGGAGGAACCAAATTTAGCCATGCTCAGTAACAAGACCTGTGAAAATAACACAGTTTCTTTGTCATCATCAATCTGCTATGTCCCCACTGTCTCTTCCCTGAGGAATGTATAGGCCATACTCCAGCACGGGGGTCAAGTCCGGATTAGTGGAGGCTTTCAATACGAGTGGCTGGTCTTCCTGTCAAAAGTTTTCAAGCCTCCCTAAGGCCTCTGACTTGGTCAAAAATGTTATTTTCTTTAATTTAGTTTGAGATCCTTAACGAGTGTTTAACTCACACGTGGCCAGTGGTTTCAAATGGTTGTTTTCTTTTATCACAATTAGTTTGACTCCTGTTTCTATTACTGTTTTGTTGATGAAAACAAAATAGGAAAGCGGAGATCTTTAGGAGGATCGTGGCAGGAGGTAAACGCTTGTCTATTTCAACTCCTCCTGGATACAGGAGAGTGTTTATGTAATGCACAAAAAAATATTTTTAAAATGTTTTAAAAACCTATTTATAGGCCAAAAATTGCACGTATGCCGGGACTCAAACCTTCCGGCACGGTTAGTCAGAGGTCGCAGGTTCGAGTCCCAGCATGGGTGGAATTTTTGACCTCAAAATATATTTTTTTAATTTTGCCCTTAGCACGGGTTAGTGCATTAAAAAGAATATAATTTAAAAATGTGTATAATATATTTGTAACATTTAGTATTTTCATTTTCTTTTCTATATTAAGAATTGTAGGTACTCAGTAAAACAAGACCCGGACTTGGCCCCCGTGGTGGAGTATGGCCTAACCTTCCTGCGATGCAGGAAGAGACCTGTGTCCCAGCTGTGGGGCATAGGTCTCTCCCTGGGTTAATATCGAATTTTGATAATTGTTGGAAACAATTATTAACAATTTTTTATTTCTTATTAGGCTATTCAGCTAATTTGCATTTATAATACGAAACTGGATATCTATTACGTTTAATGGGATAAATCCTTTGTATGACAGATATTCGTAACCATCAGTGGTTTTCACTACCTCGTTGGTTTAGCAGTATCACTTCTGATTACTATGCCAATAGGTCATGAATTTGATTCCTACTGGAGGCACGGTACATTTGTACAAAATAATGACTTCAGTGGAGACCGCGACTCGGCAAACGTAGTGTAGGACGCCCTCCGACTCGGTGGGATGACTATCTGCGAAAACTGCCGGCAGATGCTGGATGCGGCAAGCTGAAAACAGGGCGCTATGGCGCTCATTAGGGGAGGGCTATGTCCAGCAGTGGACTACATAATATAGCCTGAAGAAGAGAAGAATGACTTCAGTATGTATGCGTTTCCGTGATTGTGATGGCTTTGCCTTGTTAACATAGCATAGGGTCTTCTAGCTTGGGACCAGGACAAGTGATTATGGGCCAGTTTCTGAATTGAGAATTTCGCTATTATCATCATCATCGGCCTACAGTTGTCCACTGCTGGACATAGGCCTCTCCCATTGCACGCCACTGAGCACGATCCTCGGCTACTCTCATCCAGCTCTTGCCAGCCGCCCTGCGAAGACCATCGCTCCACCGAGTCTGAGGACGTCCTACACCACGTTTACCGATGACTTCGTTTCGAATTCGATCTTTCAGAGAAACCCCGAGCATAGCCCTTTCCATAGCACGCTGAGTGACTTTAAATTTATGGATCAGCCCCACCGTGAGTGTCCAAGTTTCGGCTTTTCGGCGTTTCGGCTTTCGGAATTTCGCTAAGTAAATAGTTAACTGTAGTGCTGTCTCTTCGAGTAGCCTAGGAAAGTGCGTGACAGAACGTTACTGAAGTATTTACTTAGTGAAGATCTCAATTTAAAAACAATGATGTCCTCTGCAACTACGCAATTTAGTTCTTACTATATTTTGTAGTAGTTGCAAATTTTCTTCAGAAACTTTCCATCGTAAGCTCCGGAAAAAATCGCTTTTAGCAATAAGGCCATAAAATTTTACCAGTACCTTTGTAAATATTTTGTATTTGTTGTTTTTTCCAGTGTACAATAAATATATCTTTACGTACATAATTATAGCCGTTCGAGTACGGAACACTAGAAAAGGAGTTTAAATAACATTCCTGTGTTATTTACTAACAACAGTGACTGCTTTTTATTCGTAACTAACATCGTTTGTTAAAAAAACCTTAACAGACATGTTTCATTAGCCCGTCCGAAGTGAAGACGAAATGGCCTCTGGCTACGTTTAATAAACGAGTTCTGACTGTTTTAGTACAATATTAAAGACCGGTATAGCTATTCTAATTCCACAAAACTGTGTGCTTATTACAAAGACTACGCTGATATTTATAAATATCTACATACAGAAAATTCTATTGCATAAGCAGATAAAAGAATTACAATTGAGTAAATAAATGGATGTCATGTAATGGTAATCGTTAAGCCATGTCAGAGGTGTTATGGGCGGCTTGATAACTTCTGACAGTAAGGCCCGCCACTTTATTACAATCCTCCAATAACCCGGATTTGGTCCGCGTGGTGGAGTATGGCCTAACTCTCCTGCGATACAGGAAGAGACCTACGCCTAGACGTGGGGACATACAAAGGGTTAACATCAAATAAATAAAAAAGATTAAAAAAGATATTGAAGAAGTCATACTTAGCAGGGGATGTATTTGCAAAGGGAAAGATAAAAAGTACCCGGAACCGGCGTGCGTGCATGCAACGACTTATGAACGTTAATGAAGCGAAGGTGATCTGTCAGGATCGTGGCAAGTGGCGGTCCCTGTTCTCTGCATACCCCTCTGGGATACAAGCGTGAGGTTATGTATTTATGTATGTATGTCATACTTAAATATCTTTTTTTAATATTTATTATTTTACAAGCCATCCATAAAATTATTAACTTTGGAACATTGTATAACTTTTATAATAATAAATAAACTCTGGAACGACTTCAGGTGTGGTTTTATTTGCAGATTTACTATGATAGTTTAATAAAACAGAAAAAACTGGATAAAAAGGAATAAGCAGGTAGAAAGTCCGATCTGGTCAAAGGGTAAAGTAGTAGAGGTGAAAATGAGGGAAATCGAAGAATGAGTGACAACATTTAAATATTTGAAAATGATAGAAAAAGAAAGCAAAAATGGTGTAAAGAGGTTTGCACCATTACAACTTGATATTTCTTAAATATCTTAACACCCGTAAAATTCACTTTAGGCACCTATAGATACTGAATTATATTTGTATGTGGTATATCTACTGTGCAGTATGCAGTATATTTCAACCTTATTATATTTTTTTATTGCTTCAAAAAGTTGTGTGCACTTAGCTTATGCTGCTTAGTAGTTTATTATGACAATTCTATGTACATTGCGTAGCCGTACAATGTTTGCAGGTTAGAAGTATGTATCCTATGAATTTATGAACTTTCCAATGTACCCGAATTGTCATAGTAAATTGTACTACTGTGGAACAGGTCTGCTCAACGAGCTTCGAAGAAGTAAAGCTCGCTTTATTTTAAATATCACGATTTAATCGCAGAATATGTGTCCAACTCCGCTCGGAATCGATGGTTGAATGTCCTTGGCACATTAGTCCAGTCTTTATGTTGCAGCCATAGAACCTTTTAGTTTTCTGCAACATTTACCATCGAAAGGTCTATCCCGAGGCGAAGGAAAATAACCTTAAAGAGTAAGAAGCTTAAGTCGAGATTACTAGATATTATTGTTGTCCTATTGCGGCCGTAAGGCTATTGTTCACTTGCCAAGATTCGTGATAATATAGAAATGTATCAGTTGAATTGAACTGCCCGCTCCATCTATCAAATATTTACGAAGATACGCATAAGTACGTCTAAGCGTGTGATTAGCTTATTGTGTAGAGCTACCGTTTTTTGACAAGGTCGATGTAATATTAAGTGCCATTGATAATGTTTTGAAGTGCATATAATATTGCATGCAGTATACACACAGATCAAGAAGTCTGGAATGTTTGAACCATTGACTTTTACTATTGGTTGAAACTTAGAAAGATTCTTATTCTGAAAAACTCTGCTTTACGGAAGCATAAATCACTTTTTGAACTAAAACTATCGTAAGCACAAGACATTGTAGACTTTTAGGCCGGATCTACTTACGGGTGTTGTTATATCGGAAGAGTCCGACTAGGTTTCGCTCCGATTCGCAGAGGCTTAATCATGGTGAGCAGAGAGGGAGCTTGCGTCGTCGGTTGCTCGTCTCACACTGAAAGTGTGAGCGACTCTTCCGCTATAACAACACCCGTAAGTAGTTCCGGACTAAAAGTCTACAGCATAAATGACTGAAATCATCATTTCCACGCATCACAATCAGGGTCCCAAGTCAGGATACCCTGTGGTGTGATAGCCAGGCCAGACATCATAACCATGGAAATACCGGGGGGTGGGCAGCAGCGCCCCTTACAGTACAATTCCACCGAACTGCGATCCCCAACCCGAATGCCCAGCGTGGGGATTATGGGCATTACCCCCTATGATAGCACAACGTGGCGCTCTTTAGGGGAGGGATATGTCGAGCAGTGGACTAGTGAACCCTGACGGCGACGACGATCGATGATTGTTTGATGGTATAAGTAGCTTATTATTTTTATTATTGGCATAAATATCATGTACACGTGAGTAGAGCAGTTTCCAACCTCCACTTCGACTCCTCAAGGTTTGCTGCAAAAAAATACTTACAGAGATAAGCTCGCCTTTGTACATGTATTTTCTTAACTCAACTTTCCTGTATTGTGTATGATAAAGTATAATATTAAAACATTTATAGCTTTTACTACTCGTAAAATACTTTAGAAGAATCTTGTAGTTAGTAGTAGTAGAAGATTAGTAGGTAGGTAGGTACGTTTGAAATGTAAATTGATAAAAATAACTGACATACTCAGTCCAGTACTTCACTCTAAGGTAAAGCTTCAAACAATTTTGTAACTCGCTAACGGTGAAGGAAAAACATCGTGAGGAAATCTTTGTGTGAGGTGGTCGAATACCTCAGCGTTTAAAATCGCTAATCCACGATGGGCTCGCATCGTAATTAACCCTCTCTCACTCCCCCCCCACCCTCTTACCGCCATACTCTCTCTCTCTCTGGGGCGTTTAAAGGCTACATATAAAAAGGCAAAGCAACTGTCCTTCTATGCTTTATTATTTAGTGCGAGACGTTTTGAAAGAGTCCACGTTCATCGTCGGATGATCGATTGACAGTTTCTTTATTACGTTGGCATCTTGGCAGTCATTAATATTAATTCAATATTTTCTTTTAATCGAGACGTTCATTGCCAAATCGACGGTAATCATTGTGGCGTCTTTGTCTGAGGATGATTTTTAAATACTTCTAGGATAATAACCTATTTAGAGGCTAAACGTTCCACCCATGCCGGGATTCGAACCCGCGACCTTTGGCTATCCGTGCCAGCGCTCTTCCAACTGAGCTATTTGGCGACTCACCGGCATCAGTGAAATTTCGAACCTCTGTACAATATTCTCTGTATTTCGATATCAACCCTTGTATGTCCTCAGTGTTGGGGCTCAGGTCTCTTCCTGCATCGCAGGAAGGTTAGGCCATACTCCACCACGGGGGCCAAATCCGGGTTGGTGGAGGATTGTAAGGCAGTGGCGGGCCTTACTGTCAGAAGTTATCAAACCGCCCATAAGGCCTCTGACATGGCTTAACGACTGTCATTACATGACAGCCGGCACCAACGGCTTAACGTGCCTTGCGAAGCACGGAAGCGCTCGGAAAAATACCACTAGTGGTAGTCACGGGACGGTCACCCATTCAGCACCTGACCGCGCCTGTTGTTGCTTACTCAAGTGATTGATTCCAATCACTCGAATCGACTAGGCCTCGAGCGCTTCTCTGTGTTATTCTCTGTATGATGTACATTAATAGGTTATTAAAATTGTCTTTAGCAGGGTTAGTTTCAGTCATTAAAAAGAATTGTAATTACTTCTAGGATGTTTTAGAGAATGTCGAGATAAAAAATCCCTCATGCTTCAGTTTCTCAGGATCATGATCATGTGGCACTAAGTAAGGCAGGTAAGGGCCGCCACTGTCTTTCAACATTCCACCAACCAGGACTTGGCCCCCGTGGTGAAGTATGGCCTAACCTTCCTGCGATGCAGGAAGAGACCCGTGCCCCAGCAGTGGAGACAAAAAAAATTACCCGGAACGGATTTCAAGACTAGCGGCGAAGTGTGATCTACCAGATTATCTCTCCTTGTGTTTGGAGCGGTATGTACTGTTCACACCCTGGTCAAAGGTGTCATGCAAGAGTAAGGAAGGTGTCATTTGATTAAACAGCTGAAAACCGCAGCAGACTAAGAAAAAGATTTGAGTTAAAAACTCTATGGCAGCAAATGATTCGACGTTTAATTACAGTACGTAGGTATCTAGATATTTTTATGTAGCCTATAAACTTCCCGTCAGGGCACAAGCTCAGATAGAGAGTATGGAATGGGCTTAATAATCACGCGTGCGCATTGCGGATTGGCAATTCACCGACCATCCTACAGCCTGGCCTCAGGTCCTGCCAATATTTAGTTTAATTAAATCTGCAGCGTGGTGTCGGCCTAGAGAATAGCACCAACCCAATTCTTCCCATGGGTGTCGTAAAAGGCGACTAAGGGACACAAACCGGGGGGGTGGGCAGCAGCGCCCCCTGCAGTACAATTCCACCGAACTGCGATCCCCAACCCGCATGCCCAGCGTGGGGATTATGGGCATTACTCCCTATGATAGCACAATGTGGCGCTCTCTAGGGGAGGGCTATGCCCAGCTGTGGACTAGGTTAGCCTGTCGACGACGACGACGACGAAATATTAAATTTGGTAAAAAGGTAACCGCGTCTTCTTTTGCCGAGCTACGAAGTTGAGCATATTATGATAGTTGAGTGAAATGCCATGGCTCTCTGCTTGGCTCCCTGAGAGACTTGGAGGTTCTTTGTATCAGCTTCAGTTTTTACCTGCTATCTGTTAAATAAAACACCAACTTCACAAACTAGAGAAATCCGATCGCACGCCAATTCCACTTTCATTATCGGTACGACCGAGTGAAATAGTGAAATCGCGGGCCAAATTACGGCGTACGTCTTCAACTGTGTCAATCGTAGAAACACCGCTTATTACACGTTCCATCTGGTCATTACGAAGGAAGACCGTCCCCGCGGCTTAACTACGACGCAGACGTCGAATTCGTCATAATAGTTGTTATTTGCCGCTGCACGGGCTTAGCCAAGTTCGCGGCAAATTTTACGCCATATTTTTAAGCAAGAAATAATAAGCAACAACAGGCGCGGTCAGGTACGGGATGGGTGAAAGTCCCGTGACTACCGCTAGTGGCATTTTTCCGAGCGCTTCCGTGCTTCGCAAGGCACATTGAGCCGTTGGTGCCGGCTGTCATATAATGGCAGTCGTTAAGCCATGTCAGAGGCCTTATGGGCGGCTTGATACTTCTGACAGTAAGGCCCGCCACTGTCTCACAATCCTCCACCAACCCGGACTTGGCCCCCGTGATGGAGTATGGCCTAACCGTTCTGCGATGCAGGAAGAGACCCGTGCCCTAGCGGTGGGGACATACGTGGGGGGTTGATAAAGAAATAAGATGCAGTATTTAGACTGATTGATCTCTATGCGTGAGGTTTGTGTTCAAATCCTAGCAGGTATCAAGGACTTTATTTTCTAAGTTACGTATATTTATATTTGTAGTAGAATTTATGTCTATATCCCGAGGTTTTTTACTTGTCATAAACCTAGAAAACCGGTTTTGCTTAATTTACGTAAATCAATCTCTCTACATACGAGTTCAGGTACTTTTTATCTTGTCCTTGGCGAATACCCCTAATAAGCAAAATAATAATAATATTGGCCTTTTGCATCTACTTAATGAGATGATTTATACAGCGTTCAGTGGCATCTTCATTCACACTAGATGGGTGAAGGGTGAACCACTCCGACGCTGTAGTACCTGGGACGTTTTATAGATGGTGTAGGCTTGCCCAGCACCTATACCATCCTGACAGCTTAGTCGGCCTAGCCCACTGGAAAGACTAGTCAATACGTGCGGAGCCAACCAAACCGCGGGTTTCCTCACGATGTTTTCAAATAAACAAAAACCACTGTGACTATCATAATCATAGTTACTGTCATCACCTAACTAACGGTGGAGGAAAACTTTAGTTAACCTGTATTGTTAAGATATTCGTATACCTCAGAAATCCAAAATTGCCAAGCCCTGGTGAGAAGGCTAACATTTCTTCGCTAAAAAAGGTCCGTGCAAACCGTAACAGACGAAGATCACCTTTTTTTTAAATGGTCAGTTCTTTATTATTTTTAAATTTTAACTTAAGTCCCATGCTTGGCCCGTTGAATCAACTTCACTTAAGAAAAACATGAAATAAAATACAATGAAAAGGTTTCATTCAAACTAGGTGTCCATTTCAAAATCTAGATCATTTTGAAAAAAAAAAAGCAAATCCATGTCTTGCGAAAACTTTCATGTCGCCATCAGCCAAGCCCTCATTGAACACATGTCGGAAATCTACTGACCGCCATACGAGAGGCCGGAATAAGGAAATTACATGGTATCGCCCTATGCAATTAGCTGGACATTATTCGACCCTCCCAAGCGTGGCGCGTTCGATTGGCATCACGCAGGTTTTATGAGTAATGGATGTCACTGTGTCAGGGGCAGTATGTACTGTCACATGCACTCACATGTATGCACTTCAGTACCTTGTCGAAATCAAAATCGTCAATTTCTCATACATCAGGCAAGCTGTAAACACGTTACAACCTTGTCACATCAGTCAATGTGACAAGGTTGTAACGTGTTTACAGTTTGTGCCCGCGACTGTACTGTCAATGACAAGAAACATGTCGTGTGCGATTCTGATACTTATTTCGTAGGTAAGAAGAGTATAATCACTGACTGCGTTTTTGTTTTCGGTACGATCTATTGTTTTCGTTTCTGTTGTTGAAAGTGGGCTCTGATTTGGTGAATGGTATTGCGGTAATCAGGAAGACAATGGCAGGTCAAGGTGTTTTTGAGGCATTTATGTTCTATACAGGATGTCACAGAAGATTTATTTAAGTACAAATGCTTTAAAAGAAACTTAAAATGTTATGTAAAGTGCGATATATAAGAGGCAGCCTATATACTGCGTAAATTTACAAAAGGTCTACATAATTCTATGTCTGTAGTACATACAAACATGACTATAATTCTACTCGACACGGCATTAAGTCCGGCGCATTGTACGTTTCTATTTTAAAAACATTTAAGTGCAATAACATTATCCATAATTAAATAATATTGTTTTATTATTATTATTATTAATACTTTAAATTGCACCATAAAATTGTACAATGCGGCGAACTTAATGCCATAAGCATTTTCTACCAGTCAACCGCAGGAGGTAGAACGAAAACTTGGCAGGCGTGCAAAAAAAAAAAAAAGGAAACAGACAACCTTCCACATTATTATATACTTACACATATAATACACTAAACGTATATATTAAAATAATAGTATATAAATAATATATTTTACACAAAGTCCAGCATGAATCCATATTAGTCTCAAGGTCAGGTCTTAGTAAGTCAATAAATTAGGAAAATGTTCATCATCTTTTAAAATTCATTCGAAAAGACGGTTAACAAGGGCTATTTAAGAATCGAGAAATATGTGCTAACTCAAACTACCTACATTAAAATGTATGTGATCGATTTTTTTTCGATAATGAAAAAAATGTTTTTACTGACGAGTAGTAGGTACTCGTATCATCCATTATTAAATTGAAAGGAATAGAATAGAATAGAATAGAATAGAATAGAATAGAATAGAATAGAATAGAATAGAATAGAATAGAATAGAATAGAATAGAATAGAATAGAATAGAATAGAATAGAATAGAATAGAATAGAATAGAATAGAATAGAATAGAATAGAATAGAATAGAATAGAATAGAATAGAATAGAATAGAATAGAATAGAATAGAATAGAATAGAATAGAATAGAATAGAATAGAATAGAATAGAATAGAATAGAATAGAATAGAATAGAATAGAATAGAATAGAATAGAATAGAATAGAATAGAATAGAATAGAATAGAATAGAATAGAATAGAATAGAATAGAATAGAATAGAATAGAATAGAATAGAATAGAATAGAATAGAATAGAATAGAATAGAATAGAATAGAATAGAATAGAATAGAATAGAATAGAATAGAATAGAATAGAATAGAATAGAATAGAATAGAATAGAATAGAATAGAATAGAATAGAATAGAATAGAATAGAATAGAATAGAATAGAATAGAATAGAATAGAATAGAATAGAATAGAATAGAATAGAATAGAATAGAATAGAATAGAATAGAATAGAATAGAATAGAATAGAATAGAATAGAATAGAATAGAATAGAATAGAATAGAATAGAATAGAATAGAATAGAATAGAATAGAATAGAATAGAATAGAATAGAATAGAATAGAATAGAATAGAATAGAATAGAATAGAATAGAATAGAATAGAATAGAATAGAATAGAATAGAATAGAATAGAATAGAATAGAATAGAATAGAATAGAATAGAATAGAATAGAATAGAATAGAATAGAATAGAATAGAATAGAATAGAATAGAATAGAATAGAATAGAATAGAATAGAATAGAATAGAATAGAATAGAATAGAATAGAATAGAATAGAATAGAATAGAATAGAATAGAATAGAATAGAATAGAATAGAATAGAATAGAATAGAATAGAATAGAATAGAATAGAATAGAATAGAATAGAATAGAATAGAATAGAATAGAATAGAATAGAATAGAATAGAATAGAATAGAATAGAATAGAATAGAATAGAATAGAATAGAATAGAATAGAATAGAATAGAATAGAATAGAATAGAATAGAATAGAATAGAATAGAATAGAATAGAATAGAATAGAATAGAATAGAATAGAATAGAATAGAATAGAATAGAATAGAATAGAATAGAATAGAATAGAATAGAATAGAATAGAATAGAATAGAATAGAATAGAATAGAATAGAATAGAATAGAATAGAATAGAATAGAATAGAATAGAATAGAATAGAATAGAATAGAATAGAATAGAATAGAATAGAATAGAATAGAATAGAATAGAATAGAATAGAATAGAATAGAATAGAATAGAATAGAATAGAATAGAATAGAATAGAATAGAATAGAATAGAATAGAATAGAATAGAATAGAATAGAATAGAATAGAATAGAATAGAATAGAATAGAATAGAATAGAATAGAATAGAATAGAATAGAATAGAATAGAATAGAATAGAATAGAATAGAATAGAATAGAATAGAATAGAATAGAATAGAATAGAATAGAATAGAATAGAATAGAATAGAATAGAATAGAATAGAATAGAATAGAATAGAATAGAATAGAATAGAATAGAATAGAATAGAATAGAATAGAATAGAATAGAATAGAATAGAATAGAATAGAATAGAATAGAATAGAATAGAATAGAATAGAATAGAATAGAATAGAATAGAATAGAATAGAATAGAATAGAATAGAATAGAATAGAATAGAATAGAATAGAATAGAATAGAATAGAATAGAATAGAATAGAATAGAATAGAATAGAATAGAATAGAATAGAATAGAATAGAATAGAATAGAATAGAATAGAATAGAATAGAATAGAATAGAATAGAATAGAATAGAATAGAATAGAATAGAATAGAATAGAATAGAATAGAATAGAATAGAATAGAATAGAATAGAATAGAATAGAATAGAATAGAATAGAATAGAATAGAATAGAATAGAATAGAATAGAATAGAATAGAATAGAATAGAATAGAATAGAATAGAATAGAATAGAATAGAATAGAATAGAATAGAATAGAATAGAATAGAATAGAATAGAATAGAATAGAATAGAATAGAATAGAATAGAATAGAATAGAATAGAATAGAATAGAATAGAATAGAATAGAATAGAATAGAATAGAATAGAATAGAATAGAATAGAATAGAATAGAATAGAATAGAATAGAATAGAATAGAATAGAATAGAATAGAATAGAATAGAATAGAATAGAATAGAATAGAATAGAATAGAATAGAATAGAATAGAATAGAATAGAATAGAATAGAATAGAATAGAATAGAATAGAATAGAATAGAATAGAATAGAATAGAATAGAATAGAATAGAATAGAATAGAATAGAATAGAATAGAATAGAATAGAATAGAATAGAATAGAATAGAATAGAATAGAATAGAATAGAATAGAATAGAATAGAATAGAATAGAATAGAATAGAATAGAATAGAATAGAATAGAATAGAATAGAATAGAATAGAATAGAATAGAATAGAATAGAATAGAATAGAATAGAATAGAATAGAATAGAATAGAATAGAATAGAATAGAATAGAATAGAATAGAATATATTTATTTGTCTTCAAGCGAAATAAGACACAACAATCACTTATACTAGAGGCATTAATGACAGTTTAAAGAGACTATTATTTAACAGCTTATAAATAACAAATGAAGACAAAAAGGTCTGTGCCTCGGCTTGTAACTAATGTACACCAATATGCAACTAGTTGCCGATTTTCAGGCAAGGCCTTTTCTTAAACTAAATTATACCTATCTGGGTATAATTAAACTAATGTTATAAAGAACACACGCGCATGATGATGACAGATGTAAAAACTTAAAATATAGGTACACAAATTCCATCCACTACAGCCCTTGAAAGACACCAGAAGCCAAGGATTGTTTGTGCAGCAGCCATTTACGACATTTAATTCGGAATGTTGGAAGGGTTCGTGCAGCGTGCAAAGGCGGCGGCAGGTCATTCCAACATTTCGATGGTGCAATTTTGAAACAACCCTTGGTACTGCTGAGGGAGTGTTTGGGTATAAGTAGCAATGAACTACGTGCTCTGACGGACCAGGCCAACTTCGCATACAAGTATGTCGGCATGCGAGTCTTATATACATCAAACAAGAAGCAAGACAGTTTTAATGTCCTGTTGTTCGCCATATTCAAGACCCCCTTTGCTAGAAGATGAGGGGAGATGTGGTCTCTTTTGGGGATTTGGTAGCAATAACGCATGCAAGCGTTCTGGACACGCTGTATTGCACAAGCCGTTTTCTTAAAAATACAGGGACCATACACTATGTCGCAGTAGCCCAACTGCGATAAAACCAAACTACTACACAGCTGATATCTAATCTCATTAGTTAGAAATGGTCTGATTTTATACAACGTTTTGAGTGAACCAAAGCATTTACCAATTTTTTGCTGGACATGGGTTTCGAATCGTAGGGACTCGTCCATCATAAGACCCAGATTACGGACACAATCATGAATAGGTACTGTATTACCTCCAATTTTTATTACAGGATCTAATAGTTTTAGGGAGTGAACCTGGTGTCAGTGAAAGGGTCAGAAAGACGGTCAGGATGGAGTTTGTTGTTCCGCTGCCTTTCCCTCCACTAGACCACTATGACACGAAGGCAGCGGCTGACATTTTACACTGATTGATTTTAAATTCTTTACTTGGAATTATTTTATTTTCATTCGGTGCTTTTTATTCTAAAGTGAATCTTTATCGCTTATGGCTTATACACCGAAATTAATGTTGACCCACTGTGTTTTACATATTAAGTAAGGTACCTACTTAACATGTAAACCACAGCGGGTTACAAAAATATTATTCGGCATGAAATATTTTTTTGGAATGATAACGAATTTACCCACATCTTCTGTTACTTTAGGCTAAAACAACCATCTTCTCGTTCATACACTCGACTTCCTCTGCGTCGAGGAGGACCTAAAACAACTTTATGCCAACATGTAATTTTGCGTAGAATGTTGCAATGTTTCAAACAATAGAAAGCAGGCAATATTAATACTAAACGACTGCCTTTAAAAACATACGTTTTCGCGAAAAGCAGTAACACGACACTATTCTTATGTGTTATGGTGGATGCAGACTAAAATCAAGCGAACACACGAATGTGAACGAACGTTTCAGTGTGCCAATGACAATAATAATAACTTCTACACAATATACAGTCTGTTAGCTTTTAGAATATACCTTGGGCTCTAGAGTAGGCTTCGGTTTTCGCCGAAAGCACAAGTGTGTACTTTCTGCTCTATATAAAACATTTCTTCACTATTTTGAAAAGTAATGTACAGTTATGAGTTATGACTACCTCTGTGTCGTAGCGGTAGTCCATCTGCCTGCCATGCAAGAAGTCCCCGGTTCGAATCCCGGCTGGGGACAAAAAAAACCCCAGATCTTGGATCTTTACATGTTTTTGATGTCGTTGTTTCTACTTCCCACGACACAGGGTGTCCTAGTATGGGGCCAGAAGCAATGTATGTAAATGTTATTTTATGTTTGTTGTTATATTAGTTCCGATATTTCTATTACACGAATATGTCCGATTCTATCCGATAGAAGCCGAGGTGTATTCTAAAAGCTGACAGACTGTAATTACTCTTCCTTGTCCCAAGTTACCATAGACTGTGCCTTGGTAACCAAGCAACGACTTCACAAACATAGAAATACTTACACCGAGACAGAGGCCTTTATACCTTCTGTGACTAGTAGGTATGGAAACCCACGATCACCGGAATTTAATCAGACGTGATACCGCTAGACCAATGGCAGGCAGTCGCCAATCAAGGGCGCTATTACGTAACTTTGCCAACACATGGATTCCCCAATTTAACCCACCGATCCGAACGGTCAATTTTTCTACACTTCTTTATTAATATCATCATCATCATTGGACATGTGCCTCTCCCTCCTCTTCTCCTCTTCAGGCTATATTAGTCCACTGCTGGACATAGCCCTGCCCTAATGAGCGCCATAGCGCAAGGTTGTGCCATCAGTGGGGGGTAATGCCCATAATCCCCACGCTGGGCATGCGGGTTAAGGATCGCAGTTCGGTGGAATTGTACTGCAGGGGGCGCTGCTGCCCACCCCCCGGTTCGTGTCCCTTAGTCGCCTTTTACGACACCCGCGGAAATAATTGGGTTGGTGCTATTCTCTAGGCCGACACCACACAGCAAGGCACCACACGTGCCTCTCCCAAGATAAGCCAATGAGCTCGATCTCCAGCTCTTCCCTTCCAGTCACTTTCCAACCGCTCCGCGAATACCGTCGCTGGCGACGATTTGTATTTGTATATCTGGTCATCGGTATGCTACGTTACTTGTTATCATTATTATCAGCTGGATATAGCCCGCTCCCAAGACACGCCACTGAGCCCGATCTTCTGCTTTTCTCTTCCAGGACGCCCTGTGACCACGTGGAGCGATGACATTCGAAAAGCCGTGGGTAGTGGGCAATATACGAGTATCTTAATTAATGCACTGGCCTAAAGCTAAAGCGCTAGTGGCCTAGTCGAACCGAGTGATTGCAATCAATCACTTGAGTTGAGCAACAACAGGCGCGGTCAGGCGCAGGATGGGTAACCATCCCGTAACTACCGGTAGTGGCATTTCTCCCAGCTCTTCCGTGGTTTCCAAGGTACGTTAAGACGGTGCAAGCTGTCATGTAATAGTAGTCGTTAAGCCATGTTAGAAACCTTATGGGCGGCTTGATAACTTCTGACAGTAAGACCCGCCACTGTCTTACAATCCTCCGCCAATCCGGACTTGGGCCCCGCGCCACCACTGGGACCAAGTCCGGGTCGGTAGCATGACCTAACCTTCTTCCGATGCAGGAAAGGTCCCGCAATCCAGCAGGGGACATAGAAGGGTTGATATCGAATGCACCGGGCCGTTTGGTCACATTTCCATTCGTTCGTTCGCTTGCTCGGACGCTCCGGTATGTGCCCACCATTAGAGCTACTGTCTATTGAAACTGAAGACACAACATTGATGTTTTTTATCATCGGACGAGTAGAGAAGAGTTAGAATAATTGGCAGCCTTTTCTCAGACTATAATATACCGAAGAAACGGCTTTAAAACACCTCACAGCGAGTAACTGCAAGACAATAATATTGTTTGTACATACGAGTTGATGGGATCAGAAGCTCTGTTTCGAGGCATCCTATGTGACTTAAGAATATATAGTAAAAATATATATAGGGTCCGGCAGGTCTACATACATTAAATATGTTGGAAAATATATACCTACATAAATTTTGCTATGTATTTAGACGCGACTTAAATAATTTCTGCAGTGCATACAGATGACACGCGTGAAGTCTATTCAATCAGGTATTTTACGGGCGACCTTACAACTACGCTGAAATGTACTGACAAGTATACTAGTAATATAAATTAGTAGAAAAAAAAATATAGAAAAGCAGTGGTAGCCCAGTGGGTAGAACAATGAACTCTGAAGTATTAAGCCTAGGTTCGATTCCTAGTTCGGGCATGTAACTAACTTTGTTATCTATGTTATGAACATTTGTAAAGTTAAAGTAGCAATACCGCTCGCTACTGTGAAGGGAAACATCGTGAGGACACCTGAGCATCTGAGGTGTTCTAATAACTCAACGCTTGAAACTGCCAAACCGCGTTGGAAACGCGTTTTAAAAACCTATTTAGAGGCTAAAAATTTCACCCATGCCGGGATTCGTACCCGCGACTTCTGGCTATCCGTGCCAGCGCTCTTTCCAACTGAGCTAATTGGTGACTCACCGGAATCAGTGAAATTTCGAACCTCTTTACACTATTCTCTGTATTACGTACAGGCAGCGACATCTGGCTTAAGTAAATTGCATCACTTACAGCCCCGACTACCTACTTTGCAGTTAGGTTTTTACATCGGAATGATATCACTGTACCCACATAAAAGCCACATAACACAACTTCTTTGTACGTCTTATTAATATAATTAATTACAATGGTTTATGACAAACAGTGCATACGACTTTATACGTTAATATTTGGTTCCTTCGGCATAGTCTTCTGTAACTACCCAATAAATGAAACAGCCCGGCATATGGCCGATAGCAATCTGCCTCTAATAATACCAATACAATTCTAAAGAGACACCTCTATGATTAATAAAGAAACAAGAACCCGTATAAAAATAGTGGCTGCAAAGGTAATTTGCACCGAAGGCTATCCAAGCGCATTCATTACTGTTCAATTAACTTGGACAGTCAAGGCTAAAAGAGCAACGAATGGTTAAGGCGATACGTGTCACTAACTAGCGGCACGTTTATAAAACGTCTTTGGAAAATGTGAACATCATATATATTATATTATTTTTAATGCACTAACCCGTGCTAAGGACAATTTTAAAAACCTATTTAGAGGCTCCAGATGTCGCTGCCTGTACGTAATACAGAGAATAGTGTAAAGAGGTTCGAAATTTCACTGATGCCGACAATTAGCTCAGTTGGAAAGAGCGCTGGCACGGATAGCCAGAACTCGCCGGTTCGAATCCCGGCATGGGTGGAATTTTTAGCCTTTACGAAATCAGTGAAATTTTAAACCTCTTTACACTATTCTCTCTATTATGTACAGGCAGCGACATCTGGAGCCTCTAAATAGGTTTTATAAACTTGTCCTTAGCACGGGTTAGTGCATTAAAAATAAAAATAGTATAATGTTGATTTTATGTTCTAGGCTCTAGGTTCCAAATTTTTTTCTTACAGCTCTTAAGATTTGTGATGTAAAATTTTTGAAAAAAAGAATTGTAAAACAGATAATGATTTTTATTCCATTGGTGGCGCTAGTTACCACCACAGAGCGCCTTAAAGGATGCATGGAATGAAGAAGAAATTCATATGTCGTAATACAATTTTATACGGAATTTTTTGTTGTATATGGTTGTGGTGTGTCTTAAGATTTTGCAAAAAATCCCAATTAATTAGTTGCACCAATTACATACAAATATTAGAATTTTTATTTGTTACGTCATATATTTAACTATTTTGAAATCTGCCCCACAGACTAATTAAACTAAAACTATTCTTCGTTTTTGGCACAAAACGTAGAATTGGTGCGTAGTTGCGTCGTCGATTTTTCAAGGATTATGTATGATTGTGAAACATGGCAAGAAATCTGTACTTTTCTACTATTTACAGATTTTTTTTTTCATTGACGACAGTTTTTATTTACAATAATAGTAGACGAATAATAAAAAAAACGAACTATGTATATTGTTATTTCAGATGTAAAAAATAGTACAGTATTATAAAAAAAATATTTAAGAGCTATCTATAATTTTAAGACCTGATGCCGATTGACTGTATTTTATTGTACCTTTAAAGGTTACTTCAGTAGAGAAATCAAATTGGAAGCTGCCCCCGAATTTCCTTTGTCCTATTTACATCAGATCTATGTCCACATCCTTCCTAATATTATAATAATCCTTAGTGGGTCTCCATAAATCTTGCGACGAAATTAGTAGGTATGCATAACAAATGTATGTGGTGACTAGAATTGAGAAAGGAATGTTGCGTTGGTTTGGACATGTGGAGAGGATGAAGGAAGAAAGATTGACGAAACAAATATATATTGCGAATGTGAGGGGAAGGGCTAATAAGGGACGTCCCAGACGGACTTACATCGACCAAATAGGGGATGTATTAGCAAAGGGAAAGATAAAAAGTACCCGGAACCGGCGTGCGTGCATGCAACGACTTATGAACGTTGATGAAGCGAAGGTGATCTGTCAGGATCGTGGCAAGTGGCAGTCTCTGGTCTCTGCCTACCCCTCTGGGATACAGGCGTGAGGTTATGTATGTATGTATGCATAACAAATGTTACGGGAAATTTGAAATTCGATAATTATATTTTGAAGTCTCAACTTTTTGGTTGGTGTACGAAATTGTCTCAGCGGCTTTTCTCTCCAACAATCCACATCATTTTCTATTTTGTTTATACTTAGGATTGCCACTTGCACCTGTCAGGGCGCCTGCGTCGCTACTCGTTCTAGAAGATTTACTTAATTCCTACTTAACGCGTATGGTCATTCCTAATTTACGTTAGTTACTAACTCCCATACATACACTCTAAGATACTGGTAGTACATTCTGCTACAAATAAAATTTGTACTAAATACGATTGTTTTTTAAATGTGAAATTTCTGAGACATGGTATTTGGCCTTCGTCGAACGAGTTCAGCTCCCAGTTGCTTGAGTCTCGTGTTACGTTCGAAACACTAACTTCACAAGGGAAAAAAACGGTTCTTTTTGCCCCAGAAGTGTTTTTTCTATAGTTTGTTGACGTCAATTACATATTGTTGTTAGCAACTAAATTTAATCTACGGCTTATTATGTATTCTCTTTTAATTTTTATTTAATGTGGTTTTTATAATCTTAATTTCACCGCTGACCCTCTCTATTAAACATAATTATTATAAAATGCAACAGAGTGTGAATAAATAACAAAACATCGCGTTTAACAACAGCAATTTCAAGGCTTTCTTTCGCTTGACTTTAGTAAGTCCTATGATAAATAACAGATTGGGACTTCATAGAACTTTAGTCTCTAAATAGGTTTATCATAGAACTTTTTAAATTTTATTACAACTATTATAAAAGCAGGGATCCTTCCTATGCTACACCTAATCTATGTATCTACCTATTTATTTACCTGTTCATGTGTCTATATGTCTGTCTTTTGGGCCTTGCATGTGAAACGTCTTTCATGATCAACCGATTACAAATGTAGGTTGATGGATTAAACTGAGTTAACCTTCTCTGAGATAAATTTTCACCAGTAACCAGTCCACTCAGTGAAATGCAATTTAATTGACATATGGCATTGTGCACCGACTTTGATTAACGCTAACGGCAGGTGAGCCAAGTATAGGAGACAGTTCTGGGCTAAAAATATCTAAGTGCTTGTAGAATTATATGACAGTGTATCATAGATAAGTGCATAATCTCGGCAATTACTCTAACTATGATTTGACCTTAGTATTGTTGTTAATTTGTAGTAAAAACACTGTCACTACTAGCTGTGACGTCACTAATAAAAACATCGTGAAGAAACCTACATCTGCATGTGTTGACTTTGCCTTTTGCAGTTGCTAAGGCAGCGAAACTTGAATGTAGGTGCTGCTGGGCATGTTATGATACTTAGAAAAGTGTTAAAACTGGTCTGTACCCTGTTATGCAAGAACCCACTTCGCTTACGCATAAAAACTGTCTACCCTGGCCTCGAAAATATTCCGGATGAACTGCAGAAGTGGATGAACCGGATGAACTGCAGAAGAAATCATTATCCTGAAAGAAACGTTATACTGTTGTACTGTAACCGTTGTACTATTTTTGTTAAGCTCTCCCTGGTGCTGCTCGTATACGATTATATATGTACTAGCTGACTCGACAAACATTGTTTTGCTTTATTAATTAGCTTACGACCTACTCTCATGCTTATTACATTGGTATTTATACTCATCCGAAAAAGATTCGTGTGGCTGTCGTTTTTAGTTTGGGATCAGAAGAATTAATTGTGAGAAAATAGTTTTATATTATCCGTTAGTTATACCTGTTGAAGCGCTCGTGGCCTGGGCAAACCGAGTGATTGGAATCAATTACTTGAGTTAAGCAATAACAGGTGCAGTCAGGTACAGGATGGGTGACCTTCCCGTGACTACCGCTAGTGGCATTTTTCCGAGCGCTTCCGTGCTTCGCAAGGCACGCTAAGCCGTTGGTGCCGGCTGTCATATAATGGCAGTCGTTAAGCCATATCAGAGGCCTTATGGGCGGCTTAATAACTTCTGACAGTAAGGCCCGTCACTGTCTTACAACCCTCCACCCGAACTTGGCCTCCGTGGTGGAGTATGGCCTAACCTTCCTGCGATGCAAGAAGAGACCCGTGCCCCAGCAGTGGGGACATACAAGGGTTGATAACGATACCTGTTGAAGTTTGAGATAAGGTATAGAAAAGTGCAAATGAATTTGTTTTGTCAATGAAAATCATGCTTAATATTATACAAGAAATACTTCGGACCTATTATCAATTAATCTGATCAACAGATACTGAGTATTTGACTGGCTTACTATGCGACCACAAATCAGATTAAAAAACATTTGACACAAAAACCAAAGACCTAAAAACGCCTTATGACAAAGTTGATAGACTCAATAAAGCGAGCTGTCTGAGTGGTTAATTGCTAACTGCGTCCCTTTCACTCTCGTGTCTTATTAATTAAGTTTGTGATAAAAATAGCGCATGAGGACATTGTCTCTAGACACTTCAGGTTTGTCCTTCAGTATGCAGCTGTCAAGTGTTGTTGATGGGCTTGTTCCTAACTGGCCACCTGCATTATGAACGATACATTAATAAAGATTAATGCCTTTTTTATTTCTATTTTATAAAAAAAAGTATGAACGATTCTATAAAATAGCTTCGTTTAGCTTAAACCTCGGAACCTTCTATCTTGACAAATCTACTGAACTATCATGACTACAGTATACATTAAGAAACACGTTTTAAGGCCAATGTCTCTTCAACAAAATTTATAGAGCTCTTTTGAACAATTTAGCTTTATTTTTTGGTGACATCTATTTTAAAGCAGTTCATAAATTTACAGTGACCAAAAATATTTGTAAGGGTGTAATTTTAAAATATAGGGGTTTGTTGTACATAGTGCAACTATTTGTTTTAAATGTGTTGTGCGTGATTTTTTATAAAACATTTGAATGAGTGTCTATTTATATTACAGATTTGTCTAAAGAAGATGGTGTCACTAAGATAGTACAATAAAATTGTGCATTGCGGGTTAATAAGCTTGTGGAAAAGACATGGTAACTGAATAACGAGTATAACAAATCCCCAATATATATTTTTAAAATAAATTCTACACGTCAATACCTGACTTTGGTATTTTTAGTCACTCAAACGCGTCAGAATCAAATGCGTGAATGCTTTAATTAAAATGAATTGGACTTTATTCATCATCAAAGTTCACAATTGGTCCTTAAGTACAGATTGAATAAATGCGTGACGAAAAGGACAGAGGCTCAAAATAATTGCTGTTCTACAGACTCTACCTGAGTATGATAGTGGACAACATGATGCACTCACAAACCGAGAAATACAACAAGTTTAAAAAAAAAATAGTTTTTGTGGCGTAACGTATTTAAAGTCAAAGTGAAAATAATTTTATTCACAATAAAAAAAATGTTTACTTAATAAACGTCAAAGCTGCTAATTTCACAATTAATCGATTCCCTTTCCATAAATGTTTCCATTATCTAGTGACCATATCTGCTGCATCAACTGGGAACATGCCTCGCCGTTTTCACCATGTAAGGTAAGATAGGACGCGCGCCCGACGAGCAATTATTTCGAAACTAGTTGTTATTTCTTATTGCATAGAACAATTAACCGGTTGAAAGAGCAGCATCTGCACCTATTTGGTGACAAACAACAGAGCAACTGTCACCCGTGGCATGGCACATAATATTCATTGTCAGAAGAACAGCGCTTATCACTTAAGGACCACTTTAACCACATTACCACGGCAAAGTGCCGGAGGTACAATAAATAGTCCCTAATATCAATATTTGCAAAGTAACGGCCTTATTCATGAACTACACGATTCCCTACATCACTCCAAAAATTGCCCCCTGAAGTACTCTGAGGTCGAGATTTTCAAGGAAAAGACTTAACACAGACTAAATAAAACGCCTCTAAGAGTGATCAGGTGGTATCGTGTTTTCACTAATAAAGTCGCTAGTCCTTATTATAGAGGACTCGTTAATATACTCCTGAAATGCAGTTTAAACATTTTGTAGTCTTTACCACAACTGGAAAACAGGTCTTGTTTAAAAAAGCGATTCCACTGATACACTCCTCAGAGACAGTTCAACTCATCTATGGTTATGTCGTTTCCTTAAAAACGCGACCCTTTGAAACGAGGGTAGACCTTACCACACTTTAGCATTTGCATCGACGTAATAAGATGACTCATACAGTGTCCAGTGGCAGTTTCCCTCACACTAGATGGGTGAAGGGACCACTCGGACGCTCCAGTGCCTGGGACATTGTTTTTTAATGGAGTAGGTCTGCCCAGCACCAATCTGGCAGCTTAGTGAGTCTAGCTAAAAGAAAGACAATTCAATACGTGCGGAGCCACCCAAGACGCGGGTTTCCTCATAGTGTTTATGTTCACCGTTAGTGACTGGACTCGTAAGCGACACAACCGGATTCAGTTCCCAGTGCGGGTACGTACTTCGTTATCAACCCTTGTATGTATCTTCCGGCATCGCAGGAAGGTAAGGCCATACTCCACCACGGAGGCCAAGTCCGGGTTAATGGAGAATTGTAAGACAGTGGCGGGCCTTACGGTCAGAAGTTATCAAGCCGCCCATAAGGCCTCTGACATGGCTTAACGACTGCCATTATATGACAGCCGGCATCAACGGCTTTACGTGCCTTGCGAAGCACGGAAGCGCTCGGAAAAATGCCACTAGCTGTAGTCACGGGACATTCACCCATCCTGTTCCTGTCCGCGCCTGTTGTTGCTTAACTCAAGTGATTGATTACTATCACTCGGTTCGCCTAGGCCACGGGTACGTACTTATGACTTTTATTTTCAAAGTTACGTACAACTGCGAATTTGTAGTAGCATTGCACTAACGGTGAAGGAAAACAAACCTATATCAAGTGCTATGTATGTATATTGAAAGGTTATTTATGCCGAAATGTCGTACCATAATTTAGACGGTTTGACATTTTCAGCTTTAATTAATTATAACGTAGCAGTTGATTAAATTGGCACAGTGTTGGGGCATTGGTAAAACGCTGACCTCACATTCAATACATGTTGGATATGATTCCAAACTGCTATCAACCCTTGGTATGCACCCACTGGAAAGACATGGGTCTTTTCCTGCGTCGCATGAAGGTTAGGCCATACTCCGCCACGGTGGCCAAGTCCGGGCTGGTGGAGGACTGTAAGTCAGTGGCAGGCCTAACTGTCAGAAGTTATCAAGCCGCCCATAAGGCCTCTGACATGGCTTAACGACTGCCATTACACGACAGCCGGGAACAACGGCTAAACGTGCTTTGCGAAGCAAGGAAGCGCTAGGAAACAATGCCTTTAGCAGAAGTCACGGGACAGTCACCCATCCAGCACCTGATCGCGCCTGTTGTTTCTTAACTCGAGTGATTGATTCTAATTACTCAGTAATATTTTAAAGCACTTATACCATCCGCTATCTGTGAAGAACATCGTAAGAAAACGTGAGTGGCTGAAGTGTTTACATATCTGAGCGATTGAAATCTCCAATCCGCGGCATGTCATCGATAGAGATAGATAGAAGCAGAAAGATTGGCAGGTGGAGGAAAACATCGTAAGCAAGCCTACACGTATGAGATGTTCAGATAATTCAACTGTGTGGTGTCGGCCTAGAGCATAGCGCCAAACCAAATTCTTCCCGCGGGTGTCGTAAAAGGCGACTAAGGATACAAACCGGAGGATGGGCAGCAGCGCCCACTGCAGTATAATTCCATCAAACTACGATCCCCAACTCGCATGCCTAGCGTGGGGATTATGGGCATTACCCCCCAATGATGGCACAACCTTGCGCTATGGCGCTCATTAGGGGAGGGCTTTATCCAGAAGTGGACTAATATAGCCTGAAGAAGAATTATTGGCAATGGGAGGGAGGAATACGAAAGAAAAAAACAGGAGCAAGTAATTAGGTAGTTAATTAAGTTTAGCAAACGGCAAGATATAAAGTACCCGAACCTGCATGCGTGCATCCGCTAAGAGGAACGAACGAAGAGGAACTTCTGTCTACATCCCTTTTTAAGCCTGAGGGCTTTTTGTCAACTGTTTACTTTAATGACGGACGGATTCCCCATTTAGGTTTGTTCATTCATTGACTGGGTTACGAGGAAGGTGTCTAGTTTGCTACGAATGGAATTGCAGGAAGCATCTGTTTCCTATAAGGTCCTGTGCTTGGTTTTTTTTGCTTCATCGTTCGCCGTTCGCAAATCTTCATTTACTGGTTATTCGGTTATTTGCACCCTAGCACGCAGCAACATCCCAACCCAGAGTACGTAAATTGCAAGAAACCCCTTTTTTATGTATTATATTTCTTTGCCACGATAGTGACTGATCGCTTTCGCTTCATCAACGTTCATTAGTCGTGTTAAATGTTAGGCTAGAATAAAATATTGTTTAGTATTAAGCCCGCCAATTGTGCAATCATTTCTGGTACAATAAAATGTGAGTAAAAGCTGCGTTTTTTTGGGCAAGTTAGCCATTGTGAGTTGGATTGCTTCTGCGTAACTTGGTCCAATTTAAATAGGGATTAGGTGTGATATCGCATTGGGCTCTCCAATGTCAGCTGAGGCTAAGTCTGTACTTGCATTAGTTAAGGTCGCTTTTACATTAAGAAGACTAAATGTAAAGTAAAGTAAAAGTAAATATTATTTATTTAGTAAAAGGTAATTGTCAGTGTACAGTGTCTGGTGGGCCCCACACTAGGTAAATCCTGTATCGTGGGCTCCCGTTTGTGAATTTCTAGTAGTAGAAAGTGCCACTAAATTAATATTATGTTTCGATAATTTTATCAATTTGTTACAATCACAATGTTCTATTAGGGTGACATGGTCACTTTGTGACCCACCCCTTAAATAAAGATTGAAAAAAAAGGTGTAAAATAAAGTGATAAAACTATAGGTATAGGTTTTACTATTTTTACTTTTTTAATGCACTAACCCGTGCTAAGGACAGTTTTAAAAACCTATTTAGAGACCTATTTCACTGATGCAGGTGAGTCGCCCATTAGCTCCGTTGGATAGAGCGCTGGCACGGATAGCCAGATGTCGCGGGTTCTAATCCCGGCATGGGTGGAATTTTTGGCCTCTAAATAGGTTTTTAAAATATAGGTATAGGTCTTGTCATGGGTAATGAATAAATAGCCGACTGTCTTAGTCACTTAGTGCACTAATATTAAAATAACTTCTAAAATTTATAGTTCGATTGATCAATTAAGTTGACAGTGAACATTTCACGTAGTGAATAAATAAATAAATAAGTAAATAAATTACATACAATAACATTTATGTACAGGCACATATATTGCTTCTGGCCCCACACTAGGCTACCTGTGTCGTGGGAACCAGAAACAACTACATCACAAACATGTAAACATCCAAGACCCGGGGTTTTTTTTTGTTTCCAGTCGGGATTCAAACCCGGGACCTCTTGCATGGTAGGTAGACGCAAATAGTTATATGTTAATAAATAACTTCCACGAAACACAATCAGGAGGCTTAGTCCCAAACTTGGACACCCTGTTATATGGTAACTATAGGCAAGAACATCACAAACGTGGTGATATATCCAGACCGAGGCGAAATGTACAATGTACGCCGCCCCCCAGTGGGAATCAAACCCACAACCTTGTTGCGCAAAATGGGGTCATAAAAACGCGAGTTTAAAACTAATATTTTCTTCCAGCTAACCCAGCGTAGGTATGTGGGTTGAAGAGGCTAGTGTAAGATTGCAAAACTAAATTACGATAATATCTCTTAATGAATCGCGATGCTCATACGTAGTTATTAATCGCGATTATGTATTAGGTACGCCGTAAATACATTAACTACCGAAGTTACGGAAACGCTGCAGTTGCAACGGGTAGACCGTTACATTTTAGCCAATAAATAATCGCGATACCACCCATTAATTTAAAAAATATAAATTACAACAAATTACGTCCTCATATCGAGTTACATACCAATTACATAACAAAAAATAATATACAATACACAAAATTACAACAAGTAAATAAAAATTACTTAATATTTGAAAGTCGTAATCCTTTAAAAAAATAAAACAAAACACTATCTGCGCAACGAGTTGACAGAAAAAAAAAACATAGCCATCCCTGCTAAAGCTGAACAAAGTACGGTAGTGGACGTCATAAAATATATTTTCCAATAGTCAAATTGCAGCCAAAGGGGGTACTACGGACTCTTTTTTATTTTAGCGGAGATGAAATTCCCTGACGATTTAATATTAACAAGAATACGTCATCTGTCAGTTTGTCTATCAGTATTAAGTTGTCTTAATACTGATAGACAAACTGATAGTCTATCAGTTTGTCTATCAGTAAAATTTTCCCTGACCATGTGTGATGACTGATTTTCTGGAAAATAATACGAAAAGAAAAAAAATACTTGAGTCTTCCGAGACCACGGCACTTGAAAAAGTGCCGAAACGTCGGAAAATTGTAAAAATGTAAAATAAACGAGTAAAATCGGTGCAAAACTGTTTTTATTAAAAATATTTGAATTATATTCCCGTACATATGGGCATTACCCCCCAATGATGGCACAACCTTGCGCTATGGCGCTCATTAGAGGAGGGCTATGTCCAGCAGTGGACTAATATAGCCTGAAGAAAAAGAAGAATATATTATAGAATATAATAGGACTCTCGATCATGAGCTTGAACTAAATGAATTAAAAAATATTTTTGGTATTTTACGTAATATAAATTCGAGGGTTGGTACGCGTGAGCCAAGCTGTCATTAAATAATTGTTCTATACAAAATAAATATAGCAGTTATCAATAAATATTAGCAGCAACGACCATACAAAAAACATTTATGTTCAATTCGTTGTTTCATGACAGTCTTCCGATGATATAATAAAAATAATTAAAAAAGAATAATTTTGTGGGACCCAAATTCTTCCCGCGGGTGTCGTAAAAGGCGACTAAGGGACACAAACAAGGAGGTGAGTAGCAGCCTGTAGTACAATTGCACCAAACTGCGATCCCCAACCCGCATGCCCAGCGTGGGGATTATGGGCATTACCCCCCAATGATGGCACAACCTTGCGCTATGACGCTCATGAGGGGCGGGCTATGTCCAGCAGTGGACTAATATAGCCTGAAGAAGAAGAAGAATTTTGTGGGTTGGTAGTTGTATTTTTAGTGAATCGTAATTTTTATCTACATTTACGGTCACCTTAATTTTAACGAAATGTCCTGATTTATGGAAATACATTTTACTTAATGACTATTCGTTATTAAACCTGTATAATGTATTTTATAACTATTTACTACAATTTCAGGGCATCAGAAACTGAAAGTACATACGAGTATTCGTATTGTCTAAATTTATTAATAATGCACTAATATTTACGCAAGTTGGCTAAGTTTGCCCCGAGAGTACCTACAGATGAAATCAGAGTAAACGAATCTAACTTAAGCCAAACACCAGCGCTAGAGTATGCATAGTAAGGCGACCGTACCACAAATCTTTTCCGATAAATTTTCCCCAGTTTGGCGGGCCGCTCGGCAGTTTGCGGTCAGCCCACCCCGCTCCCGTAAATGCATTTTGCGAATTATGCCATTTTCGCCGAGGGCTCGGCCGCCGGAAATTTCGGCGCGGAATAGTTTGAAGACTATTTCAATCAGCGCTTTGAAGCAAGCCTCACGGTGCTCCGCGATTTTCCTTGAGGCTTCCTTTCAGAGTCTTATGCTGTTTTTGGATGATATTTCTTAAACGCTTGAAATCGTCAAAACGGCCAACACGTTTTTTTCTTAATAAAAAGGGTATCCGCAACCACTGGCTGCTGACCCTCCTAAGACCTGACATTGAAAATAAAAAAATAAAACCTTTTTTATTTTCAAGGTAAACAATTAGGTAGTTATATTATAGTGGTGCTTACTTTTGGATCGTTGGTGTCCAAGAAGAAGCAGACATTTATTTTCATAAAGCTAGTTTTCTTATTCATAATCCGTCTTGCAGAATTCAAAAATTCAAGACAATACAATTGAGACGTTACGCCGATACTTCCAATACGTCATAAGTCGAAGTGGAAAAAAGCTTTAAATCCTTAACTTGACTATTCGGTAAATAATTACAATAATAAATTTATTAAAGCTCACTTTATTTTGACATGTATTCATCTGTCATATTGATATTGTTCACTGAAATGTAGCCAAGTGACACTCGTGTAGTAACGAGTCGATTGACACCTCATTCGTCCAAACCGTATTAACAGCTTAGGAACTACAGTGGAACAACAGTATTTTAAAATACTAATTCATGTGTTATATACATGCGGAGACTGAGTGATTGGAATCAATCACTTGGTGAAGCAACAACAGGCGCGGTCAGGTACAGGATGGGTGAGCGTCCCGTGAATACCGCTAGTGGCGTTTTTCCGAGCATTTCCGTTAAGCCGCTGTCATATAATGGCAGTCCTTAAGCCATGTCAGAGGCCTTATGAGTGGCTTGATAACTTCTGACAGTAAGGCCCGCCACTGTCTTACAATCCTCCACCAACCCGGACTTGGCCCCCGTGGTGGAGTATGGCCTAACCTTCCTGCGAAGCAGGAAGAGACCCGTGCCCCAGCAGTGGGGGCATACAAGGGTTGATAACGATAACAATACATCATACTATTTTTATTTTTAATGCACTAACCCGTGCTAAGGACAATTTTAAAAACCTATTTAGAGGCTAAAAATTCCACCCATGCCGGGATTCGCACCCGCGAATCCCGACATGGGTGGTGCCTTACTTTGCAGTTAGGTTTTTACATCGGAATGATATCACTGTAACCACATAATGGTATTCTGATGTAAAAACCTAACTGCAAAGTAGATAGTCGGGGCTGTAAGTGATGCAATTTACTTAAGCCAGATGTCGCTGCCTGTACGTAATACAGAGAATGGTGTGAAGTCGTTCAAAATTTCACTGATGCCGGTGAGTCGCCCATTAGCTCAGTTGGAAAGAGCGCTGGCACGGATAGCCAGAGGTCACGGGTTCGAATCCCGGCATGGGTGGAATTTTTAGCCTATAAATAGGTTTTTAATACCCTCTTTATACAATTTTTTTGCATGGTTGAGTGAAAACTGAAAATTTACAAAAAAATTGTTACAAAACGTAAGGTTTTTGACAGTTGTCATGGTTTTTTATTTTGTTTTAATTTTTTAAATGATACACTAGGTGATTCCCTTTCGATTAAGATATTAATTATTGCAATCGGTTCATCCGTTAGCGTGTCAGAATTTTTCATTGTGTTTTTCAAAGAAGTGGTGCCCTCTCTCTTGCTAAGGAGTGAGACTTGTGCTGCTGCAGGTTAAATCGCTTATTTTTGTTTCTACTATCACTGTGCAAAACGGCTTGCTTTCATCATAAAATACAGTTTTCTTTTCTTAGCTGCTAGAACTAATAGATCCCTTTCACTTTTTCTTTTACTACTGCACGAAGGCACTTCGGTTTCTGAGTGCTTAGTGTGAGTTTTTTAACTACTCGATCGCGTTAACGTAAACTCATATTTCTATGGCATCGAGGAAGCGCCACCTAGCGACAAGTAAGGAAATTAAAATTGCTGAGTGCGAGTTGTAATGGTTTACGTTGAGAAGTGAACACGTTTACCGGCCAAAACACGAATAAACGCAAGTGCGAGTTGTACTGTGACAGCGTTTTGTCAGTTCGAACGGTTAACTTACTCATACTCACTACTCGATGCTCGATTAACGCGGTAGTAAAGTCATTCGATTGGATCTGTCAAACTCGCACTAAGCACTCTGGTACTCAAAATCGTCAAATTCTGTCATTTACCGCCCCACTATAGTATAGTGGGGCGGTAAATGACAGAATTTGACGACAACCAGAAACTGAAACGCTAGTCTTGTATAACAAGACTAGCGTCGACATGATTCTGAAGCACGACTACTAAAATAGATGCAAACTATAAGTGGGTACTATAAGTGATAAGCAACATAATAATGTACCACAACTACAAAGTAGATGAAAGCGCAACAGGAATAAGCTCCTAAATTCAAAGCTAATCATACTCAAAGTCCATAAGCAGCGAGCAATCTTGATATTGCGAAAGCAAAAGTGTACCACGCTTCTGTAATAGTCCAATTAAGTTGCAATGTCCTACTTGAGTACTTACGGTCGAAGCACAAAACTCTTGCGCACAGAAAGTAGAACAAAGATAAATAAAATGTTGAGTGGCTGGCTACCCAGAAATAGGTACTCATTACAACAATTAGAACTTAAATTGCATAAATCGTTTGATAAATCAGTCCCGGCTCATAAATCGATTTCATAAATGAATGTTAAACGATCACGCAGGTTAAGCAACATAAGGCGCTGTCAGTGTATGGATGGGTGACCGTCTATGACTGACGTTCCGTGCTGCGCAAGGCTCGTTAAGCAGTTGGTGTCGGCTGCCGGCGACAAATGGCAGTCATTAAGCCTAGTCATTAAGTTAGTCAGAGGCCTTTGGGCGGCTTTAGAACTTCTCACACTCAGATCAGCCACTAGTCTTGCAAGCCTCCCCAACCCAGACTTGGACCCCGTGGTGGAGTATGGTCTATGCCTTTCTTAGGGGAGAGACCCATGCCCCTCGGTGGGGACATAATGGGTTGATGATGAAGTTTCATAAGTTGTCAAGTCGTATCGATATGGAATCAATCGCCATGTAGTTTCGAGTGGATGTAGCCATGTAGTTGTTTGGGACCGGGACTTCAAGGGTTGGGTGGAAGATATTATTATAAATATTAGCTTTCCAAACATAATGACGTGCTTTAAAACTTAAAGCGAAACGTGGTCGGGCTCTTCCGACAAAAAGTTCAGTAAGTTGATCTGGTTATAATTAAAAAATGCAAAAATTAAAATCCCAATTATTTTCTTCTTTCTATCTATTAATTTTTTGGTTAAGCTTAAAATACTCAGTACCGTATGAATCAACTTCATCATCATCAATCCATTATGTCCCCACCGAGAGGCACGGGTCTCTTCCCTAAGAAAGTTATATGCCATACTTCATCAAGGAGGCTAAGTCTGGATTGGTTGAGGCTTGGACTAGTGGCTTGGCTGGTCTTACTGTCAGAAGTTTTCCAGCCGCCCTAAGGCTTAACGACTGCCATCTATCGACAGCAGCCGGCACTAACTGATTAACGTGCCATGCGAAGCACGGTACCGTTTGGAAAAAATGCCACTAGCGCTACTCATAGATGGTCACCCATCCATGCACTGAACGCGCCCTATGTTGCTTTACCTTCGTGATTGTTATAATAGGTAATGGTAATTTAACAAATTAACAATCCATGTTAATACATTTAAAAGGTAAACCAAGACGTTGCAATGATCTAGTACACGTTGAGACTCAGAGGCAAAAAGTGAGAGGTGATCTATTAATTTCAATGACGCGAGAGGGCGGCATTTTATTTGTCACGTCTTATTTGACACCACTGACATTTTGCGCCACAAATTTATAAGCAGCGAGACAAATTGGTAACACCACCAACGACATACGGGCTCGCTGCAAGCGTGCTCTTGCGCTGAATCGCTTTATTTCTTGACAAAGTCATCCAGTTCCATTGCTTGGCACATGCCTCTCTCAGAGTGAGTATAGCGACGCTGACCGCCACCGTGGCTGCGCAAATTAACGGTCAAAACAATGTGCTTGGTAAAATATAAATTGTTGAAAATAATTACTTTAAAACAATGAATCAGGAAATAAAAACTCAAGAAGGATGTTGATGAAGCAAAAGAGATTGTCTGGAACGTAGCAAGTGGCAGATTCTGTGGCAGACTCGTCTATGGTATGTATGTATGTATGTATGTATGTATGTATGTATGTATGTATGTATGTATGTATGTATGTATGTATGTATGTATGTATGTATGTATGTATGTATGTATGTATGTATGTATGTATGTATGTATGTATGTATGTATGTATGTATGTATGTATGTATGTATGTATGTATGTATGTATGTAGGAATGAGTGTCTAAATAAATTTCAGGGAAGAAACGGCTCGGGAAGACTTGGCCCCTGTTGTGGAGTATGGCCGAACCTTCCTGCGACACATGAAGAGACCCGTGCTCCAGCAGTGACGACATACAAGGGTTGATATCGTATGGAAAGCTGATTGCCAACCTCCATTTAGTGGAAAGGTACAAAAAAAATAAAGTAAAAAAAAAAGAATGTTGCTGAATCCAGCGCTCGTATACATGCTTTGCTAACTATTGACATTCACCTCTAGCACGTGACTATTGCAATGGTGGTGAGACGCGCTTATCAATACTATCAGAAGCTCACGTTTAGTAATCTTTTGTAGCATTCTTATCGCCTGATCTTATTTAGGAGGTCTGTTAGCTTTGCATTTCGTAAATGCTTGGTTAGTCACATAATTGTTTCCTTAAACGGAAGGTTAGTTGGCATTCCGCAGACTTTATTGGTGGGGTATTACTGCAAGACTGTAGGCACACATAGTCGCAGCACTTTTAATCTTATGAGCTCGTAATAGGTGCGCTTGTGGCTTGAAAGGTTGTCATAGGCAGAACCGTGTCGCTTTATATCGAGCGCCTAAAATTGCGTAAAATTGCCAAGCGTTTCTGAATACTAAATCTGTATCATAAAAGCTTACACCCTTCATTCACAGGGTAATAACTTGCCTTTTCTCCGTAATAATCAGTGCGCAGGTGCACTCATAATAAATAAGCGTTTTTCCAATGTATTTAGCGGACACGAAAAGGTCTCCGCAATCAAGCTCATTGGTTTTAAATTACACATTTAATATTTACAACCTCTTTTGTAATTTCAGGGCACACGCACGTGAATAAGGACTTTCCTTTTCTTATGAGATATAAATATTAATAATTGAAGGTATAGCATAAGTTTATGATGTTTCATTGCAATTAATGACTCTATTTAGAGGCTAAAAATTTCACCCATGCCGGGATTCGAACCCGCAACCTCTGGCTATCCGTACCAGCGCTCTACCAATTGAGCCAATGGGCGACTCACGGCATCAGTGAAATTTCGAACCTCTTTACAATATTCTCTGTATTACGTACAGGCAGCGACATCTGACTTAAGCAAATTGCATTACTTACAGCCCCGACTACCTACTTTGCAGTTAGGTTTAACATCGGAACGATATCACTGTACCCACATGATTACACTATTTTTATTTTTAATGCACTAACCCGTGCTAAGGAACAAATTTAAAAACCTATTTAGAGGCTAAAAATTTCACCCATGCCGGGATTCGAACCCGCAACCTCTGGCTATCCGTACCAGCGCTCTACCAATTGAGCCAATGGGCGACTCACGGCATCAGTGAAATTTATAGCCTCTAAATAGGTTTTTAAATTTGTTCCTTAGCACGGGTTAGTGCATTAAAAATAAAAATAGTGTATTAATGACTCTCTCAAGTCAAAACGGTCTATAGGTATGTGGCTTCCACCAATCCGGACTTGGCTCCGGGGTGGAGTAGGACCTATACCTTTCTCAGGGAAGAGATCCGTGCCCGTGATAAATAATTGTGGTCTACATATGCCCCACTGCAGGGCACAAGGCCTTCTTTCGGATAGAGAGTATGGAGTAATCACCACGCGTACCCATTGCGGATTGGCGAATTCAGCGCTGAAGTATGGGAACACATCCGACATTCTGGTTTCCTCACGATGTTTTTCTTCACAGTTAGCGAGTGGTATTTCCACTATGTTAAACTTCATACGGTTTCCATTACTAAAGACCTAATACGAAATATTCAAATACCATAGGGCCTAATAAATATCAACTGAGAATAAACTTCGAAGTATTGTATTCAAAACTTTGCAGCGTTCGACGCAAGTGTAGACAAAATATGAAACAATATTTCTTAGAAGCCACGGTATTCAGTAAACCAATTCGGTTTTAACTAAGCCAGACATAAATTCCAACTACGAAATATTTGACTCAAGGTTAACTAGTTGACTTTTTATGACAGCGTAAAAATCATGCCTCAAATATGACTCTTACCACAGATATCTCATACACTAACAAACTGTTAAAGTATGTATTGTTAACGGCAACTGTCAGTCGGTCAAAGCGCATAGAAAAAAAACAGTGACAGGTGCAGCTGCTAAAAGTAGTTTAACTACTTTAAAAGTCACATTATTTAAAGAAAAATTACATCATGTAGTCATTACGTAGCCATATGTCAAAGCTCTAGACTAGGACTAAATAAAATGCGCCGGAATAAGCGACTTTCAAAGTTTCGAAGCAATATTAAGACCCGTTGCCTCCCACAAGTGTCATGAAGAAGTTGAGCGAGAGCTTCTGTTATAAGTACTCTCAGTGACGGTCAAAGCCTCCGTGGTAGGTCTTACAACGAACGCAATAAGGTCCATTATTGCCAAAAATTATTGGGCGGTGGCTGTCGTTTAGTATACTTTGTAATATTGTGTGGTTGATATGAGTGTATTGTAAATACTGCGGACTTATGGGCTCGCTTATCGGCTCTTATAGCTTAAAACTTCGCAGCTTGAAGAAAGAAAAATATTCGAAATATTAGAATGAAACAAATGACGGAGGTAAATAGGGGACAGTGAATAACAATCTTTTTATTTAAAAAAAACTTAAATGTACAGTAAAGCAAGTGTTGATTCAGCCAGTTAGCAGCTGATTTTGTTGTCAACCTCAGTCTAACTACCAATAATTCTAAGAGAGAGAGAGAGAGAGAACTCTTTATTGCACAACCAGAAAAATATTACAAACATGATTCTTAAATCTAAGTAATGTTATACAATTGGCGGTCTTATCGCTAAGAGCGATCTCTTCCAGACAACCTTTGGATGGAGTGGATTGCATGAAGAATATAGTCGGTACGTGGTGCATGTACATAAATAATTAAATCGAAAATATATTGAAAACAAACAGCAAGGGAGTGCGAGAATATAATAGTTTATAATTACCTACGATATAATGTACATATATTTAAATAATAATATACATAGACACCTAAAAAATAAATACATATCCAATTAAATACATATAGGTAAGCAACATATACTTAAATAATAATATACATAAATACCTATAAATAAATACTTATACAATTAATACATATTTAATAAGCAACAGTTTTCCAGTTTATCCAGTGAGATAGTGGGATTTCACCAGCGCCTTAAAACAAGCCAAGGACTTTGCTTTTCTCACTTCCACGGGCAGATCATTCCATAAATGGACTGCCTGAACCGTGAAAGAGGACCCATAAAATTTTGTTCTGTGGATGGGAGTTTTGAGGAGAAGGTTTTGGGATGAGCGAAGAGTCAGGCTATGGGAAGAATGGAGAAACTCGAAACGCTCTTTGAGGTAGGATGGGGTAGCTGGGTTGAACAGAGTGCAATAGAGGAGAGAAAGAATGTGAGCATTCCGGCGGAGACGAATGGGGAGCCACTTGAGCTTAGTTCGATATTCAGAAATATGGTCATATTTGCGTAAACCAAATATGAACCGGATACAAAAGTTTTGGAGACGCTCAAGCTTATTTAGTTGCTCCTCTGTGAGGTCTAGATAGCAGATGTCAGCGTAGTCGAGAATCGGTAAAAGGAGAGACTGAGCCAACACAACTTTGGTAGCCGTAGGAAGGAAATTGCTGAGACGCCGAAGTGAACCTGCGGATGCAAACATCTTCCGACTTACCATTTCCAACTGAGGAACCCATGATAAGGTAGTGTCAAACAAGATCCCCAGATTTTTTACCACTGAACTGAACGGTATGGGTATACCATCAAACAGGATAGGTGGTAAGGAACTCACATCAACTCTGGAGATAAATCGGGGACTACCAATAATTATAACTTGGGTTTTTTTTGGATTTACATTCAGTCCATGTGCCACACTCCAATCCAGAATATGCGCAAGGTCACTATTTGTTACATTTATTGCTGAATGAAGTTGGTTCAGTGGAGCTTGTGTATATATTTGAAGATCGTCTGCATAAAGGTGGTAGGAAGAAGATAACTTGTGGGAGATACTGTTAATGAAAATTGCAAAGAGAAGTGGAGACAACACGCCACCTTGCGGGACACCGGCAGATGTTCCGCACCATTCGGAGAAAGAATCATCAATACGAATACGTTGCCGGCGTCCGTGTAGATAACTACGAAACCAGTCAATTACCGTTGGAGATATGTTAAGAGAACAAAGCAACGCCAACAAAATGTCGAAATCGACGGCATTGAAAGCGTTGCTGAAGTCGAGCAGCGACAGAACTGTCAACTGCCCTTCCTCCATCCCCAAACGCATGTCGTCCGTTATTTTAATAAGCGCCGTAACAGTGCTATGTGCGGGACGGAAACCTGATTGGAGAGGATTGAGGAGATTGTTTTTTGTAAGGAAATAACTTAACTGGGAATGGACAAGACGTTCAAGGACTTTGGACAGGAATGGCAGGATGGATATAGGCCGATACTCGGAGAAGGAAGAAGGGTTGGAGTTTTTAGGTAGTGGGGTGATTTGGGCTTCCTTCCACGTTTTCGGAAATATCCCAGAGGAGATTGATTTATTTAGGATTTTGGTTATTATCGGCGCAATTATGTCCAGAATCGGTATCAACATGTTACGGCTGATATTATCACAACCAACTGCGTTAGACGTGATAGAGATGATGTTTTTCTTAACATCACAATCCGAAAATTGACTCAGACTAAAAGAAGAATGATCAGGAGTTGGAACTGAGGAAATGAGATTAAGTGTTTCAGATTTTTTAGCTCCATCAATGGCAGACGCAGAGGAAAAATATTGATTTAATAAATCAATGTTTAAATCTTTTGGGATAGAATCTTGACGAGAGTTTCCAACTCCTAAAGATCGAAGGAATTTCCAAACTTTAGCTGGATCTCCATTTTCAACAGATTTGTGAATGTGGCGTCGTTGTGCATCCCTACACACCTTATTGCAGCGATTTCGAATGAGCGCATACTTTTCCCTGTTTAAGTCAGTTGGCCGAGATTTAAATCTAGATTTGGCCTGAGATTTTTTACATAAGAGAGACTTGATCTCATCCGTTAGCCATGGTGCCGGTAGATGTTTCATCTTAACAGCTCGAACAGGAGCGTGGACATCATACAGCTGCGTGAGAAGTAAATTGAACATTTCGACTTGCTCATCGACGGTCTCCCTACTGATAACAAGTGACCAGTCAATTTTAGACGCATCGTCTAAGAGCTTACTGCGGTCCATGCCACCAAAGTTGCGTTGGAGAAGAATTCTCGGCTCGGCTTCGGCTACGCTAAGCAGATTCTAATAAAAATATTGACGACCTCTGTGGCGTAGCGGTAGCGCGTCTGCCCACCATGCCATAGATCCCGGGTTCGAATCCCGGCTGGGGACAAAAAAAGCCCAGGTCTTGGATGTTTCCATGTGTGTGATGTCGTTGTTTCTGGTTCCCACGATACAGGGTATCCTAGTGTGGGGCCAGAAGCAATGTATGTGCTTGTATGTAAATGTTATGTTATGCTATCCGACATCTCTTGGCACTGACTGAACATCACCTCTGAAGGCTTACCCATCAGCATACTTCTGAGTCAGCTGCCATTTATAATAGCAGTGATACGCCACGGCCTTCATTTTACTTCTGTTTTCATTTGTTTTGTTTTTGAGTATTTACATGTTATAATTTTTTTATTCATTTTCGTATTGTGGCGTGTGTACAGTATTTATAATAAATGTAATTTTTTTTTCTCCATCTGAAACTAGACCACACATAGGACCAAATAGGGAAGTCACAAGCGTGGAAAAATAACCAAACTAAAAATTTAAACGGTGTAAACAGGATTAACCATAAAACATGTGACAACAATAAAGTTTCGAACATTAAGGCACTAACCGTACGTCCCAGATCACAAAACTTAGGTCTCCACTGTGGAAAACATCCGGGTATCTCGCCTTGAAACTTTTCCTTACTTGGCAGGTTCTCCAGAAAGGTGCGATCATAAACAAAGTGAACTAAACTTTTAATTATGGCGAATCACAAAGTCAAGACCCAAGCCCAAGTTGCCGAGCTAGTTGCTTTGATGTGTCGATTGAACTTTAGTACCTAACAGCTTTATTTAAAATGATTATCTTATATATAAATTCCTTATATCACAACGATTTTTTGCTGTATTTGCAGTATAAGACAAAATTACATACTTACAAAATTTCATAGTTCTGGGTCAACGGGAAGTAATCTATGAATTTTGATTCCTTAAAGTTTTTTTACGGCCTAAACAACCGTGTCACTATTTTGCGTAAATTTATTTAGAAGTTTGGACTTTATGAAACTTCAAGGAACTGTAGATCTGTGTATACGGTTTTATTTTAAAATCAATATCGTTACACCTTTCCGAGATAAAGTGTCTTGAGAGACAGACGGACGGACGGAAAGTAAAGTGATCGTATAAGGGTTGAGTTTTTTTCTTTTGAGGTACAGAACCCCAAAAGTTGTGTACATTAGGTTAGCCAGAGAATAGTTCGTAGACTAATAATATGACAACACGACGTTTGGGAGACCAGCCTACTAGTCAGTATGTACCTAATATTGATAGCTTCTTCTTCTTAGTCGGTACGCTCTTAACAGAGCAGTTGTGGTCCTCGTGTAGAGGCTTTATTGACAGCTGATCAACTTAATATTTTTCTTGCGAAATCGGCAACTACACACAACGAAGTAAAGGTAATTTTTCTGTCATCTGCACGCATGATAGCACCTTAACCTTCAGATTCATGATTGATCAGACTATAAATGTAGGAATTAGAAAAGTTCTTTACATGATTTGTTTTAAATACTAGTATTATTTCTTTTAAAAACCTATTTGGAGGCTAAAAATTTCACCCATGCCGGGATTCGAACCCGCAACCTCTGGCTATCCGTACCAGCGCTCTACCAATTGAATAGTATTATTTCGTTCGGAATGGTTTAGTTAAAAACGGATCATATCTCTGGATACGTATTTTTTTACTAATTTACTTACTCCACCAACCCGGACTTGGCCCCCGTGGTGGAGTATGGCCTAACCTTGCTGCGATGCAGGAAGAGACCCATGCCCCAGCAGTGGGGACATACAAGGGTTGATAACAATACTTACCCAGAGACTCCACGATATTGTGCATTTTGGAAAAAATCCGGCATACGGTTAAATAAAGAATAATTAAAACGAACTCAACTCTCTTACAAAGTATGACAGTGTGACAGCGAGCGCCTGTCAGAAGTGAAATCTTGAAACTAACGGAGTTCTGTCTCCGGTGGCAGCGGCTCTTTTATCCACAACATTGTTGGCTGCATCCACACAGGTGCAGAGAAACTTGCACAGCCACGGGGCGGCTATCTGGGAAAATTGCTGCAAGACAAATGCGTCTCCTGGCATAGGTGGCGGAGTGGCTTCGCGCTGTTACGATGCGTTAGATAGGGGTAGAAAGACTGGTAGGAATGGAATTGAACTTATAGGTACTCGTATATAGTAAGTTGACCGATGATTTGACCTAAGTTAAACCTAGTGAAATTGTTTCAGTTTAAGAAGCTTTACAGAGTGATTTGGAAAGGTCAGGTGAAACTTAATTAAGTAACAACCTTTTGCAATAATTTTGTATATTTTATTGGAAGATAATAATAAAGCTTAAGCCTTTCTACGCTTTTTAAACGCTTCATAGACCAAAAATCTTACCGACAAGTTGTCGGAAAATAAAAAGATTAGACGACACCATAAAATTATGAGGCCTTATCAACTAAGAGGCCATCATATTTTTTAAGTATATGAGGCCCACTGCCTATATGAGGGTCCCTGATGTGATAGTAAGCTGTTTTGCACAGAGCGTACTTAACTCAAGTGTGCAGAGCGCTTCCATACCATTAAGCCGTTGGTGACGGCTGTTATGTGATGGTAGTCGTTAAGCCGTGTCAAAGGCCTTTTGGGCAGCTTGATAACTTCTGACAGTTTGGCTTGCCATAGTCTTACACTTTTGCACGAACTTGGACTTGGCCCCCGTGGTGGAGTATGGCCTAACCTTCCTGCGATGCAGGAAGAGACCCGTGCGTCAGCAGTGAGGACATACAAAGGGTTGATATCATCATATACTCGTAATAAAAGAAACTAACCATCTGTACACATCCATTTCCAACCGTTACTGCCCCGGTTCCCAGCGGTCTTTGTCGCCACTCTATCTGGATCACATGCAGTGCGCCAGCGCTTACGAGCTAATGTTTGGGAGACAAGAATAGCGAGTAGAGGGTTCCGTGTTAAGTTTCTAGCCTTTGAAACTGTGGGTGTGTCACTTGGCTTAACCTGTAGAATCTTTTGTTCAATTTCAAGGTCATCGCTCGACGGGTTAAAGTGCTTTTTCGTCTGGGATAAAGGGATCCCATCTTTGATATCCCAAAATATTATCAAAGTTTGCAATACGCGTTTTCTTCATTTAAAGTAGCCTATTGCGAGTTGTAATAAATTAGTGTGATAAAAGTGTTTCTGCTATTTTAAACCGGTAACAAATACATTTAATTTTCAACATTTTTTATTCGATGTAAATAAATGTTTGCTTAATCAACGTTAAAACTGTTAGTTTCACAATTAATACATTAATACACCATAATTGTCAAAATAACACTTATTATTTTACAATAAATGAATATATTCAAATGACAAGCGTTGGTAGCGGAGCTGTGGAACGCCAGTTTCTCAATTGGGAGGTCGTGGCTTCGAATCCGGGCATGTACCAACGACGTGGAAGGTTAAAAATAAAGTCTGGACTGAGAAGTTACCGTAAGAAGTCTCGGACCTTAGAAGTTTAAAAGGATTATTTTAAATACATACAGTAAGGTCCGCCAATGTCTTACAATCCTCCACCAACCCGCACTTGGCCCCCGTGGTGGAGTATGGCATAACCTTTCAGCGATGCAGGAAGAGACTCGTGCCCCAGCAGTGGGGACATACAAGGCTTGATATCGATTTTACACACACTGATATTGTTCCGCCTGCACGGCCCCGACTCGGTGTAATGAAGGTAGACCTTTATCCGGTTAGTTTATAAAAAATAGAAATAATATCTTGCTGTCTTCAATCATGAACAAGACAGTTATTTGTACAAAGTGAGTTTAATGAATTAATTAATCGATATTTTTTTGAACTAAAACTTTCGTAAGCACAACTTCGCGAATCGGAGCGAAACCTGGTCGGACTCTTCCGATATTATAACAACACCTGTAAGTAGATCCGGTCTAAAAGTCTACAATTAATCGATAGTTAAAGACATATCAAAAGAGGCAAACTAAAAAAAGACATATCTTCCAAATGTACAGGTGGTATTAAGTTTAGAAAAATTAAAAAAAATCAGCGTATATAATAAAGCTTACACAACATTGGTTGTCGATGGACCAATGTCTCTAATTTATTTGTTATTTCATGTATCTCCTTTTTTTTCTTCGATCCTTTAACTTCTAGGGGAGGCCCTATCCTCAACCATAGATTTCCACTTCTGATGGTGGTTCGCGGCAGTTTCCAATTTAGCCCAGCTAGTGCTGATCGACTTGGCCTCTTGGTGTATTGATTTTTTCCTGCCGCCCCCTCTTTCGGCTGCCCAATGGGGTATACGTAAGACTTGTCAGGGCAGGCATCTCTTGTCGCGGCGTAATGTATATCCTATCCAGCGCCGTTTCCTATCCAGGATTTCTAGGTGGACTGGTATCTGATTGGATCACTTCCAGAGGTCCTGGTTCCGAATTCTTTGTGGCCAGAATACCCCCAGTATCTGCCTGATACTTTTGTTTGTAAATAAAAAGTTTTTGATTTGGGCAAATACAGCTCTTGCTTTATTAGTTTCTTACTACTTATTTATATATAATGATTCCAAATACACATTTTATGCGTACAAAGTTGCATTAAATGGTTTGTCCCAAAGCTAGCAAAGACGATAAAATCAAGGACGGCTCAAAATCGCTATCGCCTCAGAGCAGGGCCTAAGAATCTGGATCACAACTCAAGTTGGTAATCTTGCAAGTTGCCCTAAGACATTGGACCGTGGCCTTGCTTTCTAACTGCATAGGACCTACTAGAAACGGGTATTTAATCACAGCAAATAATATGTATCAAGGTTAACCGTATCGAATCAATCAATACTACTGTTTTAGAAACGTAAAAAAAGACTGTTTGTTTGTATTAAGTGTTTTTTTCTGTTCAACTTAAGATTTACCAGGCTTGCATTTTTAAATTGTCTTTAAAATATTACGTACATCAGTATCTACACACGAACATAAATACAAAATTCAGTATTAGAGCCTTCATCTCTACGTTCGTCATTATTGTGTCCCAAATTGCGTTACAATTAAAGCCAATAGGTCAGAAATAACGACTCGGTAAACGTTCTAGTTATAATAAACTGCATTAAAGTGCTTGCTTACTAAAAATTTGAAGCATTAACGTTGAAGTTTTTATGTCCATTATTTCTCAGAAATTATCTACATTTTGAAATAGACACCTAGTGTAACTTGTAATGTTCATTGAGTCGTAGATCTTGTGCTACTTTGATTATTTAAACTAAAATAAGAAGAAGAACGTTTTTGAAGTTTTGAAATGTGTCTAAAACTTTAAACCTTAGATATTGGCTAGATGAATAGACAACTGAGGATGGTAAAGTTAGCGTCTAAAGGATAGTTTCATGTTCAGCGCATGCAACTATCAATTCGTGTAACGTGTCTGACAATGTCCCAGGCGCTGCAGTGTCCGAGTTGTCTCTTCACCTATCTTGTGTGAGTATATGTGCTCTATAATACTTGTTTCTCGCTATTCGTTTAAAAAAAAAGTGTATTTTGGTAAGTTTCCTTAAAAATAAAATGAAATATATATTATTACGAGTATGTGTGCTCTATAATGTAAATGCAAAGGCAAAAGTGTAACGGTCTTATTTATAAAAACACGGATTCTTTAAATCACTTCTCAGAGGCAGTTTAAATAATTCATGGTTACTGCTTTCACTGTAGGACAGGCTTTTGAAATTGCCTCTTAGGTGTGATCTAAGTAATCGCGTATATATAAAAGATGGTTAATATTTTTGTGTGACGGTTACGATCGACAGAGACATTTGAAAATGGAGTCCAATACAATAGTTATTTTCTTCATAGCGGGCGAAACCAAATGCGTGTACTAGCTAGGCTATAAATTAAGTATCTCAATTCAATCGGTATTTTGTCAATGGAACAGATAGCTACCTGACAGAGATTTATCGCTACATGACAATCTGTAAACAAAGGTTGTCCAAGATCTTTAACTTTTGTTCTTAATTGTGACACTTCTGGTACGATTAATGATTTAAAAAAAGTTCCTGCCTGTACGTAATACAGAGTCAATACTCTGTATTACCTCTGTATTGTAAAGAGGGTAAGAATTTCACTGATGTCGGTAAGTCGCCTATTAAGTCAGTTTTGAGAGAGCTGGCACGGGTGGGTGCCATGGGTGGAATTTTTTGCCTCTAAATAGGTTTTTAAAATTGTCCTGAGCACGGGTTAGTGCATTAAAAACAATATAACGACTGAGATTATTTGATTGTAATTAACTCTGTATTAGATATTATTATGCAGGTAGCTTTTGTGTTCGTTACATTTAATTATCGATATTATAAGCACTACGTATCATTTTTCCTAGTTAGTCCTAAACTAAGATTAGGAAACTGATAGTTAATAGAAACAATAGTTACACGAGGGACAGACATTGGTCAGGATCGTGGAAACCAGTAAATGACGGTCTCTATCTACAACTCCAAAATATAGACGTGAATACGAACGTCAATAAATGTAGAATAGTATCGGCTGCGTCGATAGATGGCAGTCGCTAAGCCAAGCCGAAGGCCTTAAGGCTTCTGAAGACTTCTGATAGTAAGATCAGCCACTAGTCTTGCACGCCTCCACCAATCCGGGCTTGGCCCCCGTGGTGGAGTTTGGCCTATACTTTCCTCAGCGAAGATACCCGTGCCCCTCGGTGGGGTAATAATGGCGTGATAATGATGAGATGTAGATAGTGTAGGACAGGGTAGGATAGTGTAGGATAGCGTAGTGTAGGAAGCTCTCCGACCAGGTGGGATGACGATCTGCGAAAAACTGCCGGCAGATGCTGGATGCGGCAAGCTGAAGACAGGGCACTATGGCGCGCATTAGGGGAGGGCTACATCCAGCAGTGGACCACATAATATAGCCTGAACCAGAAGAAGAAATGTAGATAATGCATATTGCTACAAGATAAAGTTTTATAAAGAAGCAAGAAAGTAGAATTAATGCAGTAGAAATGAGGTCCTTGAGAAGTATGTGTAGTGTTACTTTGAATGACAGGATACGCAATAGTCTGATTAGAGAACGTTGTGGACTGAAAGAAGATGTAGTGACTAGAATTGAGAAAGGAATGTTGCGTTGGCTTGGACATGTGGAGAGGATGAAGGAAGAATGATTAACAAAACAAATATATATTGCGAACGTGAGTGGAAGGGCTGGTAAGGCACGTCCCACGCGGACACACATCGACCAAATAGGGTGTGTATTAGCAAAAAGAAAGATAAAAAGTACCCGGAACCGGCGTGCGTGCATGCAACGACTTATGAACGTTGATGGAGCGAAGGTGATCTGTCAGGATCGTGCAAGTGGCAGTCCCTGGTCTTTGCCTACCCCTCTGGGATACAGGCGTGAGGTTATGTATGTATGTATGTATGTATGTATGTATGTATGTATGTATGTATGTATGTATGTATGTATGTATGTATGTATGTATGTATGTATGTATGTATGTATGTATGTATGTATGTATGTATGTATGTATGTATGTATGTATGTATGTATGTATGTATGTATGTATGTATGTATGTATGTATGTATGTATGTATGTATGTATGTATGTATGTATGTATGTATGTATGTATGTATGTATGTATGTATGTATGTATGTATGTATGTAAGTTTTCTCTTAGAAAAAGAGAGGATGGGCTTAATTACCAGGCATAATATACGCAATAGGCAGAAATGACACAATAAGAGTGAAATACGATGGCCTCGGTGGCGCAGCGGTTTGTCACGCTGACTGTGACACCGAAGGTCTCGGGTTCGATCCCCGGCCGGGTCCAACTAGGAAACGAACTTTTCTAGTTTGTCTCCGGTCTTGGATGTTATCTATGTATTTATTGTATTAAATCTATCGTCGAGTTAGCACCTATAACACAAGTCATTTAGTTGTACTTAGTATAGGGCTAACTGTGTAAATTATGGCAATGAATATTTTTTATTATTATTATACACTATGGTTGTAATATTTTTCTGGTTGTGCAATAAAGTGTTCTCTTTTTTTAACTAAAACTTTCGTAAGCAAAACACATTGCAGACTTTTAGTCCGGATCTACTTACGGGTGTTGTTTTAACGGAAGAGTCCGACCGGTTGCCCGCAGTGTGAGACGAGCAACCGACGACGCGAGCTCCGTTTTTGCTCACCATGATTAAGCTCTGTGAATCGGAGCGAAACCTGGTCGGACTCTAACGATAATAATAGATAGATAAAACATTTATTTGTATCTGTATTAACATTTATTGTATTTATTTACAGCCGAACGTAGATCCGGACTAAAAGTACAAAGTGTTCTCTATATATCTATCTATTTTAGAAAACGCTATTTAGAGGCTAAAAATTCCACCCATACCGGGACTAGTACCCGCGACCTCGCAAGCGCTTCTCCAACTGAGCTAATGGGCGACTATCGACATCAGTGAAATTTCGAACCTCTTTACAATACTCTCTGTATTACGTACAGGCATCAACATCTGGCTGACGTAATTTGCATCACTTGAAAATATACTAGTCATAAGTATTCTCAGACGGAAGACCAGCGCTGGAGTGGTCCTCCTCTCCAGCATATGCTGGGTCAGAGCCCCTTCGCATTTGCCACACTCATAATTTGTTACTTTATCTTTTACAAACCTATTTAGAGGCTAAATTTGTCTTTTACGTTAATTTACCTTTGCTTACTTTTGTCGTTTCCTCACGATGTTTTCCTTCACCGTTAGCGTGTGGTATTGCGACTACAAATTCGCAAATGTACGTAACTTTGAAATTAAAGGAAGTCATTGGTACATGCCCGCACTCGAGATCGAACCTGGGGCTCTCGCTTGCCAGTCCATGGTTCTACCCACTGAGCTACCACCGCTTTTTTGCTTGGCTTGGTTGGCTCCGCACGTATTGACTAGTCTTTCCTGTGGGCTAGGCCGACTAAGCTGTCAGGATGGTATAGGTGCTGGGCAAGCCTACACCATCTATAAAACCATGTCCCAGGCACTACAGCGTCGGAGTGGTCCCTTCACCCGTGAAGATACTACTGGACGCTGTATAAATCATCTCTTTAAGTAGATGCAAAAAGGCCAATATTATTATTATTATTATTACTTTTGTCGTTGTTTTTGTTTGTCTCATTGCTTTAAAAACTTTTTGCTTTGAATTATTTGAAAATGAAAAATGAAAATAATTTATTTGGATAGTTAAGTTACATGAGTGCGTCCTGGCTCCCAAACTGGGATAGCCTGTGCTATGGGTATCCGGGCACTTTCGATTCAAGTCGTAAAATAAGTTATATACTTATTAATATTTTGTTTGCAGGTATGATGTAACTTTATCTAATATAAGTAAGTTTCTGTACAAAATTTGTACTACTTCAAATGTTTTGTGTGTGTACGGTACAGATAGAAATAAATGTTTTATCTATCTATTATTATAAGAGTACCTACCTGTTCAAAGTATACTATGAATGAACTTGACTTTATTTGCCTTTTGTAATGCCATAATATCACTGACTACTGCCAAAGGCGTCGATGTTGTAACATGACACAGTAATTACGAGTTAAATTGTGTGTTGCATAACTAATTTTGGTTCGACCTTAAGATGTGTAACATATTGGTATGCATGTCTTATATATTACTAAGTTGTCTTACACCTACATACAAAACATATTAAGTTGAAGGCTCTTAAATTAACTTTTCGATATTTGAAGTCAATTAGTTTCAGTTCCTAGTTTTAAGCCTTACTGGTCCTAGCCAGAGGCCTGCCAAAGGACCTAGCTTGCCACAGGATCATAAAAATATTTCTGTGTTATTAGAGTGAATAACAAAGTTAATTTGCTGTCTCGAATTGCATGTAATTTGTTAATAATTATGATTGTTAGTAAATAAATCCTCCATGTTTATTCTTTTAGCTGCGCTAACCCGTGCTGAGGTTCAATTGCTTCAGTCTGATCTCGCTGTCTGTAAATAATACAGAGAATATTGTAAAGAGGTTCAAAATTTCACTGATGCCGGCACTTGCCCATTAGCTTAGCTGGGAGAGCACTGGTTCGGTTAGTTCGAGGTCGCAGGTTCGAGGCCCGGCACTTCAGTACAAACTGTACTCGCCACTTCAGTTTACCCGAGACCACGGCAACTGTAACGCTGCCGAAACATCGGGAAATAAGGTACTAACGTTTTACCTAATAAACCCGTTCAATATATAACTATTATAATATATAGAAAGGTAGTGTTACTGTGTTTGCTATCAAACTGCTATAAAACGGCGTCACCGATATTTACAATTTTTTTATGCATCTCCAGTATGCCAGAGAATAGGTCGTAGGCTAATTTAGTATGGCAAAACAATGTTTGCGGGGAGAGCCCGTGTTTAAAAAAATAAGTCTCCACGAAAAATCGTGCAACTACTTCATACAAATCTGCCATCTGCCGTACGTAACTACTTTACAATATTAGTGCTATAGAATTAAAAAAAAACCTCACACCTACTAAGCCTTTCTCAGCCCAACCAGATATGATATTTTAATTATAGGCCGCGCTTTGGAGCCGTATAATTATGATAGTTTAAGGTGTTCATAGACTGTGTGAAGAGATATTATAAAAACTATTAGACGCGGCAAAGCAAGTTAAATGTAGTCACTACTTACGACAAAATAAAAAGGCTTAGAAGGTTTTTGGGAAGTAAGAGTAGCCATACCACTCGCTAACCGTGAAGGAAATCATCGTGAGGAAACCAGAGTGCAGAGGTAATCACGTACTTCAGCGATTCAAATTGCCAATCTGCGGTACCCACGCGTGGTAATTAAACCCATACTCTCTTTCTCTCTCTTTCTCATCGAGATAAGACCGTTGGCTTGAAGTAGGACGGACAAAAGCCTCCCCCAAGGCACATTTCCCTCTGTTCTCGGATATCCTTATCTTATTTGAGTCCGGATGTCACGGACTCGATCTTCTCGCTTTACTGCTCCACGTCCAGTTCTAGGTCCAGGTCTACCAGGTACAGGTCCTTGTCCAAGTTCAAAGGTATCTACGGGTCTGGGAAGGCTCGTTTGGTGTCTAAGGCTGGTTCCAGGTTTTGCTCCAGGTCTTGATCCAGGTTCAGTTTGAGGTCCAGTTTCGGATTGGCTAAATCGACCTTCAAAACCAGTTCCCGGCTTGTTCCAGGTCCAGTTACAGGTCTTCCAGGTGCAGCTTTAGGCCCATGTCTAGGGTAAACTACAGTTCTGATTGGCTAAATCGGCGCCCATAACCGGTTCCAGATCTTCTCCAGGTCCATGTCCAGGTGTTTCAGATGCAGCTCCAAGATGGGTCCAGGTTAGTTCCTGGCTGGCTCATTCGATATTCAGGTCCAGATCAAGGGGCAGCTTCAGATCCAGCTCCAGGGGTTGCTCCAGTTCCAGTTTGTCTGAAATGAGATTAAATAAAATGAAAAGGTTTAATTCAAAGTAGGTCGCGCAGAAACTGCAGCGTAATGAACATTACAATTCAAACTGGGTGGCGATTTCAAAATCTAGATCACTTTGGAGATAAAATGGCCAAAAAAAACTCCAAACTTAGTCGTTCAGTCCTTAGTCTCATCGGTGTCCAAGGCTAGTTCCAGATCCATCAAAAGGACTCCAAGCATAAACCGTTCCATAGCACGCGGAGCCCCTTTGAATCGGTAGAATAGTCGTGCTGTTAATATCCACGTTTGAGCTCCACAAGTCATAACTAGCAGGAGACACTGGTTGAAGACATTTGTCTTTAGGCTCTGAGGAATAGCCGACCCTCGGTTATTTTCAAGTATTAAATTGCAGTTAAATAGAACCTCTACATTGGGAGCGGACGTGTATAATTTTACTCGCATTATGTCTAATTAAAATTAAGTAGTTTCGAATTAAGTTACGTTCGGTTTTCCCTGGGATATTAAACTGCTATTTTGTGGTTACTGAGTTCGGTTTGGATATGAGACTATTCAGGCCAATAAAATTTAAAGTATCTGCCTACACATGGGGAAATCATAAGCCAATAACGCTTGTTAACAGTCAACAGCACATGCTTCTTTACGTTTTAGTTGGAAAGTTACCCATAACATAACTGAGCAGGGTGCATAAAGGAGACACGAGGTACCAATTGCATTACTGTAAGTACCAAATAGTACCAAAAAGGTACTAAATAATGGGATAGAAAATTTTAAAATCCCAGCTGTGTCCTGCCATTATCACGCTCACGGTTTATCTGTCGATTTTCTACCTTAATCACCAATAAGGATTGTACAGTCATCATCATCATCATCACCATCAGCCATTTGACGTGTACAGGACATGGGCCTCCCTCGTGGTTTGCCAAACTTTCCGGTCTTGTGTCGCCCGCATCCAGTGACTCTCCGCCACCGTAACCAGGGAGCCAATTCTCACTTCATTAGCAAATAAGTCGTATACGACTCTAACAGCCGGTTTCCGAGACAATCCTAACTCAACGAATCAGCTAACAGACTGTCACATTTGACCATCTGTTAACATGTGGTTAACATGCGTTGGGTTTCTAGAACGCAAATCATTGGAAAATTAGCTAATCTACTGTTAACTGCTGATTTGATTATTCTTCTGGTCACTCAGCTAAACTCGTTCATTTTCACTCACTCACTTTTATTCTTTACTTGCTAATCTGTGGTTTTGATTCTGTCTAACAAATAGGTTTGTCTCTATCTAGGTCAAATATTTTTGACGTTAGGCGGTTTTTTCTGTGATGATGAATCAAAACAAACAATCATCACCGGCGTCTACATAACGTGTCGATTATTATCTAATATTCGCAGAAATGTCTCGAAGAAATTTACTGAGAAAGAGAAAACAGAACTATTATCATTGGTGAACAAGTATCTACCAAGCTATACTTTACTATGTTAATGTGCGGGATTTTATGGCGTAATTGTTAAATAATATAATGTGTAAGGAACGCTGTATGTTTTGTTGTAGGTACAAGTCCGTAATTGAAAATAAAAGTACAATTGCGATTTCTCATCGTCTTCTCATCACTAGATAAATCAGACAAATCCGAAAAATCTGACATTTTCTATCTGAAAGGTACAATTAATAATAAAGTTGTGTACAAGTACCTTTGCCTACTCATTTAATTTTTTTGTAAACTTTGAAGTACCTACATAGGTAGGTAATATAATAGTGTGTAGTATTTTATACTAATTACTCCGTGTTTTTAAACACCCTTTGAAACACGTATGAAATAGAAAATAATCCAATTCAATTCTTTTTTTGGCACGAAATGGGAAATAAATGCGATTTCTCCATATGAACACGCTACTAATTGCTCGATATTCTACAATTAAAAATCAGATGTCAATGGCATGTCAACAATCTGTTGACATGAGAAAATGCGTTCTAGAAATCCAAAATGGCTCTAATCTGTGATTAATTGGAGATTAGCACTTGCCTTGACAGACTGTTAACATTATGTCAGTTGAATCTTCTAGCAACTCAAAGTACATTTAACGGGAGATTAACAGACTGTTATCGTAACATTTAGTAAAAAATATGTACGGGAAACCGGCCGTAAGGCTCGTGACATGGAATTCTACGTAAAAAGTCGAGCGACAGCCAAAATCTGCATTCTGAACACCATGCTACAATGAATTCGAATGCGAAAATAGATGTCTAATTACTCTGTCTAGTTATCTTGTCTTACGCGACAAATGTCTAAGCATTCGAATATTTTGCGTCTACGCTTTCAATTCGCATGGGCGAGAATCGGCTCCTTGGTCTTCAAACCATCTGGTGGCGGGCCTGCCTACACTGCGTCGTTCGGTCCGTGGTCTCCAGGTTATGACTTTTTCGCCCAAACGGCCTCCAGTTCTTCGAGCTATGTGCCCCGCCTACTGCCACTTCAACTGAGCAAATCTTCTAGCTATATCAGTAGCTTTTATAGTGTAGCTTTTACAGAGAAAAACTTAACTTACGCCGTATTGTTATGTCATTTATGTACAGCTGACAGCACATCAACCTTTACACTCGTGCACTCTACTCAGTTACGTTACGGGCAAATTTGCAACAACCATGTAAAAGTTGATGGATGTTGACTGTATGTCTCATTACAAGCCTTCTCTCAGAGACAGAGTATGGGCTCTGCGGCTTGGAAATTTCAAGCATGTCAACTCTTCATATATTCAGGTTTCTTCACGATGTTTTCCTTCACAGCAGCAAGTAATTTTTGCTATATTAAAAAAAAATATAAGGCTAAGGAGTAGCTAATTACTACTAACACCACATATATAAAGTGGGATCTATAGGCCGTGTCTCGTAAAACTAAAAATTCGTAGTTTATTGTGATAACTCGAAGTACATTGTGTAGCAGAGACTACTGAACTGAGACTACAGACTACAGAGCAGAGAATTAATTTTTGGGTTAATTAACCTTGCAATGTACATTGAACTGTCACGGTAAGCCATGAATGGTAGTCCTATTAAACAGACTCCTGGTCTTATGAATAAAACTATTATAAAGCTCAAGGCAAAAATTCGCCCATCTAGTCCAGCATTAGTAGAAGAATGAATCAAATCTATCATAATATGTCATGCCCTCGGCTTTTGTAGTCATATTTCTGAGAACGCGTTTTTGATCGCCTTTTAATTTGGCTTTCGGCATGATATGACTCAATATGACTAATATGCTGATGTCGAGAGAGGCTGGCAACTTTACTATCCGGTTGGGTACGTGGAGTTCTGTGTTGTAAAGAAATTCCTTTCTTCAAGCATTTAGGCTAACTCCGCGCCGAAACGATTGAGTTGGCATACAACACGTTATACAGGATTTGAACCTTTAAGGGCAATTCCTGTAAAAACGTAGGTTATTTATTATTAATAATAATGGCCTTTTTGCATCTACTTAATGAGATGATTTATACAGCCTGGTATCTGTGGTATCCTCACTCACACACTAGATGGGTGAAGGGACCACTCCGACGCTGTAGTGCCTGGGACATGGTTTTATAGATGGTGTAGGCTTATAGGTGCTGATACCATCCTAACAGCTCAGTCGGCCTAGCCCACAGGAAAGACTAGTCAATACGTGCGGAGCCAACCAAGCCGCGGGTTTCCTCACGATGTTTTCCTTCACAGTTAGCGTGTGGTATTGCGACTACAAATTCGCAAATGTACGTGACTTTGAAATTAAACAAAGTCATTGGTATATGCCCGCACTCGGGATCGAACCTGGGGCTCTCGCTTGCCAGTTCATGGTTCTACCCACTGAGCTACCACCGCTCACCGCTTTTTTTATTAATGTTACAGAATACTTATATAAATTTTAGAGAAGGCTACATAGTGACGTCATCGAAAGGCAACACGATCGAACGGTATAAAAAGTATCCTATGTCCGTTTTATGGTTGTTAGCTACCTCCCCGCCAAGTTTTAGCCAAGTTGGTACAGCCGTTCTTGAGTTATAAATAGTGTAACTAATACGACTTCTTTTATACGTACACATAGATAAATTTAAATACCTATTTAGAGGCTAAAAATTTCACCCAAGCAGGGATTCGAACCCGCAACCTCTGGCTATCCGTGCCAGCGCTCTACCAATTGAGCCAATGGGCGACTCACCGGCATCAGTGAAATTTCGAACCTCCTTACACTATTCTCTATACTACGTACGTTTAGCCTCTAAATAGGTTTTTAAATTTGTCCTTAGCACGGGTTAGTGCATTAAAAATAAAAATTGTATTCACATAGATACATGTTATTTATTTGCATACATAGGCAGGCCTACGCAAGTAGGTTAAGAAATTCAAGTTTAACATAACAAGTCTACTGTGCATGTATGTATACATACATCATTCGACTTTAAGTACAGCTCCTACACAACTGAGGAACACAAACTAAGAACATTTAAACCTTAATAAAAAGGAATGTACAAAAAACAAACTATTTTATTCGTCAATATTTAATTATACTTATTTATTTCTACTAGTTTATATTAATTAGTTCAATTATTATTTAAAACAAAAAAAACTTCGTAAACGAAAACCAACTACTAAATTTTTAATAAACTCTTTTAACGTATGTCTAATATATTCATCCAATCCGGACTTGGCCCCCGTGGTGGAGTATAGCCTATACCTTCCTCAGGGAAGAGACCCGTGCCCCTCGGTGGGGACCTAATGGGTTAATAATAATGATATATTTTAACAAATTGCTATTAATAGGGTCTCCTGTTCAAGTTTTTCGCTAAGTAATACCATTGAATTTAAATTCAATAGTAATACATTTGACAACACATTTAGAACTTGCAAAACTTTAGTCTTATTTTGTATCTCCAAGGAAAATGAATTGCGCATGATAATTGTCCATAGCAAACCTCAGCATTCTAATTTCAAACACATTATGGATAACACGAGGTGCGTCTTCTTCTTCAGGCTATATTAGTCCACTGCTGGAAATAGCCCTCCCCTAATGAGCGCCATAGCGCAAGGTTGTGCCATCATTGGGGGGTAATGCCCATAATCCCCACGCTGGGCATGCGGGGGCGCTGCTGCCCACCCCCTGGTTTGTGTCCCTTAGTCGCCTTTTACGGCACCCGCGGGAAGAATTTGGGTTGGTGCTATTCTCTAGGCCGACACCGCACAGCAGCATAGCACCACGACGTGCGTAAACCACTTTAATCCGTCACGCCTGTCTAACGATGTGATGTTAGAAAAAAATTGTCTTTCTCGAGAAAGCTCGACGGTGACTAAGTAAAATGTTATTTTGTGAGTAAAATTTTCATTTTGGCCTTGCTAGACCAGGTTTCTACACATTGTATAGGTACCGGTTCCTTTTGCACGTGTGTCATTTTGACATGGATTTTCTAAGTTGCTCTCTAAGGAAGGCGTTGTGTGGAAAATTGAGTGACTAAAATATTTATGTTTGTGAGACAACGACGACCTCTGCGGCGAAGCGGTAGCGCGTCTGCCTACCACGCAAGAGGTCCCGGGTTCGAATCCCGGCATGTTTACATGTTTGTGATGTCGAGGTTTCTGGTTCCCACGACACAGGGTATCCTATTGTAGGGCCAGAAGCAATGTATGTGCTTGGATGTGAATGTGTAATGTTGTATATGGGTAGACCCGCAGACAGCTGGTTAGAAAACGTGGTTTAGTCGTCAAATTATGCATAGATCTAGTAATGAAAGACCAAGCGTGATTATACAGATTATAATACCATATTCTTATAGGTAGGAACATCCAAAAATGTGGGTGTTCCACTAGTACCTTTTTATGTAGCTTATGACATTACATGACAGCCGGCACCAACAGCTTAACGTGCCTTGCGAAGCACGGAAGCGCTCAGAAAATTGCCACTAGCAGTAGGCGTGGGACGGTCACCCAATCTGCACCTGACCGCGCCTGTTGTAGCTTAACTCAAGTGATTGATGCCAATCCCTCGGTTCGACTAGGCCTCGCGCTCTGATGCCCATTTAATTTCAATTTCATAGTGAATAAAATGTATGAGTTTGAGTTTGACGGAAGTTGGAAGGCTTTTTACTGCTTCTCCGACTCTCTAAGGTTTGCTGGAAGAAATCTCTTTTAGAGATAAGCTCGCCTTTGTACATGTTATTGCTTATGTAATGTCCTGTTAAATGTTTCGCGTGCAATACAGTATAATTAATTGGCAGTACATGAGAAAGTGGGCGCAAAGATGTCTATGTATTTTGTGAATCGACCTTGTAACCAATAGCTGAAGCTGAACATTCCTGAATGCTACCATCCCAAAGGCAATTTCATCTGTGCAAATTCCCCAAATCTTATCGTTCGTACCGATGGCTCAGATATTCCTCATCAGTACAGACCGCAGCAAAGTCACCTAAGCGCATAAATTGTCAAAGAAATAAGGAACTATTCTGAGCACAATTCGAACCGGGGTCTGGCAAGCGATAACTGTCCTACAAGCGTTTATTGCAGCTAGAGTCCAGAGTGAGTAAATACAGAAACGTACATCCACGCGTGGTTGTTACAACCTTCGCAAAATGCAATTTGTACTTATGTTATGACGCATTTACACAGTCAAAATCAGTTTGGATATTTTTTTTTTCAAACGGATTTTGACCTGAACTTCACTTCTGCAGTTTGATCAAAGTTCACATACGGGTGCCCGTTGACACAACGCATGTGCTACTGATATTTAAATACGAGATACGACAAGTTTTTCAACAGAGCAAGATGGCGCTGTATTGTTGACGCTTTCTGCCTCACTCAAGGGTTATAAGACCTGAACCCCCAGTTTCTCGTACACTAAGAATCTCTTAATATACTGTCAACACTGCTGTCAAAAGTTTTTTGTATGCACTTTGGCCAACTGACTGACAGCTATTAACAGTAGATTAACGGCTTGTTAGTTTACCAGAAACCGGGGCTAAGTCAATGATAGTTTATGCACTTAACGCCTTTTTTTTGTGCTTTCAGATATTTTTTTGTAGACTATAAACATTATCACATCCTATAAACTCATTTGCCACGTGTGCCCACCGCGGATTGGCAATTTCAAACACATCAGACACTCAGGTTTCCACACGATGTTTTCCTTTACAGCTAGGGAGTGGTATTGCAACTTATAACTTCACAAATGTACATAACTTAGAAAAGCCAGTTAGTACATGCCGGAATTAGAACCTACGACCTCCCGATTGAGAACCCGGTATTGTATCCCTGTCGTCGGGGTTATAATAGGCCATAAGGCCTCTGACATGGCTTAACGACTGCCATTATATGACAGTCGGCACCAACGGCTTTACGTGCCTTGCGAAGCACGGAAGCGCTCGGAAAAATGCCACTAGCGGTAGTCACGGGACTCTCACCCGTCCCGTACCTGACCGCGCCTGTTGTTGCTTAACCAAGTGATTGATTCCAATCACTCGGTTCGCCTAGGCCACGAGCGTCGTCGGGGTTGTTTTGATTTAAAAAGCCATGCCTAAGATTGTCGTATATGAATTTGATTATCGCATCACATTACATCACACTAATATAAGTACTAAAAAGGCAAAAGTTTGTGACTGTGCATATTTGTTACCTCTTCACGTCTATATGGGTAGAGCAATTTTAATAAAATTTGATATGGAGTTAGCTGACACCCGGAATTAACACATAGGCTATGATTATACTATTTTTGTTTTAAATGCACTAACCCGTGCTAAGGACAAATTTAAAAACCTATTAAGTGGCTAAAAATACGTAATACAGAGAATAGTGTGAAGAGGTTCGAAATTTCACTGATGCCGGTGAGTCGCTTATTGGCTGAGGTTGCGGGTTTGAATCCCGGCATAGGTAAAATTTTTAGCCTCTAAATAGGTTTTTAAATTTGTTCCTTAGCACGGGTTAGTGCATTAAAAATAAAAATAGTATAATCATGTGGGTACAGTGATATCGTTCCGATGTTAAACCTAACTGCAAAGTAGGTAGTCGGGGCTGTAAGTAATGCAATTTGCTTAAGTCAGATGTCGCTGTCCTGTACGTAATACAGAGAATAGTGTAAAGAGGTTCAAAATTTCACTGATGCCGGTGAGTCGCTCATTGGCTCAATTGGTAGAGCGCTGGCACGGATAGCCAGAGGTTGCGGGTTCGAATCCCGGCATGGGTGAAAATTTTTAGCCTCTAAATAGGTTTTTACATAGGCTATGTTTCACTGCGGGAAAATGTCTTATTCCCAAGAGAAAATCGATAACCCGCGGGCACAGCTAGTCCTTCATATTACATCTTATTACTTCACAGCTATATACATTATGGCCAAGATCTAGCCAACCTACTACGACCTACGAGTATAAACACAACCTACAACACGACCTATATTAACCTACTATGCTATAACCTACAGAATAAGACATTTTCACTGCGGGAAAAATCTTATTCCCATGGGATAATCGATAAACCCTGGGTACCACGGGTCACAGCTGGTGCTCAATAAGGGAGAAAAAAATGATATTAATAATACCTACCAAAGCTCATGGAGGCATCACCCAGCGCAATCGTAGTGGCGCGGTTTTAGAAGCGGGATGTCTGAGGAAGAGTCGACGCTTCCGATATGAAAGAAGAAGAACACGTGTCATATTTTCATTTTGTAGCTATCAATTTCCCTCATGGGCCTCCCATGAATTTATAAATTTCCCTCATTCCCTCAGCACTGCTAAGATGGGCATTCTGTGACTTTACGCCCAGACACTCCAACTGGCAGCGCCATAAATCGAACCTTGTACTGGGCAGAAGACATTTTCGATTTCAACTATCTGATGCTTTGTAATTCTCCACTGGGGACTCGCATGGGACATGCGTCTTTAACGGGATTGCGTTTAGCACGGGACCCTTTCTTGTCCCTTTTTGTCAGATTAATTATAAAGTGCCTGGGTGACAGAGCTTTCTTTGCTTTCTTTTTATCGTTTGGATTTATGTGTTAAAAATCCAAAAGTTTCTAAGTGAGCACTAATTGCTCTCACAATAGTAATCTGGTTTTGCTAACGCGCCATCTGTCGGAGAATTTCCGGGCGACAAAAAAAATGTAGTTCTTATTTCGTTGCCACTTTGGAAACCAAACAGTAACTAAAAAAAGAAACTTGAAAACTAGAACTAAAATCATTTATTAGATGTCCAGCTCTTGTTTTAAACACTGCTGGGATCCTGACTGAGATAATTATTTCAACCATGGTAGAATTACCTTTTTATTTTAATAGTTTCATCCCTTAGATTAGATTAGAACTCTTTATTGTACACACCAGAAAACAAAATACATAAAAAGGCTTACATATCTAAGCTATTGCCGTATACCATTGGCGGTATTATCGCTAAAAGCGATCTCTTCCAGACAACCTTGGTATGACCCCGCTGCTGGAGCAGTAGTCTCTTTCTGCCTCGCAGGAAGATTAGGCCGTACTCCACCACAGGAGCCAAGTCCGGGTCTAATAGTATGGTATAACATTTCTAAAACTATAACATATGTTTTGCAAATTTCAGGATTGCAGGTTTCATTAAAATTTGAAACTGACTTAGACATTTCCAGACTTCATTAACAATACTACATTTCCACCTACACAATAAAGTCTATACTGCGAAATTTTGTAGGCATCGCAAAATTGTATGACTGTCAGATAAAGACCCCCACATTGCTACCAACAAAAGCAATCATCAAACCAAAACACCCAAAATCTGCAGCGGAATCTTTATAGGTCAAAAGAGCCGAACAGATAACGAAGTTTCCGAAAGGCAGTTTTGGAAAATTTGCCGTAAGAAAGGGGAGTGTTTCCTGTAACTTGTTGCTTCCGAAGGCTTTCAGATTACGTTTAATGTTTACCCGCAGGTCTTTCTAATCTGCGGGCATACCATAAGTTGAATAGATTAAACTTAGATACAATAGATGCACACTCACAGTTTCGAGGACCTGCAATTTCAAAATTACGGAAAACTGCGACTTATTGAACTTATTGACTTATTACAAGTAAAACTAGATGCCCATAGCAAATCCTAGATAATTTTACAGAAAAAATGGACAAAAAAATCTCCAAGCTTAGTCTTATCCGAACATATCTTCGCAATAACTAAGAAGTATTAATTGTGCTATAAGTGTAATGGACTACAGAGGCTGATATTGATAATATGTTAATATTGATATGTACGTAACTAATTTTGTTATACAGTAATGAATAAATATTGTACGTTTGGTCGTATATTTTTAAATAATTTTTGTTACTGAAATTTCTGTGAACTATAAAAATATTCCATTTATATTTCTATCAAATAATACTTTAATACAAGAAATATACGTGAGACACTCAGAAAGTTTTGAGAACCTAAAAAACTAACTTCTATGAGAAAAATATTTTTATTAAATATTTTTAAAGAACTCTTCACCAGCCTCTATACAAAGTTTCATAACAAAACAACAACATAACATTTACATACAAGCATATACATTGCTTCTGGCCCCACACTAGGATACCCTGTGTCGTGGGAACCAGAAACAACGACAGCACAAACATGTAAACATCCAAGACCTAGGCTTTTTTTTTCCCAGCCGGGATTCGAACCCGGGACCTCTTGCATAGTAGGCAGACGCGCTACCGCTACGCCACAGAGGTCGTCTCATGCATCTGAACTTTCAAAACATTTTTTCCACAGTCTTCTCAAACGCTGCTAGCGCGTCTTCCGGCGATGAAAACTGTATCCCTTTGTGCTGATTTTTTATTTTAGTGAATAAAAAGAAGTCACACGGAGCAATATCAGGACTGTAAGGATAGTGTCCCAAGACTCTGACCGGTGTGGAGCCCAGGAAAACCCTCGTTTTGATCGCCGAGTGCGCGGGCGCGTTGTCATGGTGAAGAAGGGCCCCGCGGAGCCCGGTGTTCGGTCGCTTGTTGCTCAATTCAGAAAAAAAACTGCCAGGCATTTTGTGATATACCATTCAACGTTGATGCTGCTTTGGTCTCGAAGTGGAATTGAAATTAGGTACCCCGTCAAAGTGAAGAAACTAGCGATCAAATTTTCTCCTGCGTTTCTCCACCGCTTCACTTTCGTAGGCGTTGGTTCATTTTGAAACAGCCAAACTGTGGACTGACGCTTTGTTTCTGGATCACATTGATAAATCCAGGATTCGTCACCTGGCACAATGTCGTAAGCCAGCATAATTTTTTTGTTACATATCACTGCACCAATCCACACGGGCCTGCTTCTGAGCTTCGGTGAGGTTGTGTGGCACCCAGCGGGAAACTACTCTCTTTAAGTGAAGGTGCTCGTGCATAATCTTGTGAACACTTCCTGAACCAATTTGCAGTGTATGCTGAATCTCTTCGTACGTAATTCGTCTGTTTTCTTTAATTACATTTTTTAGTGCCAGCACACTTTCTTCGGTGACAGCCGTCGTAGGACGACCAATCCTTTGTTCATCCCCCAAAGTAAGAACTCGCCATACCAGCGGTAGATGGAAGATTGTTTTGAAGGTCTTTCATGCATAAAAGCAATTCGAAGTCGATCAAATGACTCATCAGGTTTTACTCGACATTTGAAATCGTAAAAAATCGTAGCACGAAAATGTTTTCGATGCAGATCAATTTTTTAATGAGATAAAAAAATTGGAATTGGCTCTCAAAAAGATGCGGAGGGAAATTTGAAAATCGAACAGTTGTATTTTTACTTTTAAATAATCGACGTTTTCAAAACAATTACAAGTGGCCAGTGTCTTATATATAAAAACTTTTTTTCGTACGACTTTCTGAGTGGCATGGTATGGTCATGGTCTATTAAAAAAAATATTCATTTGATAATACATATTAACATTATTAGTTTCCGATATTTTCAGGTTAAAGTGATTCAAATTTTTTGCTCTCAAATGTATTTGTCGTTTAGTGCAGAATGTAACAAAATATACAATAATTTCTGAAAATTGGTAGTCATAATAGATACACTATATTTGCCCACTGCTAGGGTTCCCTATGGCACGCCACTTCTTTCTGTCCTCGGCTATCGGGCTATGGAGGAGGAAAGCCAATAGGCTACCAACAATTGTACTCCAAAAACCAAATCAATCGTAAACATTCACTTTACTCAATATTTCTTTCATTGCATCCCCACAAGATCAACTCAGGGTAACCTCCATTCCACGATTCCGTTAAGAGTTTTGATTGAGTTAGAAGTTCGGGGTTCGACGGGATTGAAGGAGCCGAGTCGATTTTTGGCAAGATTCGATTTCGATGTTTCAAATGTATGGATTTTCCCAAACTACTTGTATCATTGGAGAGACGGTAAAAGTTTATTTGTGAGGGATGCATAGTAAATAAATTTAGTAAGGGTGGTCTGTTGAGGTGATGTTTAAGATGTTTGGTAATAAGGTGGTGGTTCCGGATAATGGTGCATGGCTCAGAGGTCTGTTTTCTTGAATTAATTTTTTTAGTGCCAGCACACTTTCTTCGGTGACAGCCGTCGAACATTTTATATATGGTAATTTGACTTAAATTCCCATAAACCCGAGTATATAAGTATGTAACAGAAATTAAGTAAATGTGCCATCTGAAATCAATGTTATGTGAATGTTTTATGAGGTGAGTTTAGCCTAAACATGAAAACCTTATTTTTCTTGTATATCTATACTGTGTTGTGGTGTTACAAAATTGTTAAAAATATCTCGAAATAAAGAACTTAATAAAAAATTAAACCACCAAAACATGCAGGAAGAGACCCGTGCCCCAGCAGTGGGGACATACCAGGGTTGATATCGAATAGATCAAGGCGTAGACTTTTATATACTAACAATGATATACGCCAAACAACTTTTAAGTTAATTAATGAAAACTTCAGCTCCACTGTAAAAGATTCTATCAGGCCATTACAATTTATAAAACAAACGCAAATTATTACCGCAATATCGGCACACCTTGCAGTGGGAATGTTATTGCTCTTCCATTAATTATTACTTTTAATTAATCATAATATGAAACGATACTCCAGTGCAATTGGGGCCGTCGCATACTTGCGACTTTAAGCGTCGCTGTTTTCAATTACGTACAGCAGATATTTTTTTTGTAGGTACATACATACATACATTCATAACCTCACGCCTGTATCCCAGAGGGGTAGGCAGAGACCAGGGACTGCCACTTGCCATGATCCTGACAGATCACCTTCGCTTCATCAACGTTCATAAGTCGTCGCATGCACGCACGCCGGTTCCGGGTACTTTTTGACTTTCCCTTTGCTAATACATCCCCTATTTGGTCGATGTATGTCCGTCTGAGACATCCCTTACCAGCGCTTTCACTCACATTCGCAATATATGTTTGTTTCGTCAATCGTTCTTCCTTCATCCTCTTCACATGTCCAAACCAACGCAACATTCCTTTCTCAATTCTAGTCACTACATCCTCTTTCAGGCCACATTTTTTTTGTGTATCCTATAAAAGTCCTACTGCAGGTCACAGGCCATGACCAAAGAGAGTCTGGGCTTAATTACTACGCGTGCCCATCGCGAATTGGCAATTTCAAGCGTCGCAAGTATTTGAACACCTCATACACTCTGGTTTCCTCACGATGTTTTCCTTCACATCGATTAGCGAGTGGCATTGCTACTACAACTTGACAAATGTACATAACTTAGAAAGTCATTGCTAATCCTGGTCTAAAATATTGTAAATCTACTGTGATTTCGATGAATCTGGAAACACTGATGGGAACCTACCTTCTTTCCCCACGCGGTCAACTTAACTCTGTGGTGTACATTAAGGGAGGATGCCCAGCAGTGAACAGACATTGGCTGATAGTCGACCTACCAGTTAACGTAATAAATGAGCTTTTTATTTGATTATGGCTGATTGCTGCAGATCAAAATGGCAATTTTGCAATTGATACTTTGTTTTCATTTATCCGCCGGAAGTTTAATCTCATTATGACGTCGGCCCACTGAAATTAATACCTACTCAATTAAAACACCTACTATGTGATGCTGAGCCGATTTCAGACGATTCCGTATTCAGTTTGCCAAATGTATTTAATTTGTATCGATTACAGTAACTATAGAGTTAATTACATACCATTAATGTAATTAAATGTTTTTGATTACGCATGTTAGGTCAGGAGGTCAGAGAAGGTCATTCTTAAAGGTTTTTGGTGTCACCAAAGGGGTCCAAATTAAATTCCAACCTACACAAGGCTGGTAAGTAATTAACGCTTAACCCGAAAGCTACGAGCACTCGACTCCAAAATTAAAATTAAAATATTTTTTTTTATGTTTATGCTTCGCAAGGTAAATTAAACAGTTGGTGCTAGCTGTCAGGTGATGGCAGCCGTGAAGCCATGTCAGAGGTCTTATGGGCTCGATAACATCTAACAGAAAGGAGAGCCCCAAAGGCCTCTGACATGGCTTCACGACTGCCATTACTTAACAGCCGGCACTAACGGCTTAACGTGTCTTGCGAAGCATAAGGGTTGATATCGATAATTTTTTGAGTCACTTGCAGCTTAAATGCACCAGCGCTTACCTCAGATTAAGTAAGTAAAAGTAAGTAAAAAGTAAAATAAGATTTATTGAAATAACACAGTTACAGCATATTTTTTGTTACATAATAATATTTTGTTTAACAAAAGAGGTGGGTAGGTGCACAATACACAGTTTAACGGCAATCCCCAAACTGTGTATTGTTCTTTAAACCTGCATCTAAAAAACGTAAAAATCTGGAAATTATCTAGAACGCGTATTTGTGTTACAATATTTTTATACATGCGGTCATGAATGTTGCTAATAGAGAGAGTAAAATATAATATAATAAAATTGACAGTTTTTCAACATAGAGCACCGTTATATCTTAGAGAAAAAGGATGTTGCAATGGAAATAGGTAATTTTGTCAGGAGTTGCCGAAGTACGGAAAACATCTTTTCAATATAATTAATTCCGAATTGAAGTAAGTGAATCTGGAATTAACTTAATAATGTGCAGTGCTCACAAAAGGTACTGACGAAAGTTGATAAAACCTAAACGACGTTGCCGCTCACAGCTGTTCAGAGATCAACGTGAATATATTCCCATATTTATTGGACGAATGTTCTATAGTTATTACTGAATCTTCTTCTTCAGGCTTTATTATGTAGTCCACTGCTGGACATAGCCCTCCCCTAATGAGCGCCATAGCGCCCTGTCCTCAGCTTGCCACATCCAGCATCTGCCGGCATTTTTTCGCAGATCGTCATCCCACCTGGTCTGAGGGCGTCCTACACTACGTTTGCCGAGTCGCGGTCTCCACTCAAGAACACGTTTACTTCATCTGTTGACGATTCTTCGCGAGATATGGCCAGCCCACTGCCACTTCAGCTGGCTGATTCTCTGAGCTATGTCGATAACTTTAGTTTTCTGATGCATTCGTTACGAATCCTATCCTTCAGAGAAACTCCGAGCATAGCTCTCTCTATAGCTCGCTGAGCGACTTTGAACTGGTGGACCAGCCCTTTCGTGAGTTTCCATGTCTCGGCTCCGTAGGTCATCACAGGTAGGACGCACTAATTGAAAACTTTTGTTTTCAAACATTGCTGTATGGATGACGAGAAGACTCGGCGTAGTTTCCCAAACGCGCATTATTACTGAATGGCCAAACGCGTAACAAAACAGATTAGAAGTAAGCCTGTGCCCACTGTAGGGCACAGACTTTCTCTCAGAAAGACAATTTTTAAAATTAGATCTATCAATTTCAATTACTGAGGTATTTGAACACCTCAGACTCTCAGGTTTCCTCTCGATGTTTTTCTTCATTTAGTCCTTTATTATGCACCAGAAAAATAGTTACAGGAACAACAGTTACAAATATAAAATACAATTGGCGGCCTTATTGATAACTGCAATTTCTACCCGGCATACTTATATTCATAGTTTAATTCATCTTTGAATACATCAGCGCTCCGATAATGCCTAGATCCTGTCTGGTAATTCGCATTATAATGGCCATATAACAGCGCAGAATATTCATAGGGTCTCCCGCAATTATCGTTCGTCCATCTTAATGCCATGTACTGTGTTTGTTGGTACGTAATTTATGTCCAATGTTCTGAATCCCTTTGTTCGGGTTCCCTTTCAAAACGTATTGATATGGCCACGAAGATTGTTCGCTTTGCGGCTGCGGTGAGTGATTAATTTGTCCTATAGGACTATTTCAAAGGCACGAATGCTAGCTTATGCTTTGTTTTCGAAGGACGCAAAATATAAGCTTCATCGTCGATTATTGACGTCGACAAATTGACGGTGATGACTGATGATGAATGTTGATGAAGCGAAAGTGGTTTATCAGGCCCGTGGCTAGTGGCATTGTATTGCTGCGTAAGGCACGTTAAGCCGTCGGTGCCGGCTGTCATGTAATGGCAGTCGTTAAAACATGTCAGTGGCCTTATGGGTGGCTTGATAACTTCCGACGGTAAGGCTCAGCACTGTCTTACAATCCTCCACCGTCCCGGACTTGGCCCCCGTGGTGGAGTATGGCCTTACCTTCCTGCGATGCAGGAAGAGACTCATGCCCCATCGGTGGGGTCATACAAAGGTTTGATATCATATGATATCAATGCAATCTTTTTTTTCTATCGCAATCTAAAGTAATACAATGTAAAGTACTAGACTTAGCCCCTGTTTCACAATGTTCAAATAAAGTTCCAGATAAGCTATCCGCAACCAATGGGGCTGCCGTTTGTTCTAAATTTAAATAATTTTTCCTATATTGCATGTGTTTGTTTATGACTTTAAGGCCGACTTGCGTGACATTTCGCTTAATTTAACTTTAAATAAAATTAACTAAACACGTTTTCTCTGCTAAATTTCGTTAAACTAATTATAATCAGAATCGTCTTGCACAACACTTGTCATTCCGTTATTTAGCTAAACATAGTTAAGTACGAATCCGTGTCGGTAAAGGACTTTACGTTCCGTTTTACGTCTGAACTTATTTCCGCTGACAAAAATGAAGTTGGTTAGAGATAAGAATCTGCATGGAACGAAACAAGTTACAAAAAGAAAACAAAACTTTAAAAATGTCATTCTGCGCAATATCTGTTCCTTTTATTTTGTTTGGTTCTTTGTTTGAAAATCAACTTCTCGAAGCACACCAAACAAAGAGTTTATGAAAATAACCTCACTTCTCATATTGACACTGAACAGCTGTGAAAGTAAGATGGCGCTAACTATGATTAGCAGAGTTAAATAGCCAATCTAGGCTGTTTAAATATGACAGTCACCTAAACATAATTAAGAACAAAATTTTTGTTGTGCAAGTCGTTAATGTTAGTTAAGAACCTAATTTTGATTAACTCGTATTTAAACAATATTTAAAAGCGTTACGCAAGTCGCCCTTAATTTAGAACAAACGGCAGCCCTAGTTGCGGATAGCATATCCGGAACTTTATCTGCAGATTGTGAAATAGATCCTAAACATAAAATAAAGTAAACTCACGCGTGCAACCTGGAGGGCTAGGCAGAGATCAGGGTCTGTCTTGCCATCACTTTCGCCTCATCAACATCCATTAGTCGTTGCATGCACGCTAGCTGGTACTAGCGTCTCAATAATGTATCAATAAAGTTCGAAGGATTTATGGAATTGTAAAAGAACAATAGAGAAACAACCTATTACGACGGAACAAGGTCTACGCTTGTGCCGTGAAAATGAGCAAATAATCCCTCTGTAATAGAATTTTATACACATCAAATCGTGGGAATATACATTAGCACATGATTATGAGCAAAACAAAGAATGTCTGACAGCTTTTATTAAGGTCAAAACAACACGAATCTAATTCACAGACAATCACCAGGAGAATAGGCTAATGGAATTGATGCAATTCCGCATAATGTTCATCCAATAAAGTTTATAGGGTGTTTGTGTGGCAGGGAAATAAAGTAAATTGTTACTTAACGGATCTTCAACAGGTATTTTAGTCCGAGAAGTGAAATGTAGATAGGATAATGGGGAGTAATGAGGTATTTTTTTTTTGTGGGCAGCAGCGCTCCCTGCAGTACAATTCCACCAAACTGCGATCCCCAACCCGCATGTCCAGCGTGGGGATTATGGGCATTACCCCCCAATGATGGCACAACCTTGCAATATGGTCGCCATTAGGGGAGGGCTATGTCCAGCAGTGGACTAATATAGCCTGAATAAGAAGAATGCTTTATTTTATGAAGAATTAAAAGTCACTATTACTGAGGCTGGCTTGGTTTTCTATAATTCGAATACACGATATTTTTTAGGGTTCCGAAGATAAGAATATTCTTTATTGTACACCAGAGCACATATTATAAAACATGTAAAGATACAAAGTACAATTGGCGGCCTTATTGCTAAAAGCAATTTCTTCCAGACAACCTTACGACGGAAAGTTGCTGAAGGAAATAAGAGACGGGTAGTCGGTGCAAATATGAATATTTTAATACACTACTTATATAAATAACAATACACACACATAGTTATGATAAACTTACATAAATACGTTATAATAACAATCTACACGATGAGGAAATAAATACAATATTGTGTACCTATATGGAGACATACGGAAAAGACAAAATGAAAAGGACAATTTTACCTTTCTTTACTTATAGTTAAACTACATTCAAGTACTATTTGGATTAATCTTTAGCATACATACCCTCAAGAGTAGTCAAGAGATAGGGAGGGATAGGATTAACATGAGTTCCATTTAGTTTAGAGCAAAAAGTTGATAAATACAATCTAAGAAAGAAACCTCTAAGACACAAATTGTAAATATAAAGTGAACACAACAAATAAAACGGCAACTACAAGTGAAATTTTACAGTTTAAACTGGTGAATTTAAAGCCAATAACTGGCAAAAAGTGAAATAAAAAATCCAAACAAGTGTGTCATTGTACCCACTAACCAACATAATAAACTATAACGGTCATCCAAACCTATGGGCTAACATATTCGCTTGTTTGCGACAACGTAGTCATAACTCAAAAAACCGAAATTTTTAGTTATTAATACAGTTATAATCAGCGAAAAAAGTAGAGTTTGCTTCAAAAACGACATTTCTCGCGAACGTTAATGGGAGAGCGAGACAAAAGTTGTGACGATATATCGCTCTATCGCTCGTTTTGGTCCTTTGCTACGACATCGTCACTACTCATTTGCGCCGCGGCAGTGTCAGTGGATGGATGTGCGTGTTTTCGTCAAGACCGACATATTTCGAATTAAAACGTTGTTGCTGATAAAAGTAAGTTGAATGTTTGTTATTACTTTTTTCTTGTAATGTCTTATTTGCAAAATGTGACGATGTTGCTTAAAAAATGTCGAAGTTAAACTATTTCAATATTTCGAGTTATTATTATATCGTAGAAAAAAGCGGTTCTTATTGAAGTCAAACTGTGAATAAAGACGATATTGATGTTAAGCTAAGTGTCACACTTTGATTGCATAAAACTTTATTTTTGCTTACGCCATTTTAAAAGTAAACGGTGACAATAATTACTTAATTTATTTTTCAACAGGTTGTTTTAGAACGTTATGTATGATAAAAATCAACTAACTAATTTGTTACGTTTTCAGGTCAAGTTATTTATTTATTGATTATTATACAATAAAAAACTTACAGTTACCCAACTTACAGTTATGATGAAGTCCAGGGGTAGGAAGATGCTAGCCTTATTAGAACGGAATAAAAATGATACCGTGGGCACCAGCGAGGAACAATCTACTTCGGCTGATAGCAGTATGTATTAGTAGTACTGATCTACCTACCTTTTGTTTAAGATGCTTAATTATTGTTTTAATTTATGTAATTTTTCAGGTTCAAAAGGAGTTACCCAGACACCCAAAGAAAACAGCAAAGAAACAGATGTAACAACACCTTCATTGAATGAAACCGGTATGTTACGAGTACCAGTATTGTTGTAATGCTATCCTTGTTTGCTGATTTAACTTAATTTATAATTTTACTATTGCAGGCTATGGTAACTCTACTCAATCTCATGTCATTAGGAGTTCTAGCAACTCATCAACTGATTCTTCAGACTCATCATCATCTGATTCGGAATCTTTTTGTGAAGGTAAGCTTTATTTACCTATTACCTACCTGTTGAACAATTGTGTGTAATGTAACTTAGGTAAATGCCAAATTCTTTTTTTTAGATAGTGACGACTCTGTTAAGGATCCAATGTATATACCGCCCGAAAACCCAAGTCAGAACAACCACGATGATTTACCTGTCGAGGAAGAAAACGAAATATTGTCTGTCTATGATGGCTCTATACAAAATTTGCCCTCGACCTCGGCTCCAAATAAGACAAATACTTACTTCTGCAAGGCCGTCTACTTCCAGAGAAGGGAGAATCCCAACGAGCCCTGCTGTGAGCCCTGACAAAAAGAGAGGAAGAAAACGCAAGCGTGATGAAGAACAATTGAAGAAAAATATTGCCAAAAGATTACGAAACGCTGGAAAAGCTTATCAGACTACAAAAAAGAAGATCAGGGAGGAGAGAAAAATGAAAGAACCTTGTGGGGAAAAATGTAGACAGAAATGTGGGTCTAAATTCACGGAAGAAGAAAGAAAAACATTGTTTGAAAACTTTTGGGCATTGGGTGACAATAAGAAACAATGGGAATACATTTCAAGGAGCATGACTGTTATTACTCCAAAATACCGATACGTTCGAAAAGAATTTTTAAGAAAGAAAAGTTATAAGAAAGAAAAGAATTTTAGGTGTAGAAGTTAAAAAAGCTTATGACCAGAAACCCGGTATATCACAAAGAAAGAAGGCGGATTTATTACATTTACTAAATAAAAACCTGATTCCGAGATTTTACGCTCCATTTTATAATGCTCTTTAAGTATTCTACAAGATACACTTACCAATTTTTTCTAGAAATTTTACAAAGATAATAATTATGTTATGCAACTCTCCATCGTGGGTTGTCTGGAAGAAATTGCTCTAAGCAATAATTCCGCCAATTGTAGTGTATCTTTGTAATTATTTTTTTGTTTGTTTTTTCCTGGTGTACAATAAAGAATATTCTTAACTTATCTTATTCTTATGTTATTCGGACAAAAGACTATATTTCTATACCTAAGTAAACAAGTTGATCTCGTTTCTAGTACCTAAACTAAAATTAAGACTATGTGCCTTAACAATACTGAATCTTTATTAAGATTTGTTGATTGGTTTTAATTTAGATTATTTTTGTGATGAGAGTAAATATTGAATAATGACTGTAGTAGTTTCTATTTTTTATTGTTGTACAAGTTTTGTTTCAGTAACAAGAAACAAGATCAACTTGTTTATTTACATACAGAACCTAAGTAAGCAAATTTATTTCGTTTCTAGTTAACTAGAAATAAATAATTAAATTAAAAATTAATTAAATAAGTTGATCTTGTTTCCAATTCCTAAATTAAACTTAAGACTATGTGCCATATCAATACTAACTATGTACTAAGATTATGACATTTAAGTAGTGCGTTTTTCTATTTGTTTTCTTTTAGATTTGCAGTAATGTCTATTTTGGTTTTCATATGTTTTTTATTTCAATAAAAGTTTTGTTTCATTAATGACCTTTCTTGTATTATTTATTCAAACTATGAAAAAAATTACCTACACAACGACATAAGTCGTGATAGTACAAAAATATATAAATTACTATCAGCAACAACGTCATAAGTGATTCCTCGTCACATTTACTTGTCAATAAGTTATTATAGGTATAAATTTGCTAAAAAAACTTAAATAATAACAATTATTTAAGAATCAGGCAACATTTCTTGCAAATTAAAGTTCTTCAATAGCTGATAGTTACCAAGTTACTTACATCTGAAACTTTTAAATTGATTTTCTGCGAACTCGTCTTTTTTTAGTTATGACTACCTTGTCGCAAGCAAGCGATTATGTTCAACAAATTCACTTTGAACGTCATTAATACCATAGCCCATTGGTATAACCGGCTAGACTTCGACGACGGTAATATAGGTTCAGAGTTCGATCCTCAGTTACGCATGAACTTTTATTTTCAATTTTGTTTGTCTAAAACAACAAAATGCCCTCTTTCTTCGAGAATATTACGTTCCGGCGAACGCGCAACTTATCAAATTCGGAAACAAACAATGAAGACTTATCTAAAAATACTCTTGAAGCCAGCACTTCCAGTTTACCGGACATTTCAAATGACAACGATGACGAAATATCTGAACTCAACCATCAAATACAACAGCTAAAATTGGAATTGACTAGTGCCCATCAAGAAATCAATAACTTAGCACTGGAAAATAACAACCTCAAAGAGATAATAACTGAGTTGACCAAAAAGCATGAACTATACAAAAAGGCTACTACGATCCTTAATAGTAATGCCTCTACACCAAATAAAAAGATCAGAAGAGAATCAACAAGACAAGGTTCTCCGAAAACACCTCTAAGAATCAAAAAAACACATCAAAATAGACAGGTAACGCCAAATTTTGAAGCAAAAGAAAAGGAGGAACAATGAGAATCTTCCACAAAGTCCTTAAAAATTGGTGACAGGCCTAAAGGGAAAATGCAGCAAAATACAGTTGTAGCTGCAAAACATAAAATATGCATTATCAGTAGTAATAAAACAAATAACATACTGCAAACAGCACAAGACATATTGAATTCGAATCATGATATATGCCATTATCTGACTCCCCATGCAGGTATAAAAGATCAGCTGAAGGGAATCCATAAGAAAGTTGAAGGGTATACAAAAAATGACTACTGCGTAATCATGATTGGCGAAACAGACTTTGAAATAACGCATGACTACCTAAATTTAGTTTTCTTGATTCGAGATTCGCTACAAAAGCTTCAACACACGAATATAATACTATGCCTACCAGTATTTAAATTTGGAAAATTGACCACGATGTTCAGATGGAGAGTGGAGTCCTTCAACAATTTGTTATACCTAGACAACCTTAACTATGAATACGCGTATCTGCTCGACTCAAACCTACAGCTGTCCTATGATTATGAAATGTTCTCAGCACGCCATGGCACGATCAACAACAAAGGAATCTGCACAATATTTCTGCAAATAAAGCAAACAATGACTTATATCAAAGGCATGAACAACCAAGGAATAGAGTACACAGAAAGCGAGGGGCTACGCATAATTAGTAGTGCTGCACCAAACGCGCGCACTGGAGAGTTTTTTCGTGAACACGACTCTGAATCTACATCGAACTAATGCAGGAAATATTGTTTTTAAAAACATTAACGTATTTCACCAGAACATAGATGGTCTCCTTAATAAGTCCGATAGTTTAATAGTTAATCTAGAAGAAATTGAAGCTGATATGAACTCTTTGATTGATATCATCTGTATAACTGAACATAATATGATTCAAGATGACATTCAAAATTTAACAATAAATAACTACACACTAGCAGCACATTCAATGCGAGAAACTAGACACGGAGGATGTTGTATTTTAGTACATAATAAATATAGCAATAACATGTATAAAACACTAAGTGCAATAGGTAAACTTAATGTTAGCAACATAATAGAATGTTGTGGAATTCATCTCATTGAACAAAAAACAAACGTTATATGTCTTTACAGACCACCAAAATCGGATAGACTCTCTTTCGACGTTTTTATTGACAAGCTACGTGCAATTCTAGCTAAGCACTGCTTGAATAATGAGAAAACTATTTTATGTGGAGACTTTAATATTAACAGATTAGAAAAAGATCGAAAGTCAAAAGCATTTGAGCAAACACTACTAAATTACAACATGAAACTCTATTTCAATGAACCAACCCGACTATCAAGTGGCACTTGTATTGATAACTTCAGCCACAATGTAAAGGGATGTATAGGTAAAATATTAGACCTAGGCCTTTCGGACCACACAGCCCAAATCCTAAAGTGCCCAGTTAAAGAAAGTTATACCCTAAAATACTGGTGGTCCGAGACTCGTGACTATCATCGTGAAAACATAGATCGATTTAGAGAATGCCTTGCTAGCTTGAGCTTCAGTGAAATTTTCGCGTCAAATGATCCCAACGAATGCCTGGATAAATTCTATGAACTTTTTCAGCTATTCTATGAACTATGCTTCCCTGTAAGAAAAAATAGGAAAATGATTACAAGTAAAGCCAAATGGATTACGAAAGGCATTAGACTATGCTCAAAGCGTAAAAAGGACCTACTTTTAAATTTTAGGAAAACACGATCGAGCGAAAGTAAAGAGCAACTTCGTACCTACTCGAGGCGTTTAAAGAAAATAATTTTACTGACACAAAGGTCACAGAATAACTATTATATAAGTAACTCGATAAATAAATGTAAAGCCACGTGGAATATTATAAACAGCTCCAGAATGAATATTCCAAGAGATGATATAAGTCAGATCAGGGATAAAAATGATATTATTACCACTGATCCTAAAAAAATTGCTGAATCTTTCAACGACTTCTATATCGATCAGGTCAAATCTAAAAACAAGGGAAATAGTACCACCAATTTAATTAATAATAAGAATTCACACTCTTTATTTATGAGCCCGGTAACACCAGAGGATGTAAACTTAATAATAATGCAATTAAAGAACACAAATAGTACTGGCATTGATGACATCTCCTGTAGAGTTGTCAAATACGTGTCTGAAATTATATCTCCAGTTCTCACACACATTATTAATGTAAGCATTGAAGAAGGCATATTTCCAGATAAATTAAAGATCTCTATCATAAAACCTCTTTTTAAGAGAGATGATAGACAAAATATGTCATGTTACAGACCAATAGCACTTCTACCTATATTCTCCAAAATATTTGAGCGAGTTATATATAATTCCCTTTATTCTTACTTTGAGAAATTTAACCTTTTTGCAGAGGAACAAAATGGATTTAGGAAAAATAAGAACATCAACAGAACAATTTATAGTTTTTTGTTTCAAGTTATATCGTGCCTTGATAAGAGAATACCCGTAACGGCACTTTTTATGGATTTGACTAAGGCATTTGATTATGTTGATCATGCCACTTTAAAGGCTAAACTAAACTGTTATGGTATTAGAGGTAAGGTTTTTGATCTTGTCGACTCTTATCTAAGTGAGAGACATCAATATACGTCTGTGACAAGAATTTGTCCCAAAACAAAAACCAAAATACACTATTTATCAAACCCTAGGGAAGTGCACCATGGCGTACCACAAGGAAGCGTTTTAGGACCCCTTTTTTTCTTAATATACGTAAATGACCTTCCTAAGTCAATTGAACAAGACATGGTACTATTCGCCGATGACAATACTATAGTATTTAAATCAGCTGACATACCTACTTTAAGAATTGACATTAATAATGCTTTGATGAATGTAATGAACTGGTTAATACATAATAATTTAATTTTGAACTTAAGTAAATCTAATATTATGACATTTAAAAATAATCATCGTTGTAGTAATTCTGAGTTGTTAAATATACAATACAATGATGTATCTATTGACGAAATAAATGAAGCAAAATTTTTAGGATTATACATTGACTCGCATCTAACATGGAAAGTTCAAATTCAAAAAATCTGCACAAAATTACACCAATTTGCGTACGCTCTTTACAGACTATCCAAAAAAGTGAACCAAACTGCTGTACTCACAGCATATTACGCATACGTTGAGTGCACATTACGATACGGAATAATTTTTTGGAGAAACTCGACCGACAAAGATAATGCTTTCAAAGCTCAGAAAAGGTGTATCCGATCAATGTGCGGTCTGAAATCAACTGAGAGCTGCAAACCTGACTTTATTAAGCGTTCTAACGATGCCATCCCTGTACATTCTGGAGACATGCACTTTTGTAAAGTCAAATAGGGATCTTTTTCAACAACAGAGCAAAAGAAACTATGATAAAATACGCGCCTTGCCACGCTCTACCGCGTTATTCCAAAAAAGCGTTTTTGGCATGTCGTCAAAAATATACAATCACCTCCCAGGATCAATTAGAAAAATTGACGAAAATTATTTGTTCAAAACTAAGATTAAACAACTATTAAAAAACAAGGCTTACTACACAATTAATGAATACCTCGCTGACACGGACCTAGGGAACTAGGAGTTATTAGGTATATTGACATTAGATTTACAAGCTGGAGGACTAAGTTGATAATATTTATAATAAATTAGTTACTTTGTATGACATAAAGTTAATTATGTAGGTTAACATTATTTCTGTAAATAAATTGTAAATAGATGTCATTGTGTGCATGCCTACCTACCCACATAAAAATGTATCCATTTGCATACTGCTGTTAAGTGGTAGAATACACTGACTTATTGCAATTAAGACCTGTGCAAAAACCTTACTGTGTGTATTCGCAAATAAATATTTTGAAGTTTGAAGTTTGAAGTTTGACAATGCACGAATACTAAACTTGCAGGGACAGATAAAACTCCTTAACTGAGAAGCTGAGAAGCAAAAAAGAAAACCTTCACAGTCACCGTGTCATCCGTCTGTCTGTATGTGTCTATCAATACCAATTATTTTAGAAAGGCGTAGAGATACCAAGTTAAAATTAAAACCGCGTATGAAGGTCTCAGCATCATCAACCCGCCCCACTGAGGGGCAGGGGTCTCTTCCCAGCTCTTCTCTAAAGAAGGTACAGGCCATACTCCACCACGGGGCCAAGTCCGAGTTGGAAGTCTGGATTAAGGTCTACAGTCCTTTGAAATTGTGAAAAATAAAACTTCCGAGTTCACGCAAAAAAAAGTTAATAAAGCAATGTTGGACACTAAACGAATCAAAATTCTTTGGGTTCCTTCCATTGATTAAAAATATTTGCAATAATTTGGTCTTATACTATTAATACAGGGAAAAGTCTGAAAATTACGTATTTAAATCAGAAAAAAAATTGTCTTTGAAGTTCTGAAAAAACTGTGAAACCCGATTCTTATCTATCGCTGTGAGGTGAGGTGAGGTACCAACCCCGACTTGGCCCTCGTGATGGAGTATGGCCTAACCTACCTGCAATGCAGGAAGAGAACCATGCCCCAGCAGTGGGGACATACAGGGTTGCAATCGCTCTGAGGTACCTATGTGAACACTTGAACACTCAGGTTTCATCACGACGTGTTCCTTTGCCCTTAGCGAGTGGTATTGCTGCCGTAACTTCACAAATATACGCAAATTCAAGGACAAAGTGGTAGAGGAATTCGAACGACGACCTCCCAGATGTGAGGCCGGCATGCTATCGCCCTCTACCACCGCGTTTACAAAAATACTCAGGAATATAAAAAAACTCATGCTCATAGGACCACTTTCTGAATTGAGAATTTCGCTAAGTAAATAGTGAACTATAGTGCTGTCTCTTCAAATTTAGAAAAGAACTTAGAAAAGAGCGTGACAGAACGTTACTTTAGTATTTACCAAATGTAAAGTTCTGGACTGACTTGTGGAGGGTTTGGAGCACGGAAATACTAGTCTTCACATATTAGAAATTTTATTATAATATAGTACGTCATTATAGCGGAACGGTAACACAGAGAAGGTGAAAAATCACAATGTTGCCACAGCTACAAAACATGCCAACATGCTGCGACCTCAAGAAGTGTTTAGATACATAAGCAGAATATTCTTTAAGCATGAGACAAATGGATATTAATATAAAGTTTTTTCATTATACACGTGTTTATTATACACACTTACAACCCTTTAAAAAATAAGTTTAAATTCTTGTAAACTTAGTTTTTAGCTATGCAAGCAAAGTTCATGTTCCTGACCAAAACTCAATACAAAATAAATCTATATTATGACTTGTTAGTACACAAGGATTACACAAGTATTTACTTACTAAAATTCTCAATTCAGTAACAGGCCCATACATATGATTCATCAATTTGAAATGCAATGGCATTTGTGAGCATACCAAGTAGAAACGAAAGTGGTAGTATTAATTGCTACTTTATGTCACGCTGTACAATTAAAACTGTCAGTTAATCCGAACAGGTAATCCGAGAGGCCTAACGATAATTCTTATCCTCGTCAAGTTAAGGTAGCAATTTTATCAATTACTGTCTCAGCATCTTATCTTGTTCGATCAGATCTACCGGCCAGTATCAAAGGTATCTGGCCTTCAAATCTGGTGTTTCACTTTTGACTTAGTGATTGAAACCGTAAGATTTTGTACATTATGTTTTACATTTAAAATGTAGCTTTAGTTATTGCACTTGGTACTTGCACTTAGTAATATACACTTACCCTTGTCTATAAGCGACACAAAATAGCGAAACAAATGTTAAATAATAGCTACTCTTTGCATTTAAGATTTGCATTTTTTTATTATAGTGCTTAATTAAAAAAACACCAAGTGACATTGCCGACAACACAAATACGCAAAGAATGAGTTAACCTTTATTTTATGAGAATCGTGTTTTTAAAATTTTTTTTTGTTTTTATTCTTTTGTCACAATGGTATTATATACAATTAAGTTTGGTTCTAGTGCAGCCCCTATAGTACAAGAAGAAGTAAAAAAAACTGTTAAAGATTGATACGGACTTAAGCCGTTAAGTCCGACGAGTCGTTTCTAACTGAAGAAAAAAAATGTTTTTTGCTAATTCCAAAATATAATATTCAGGTCAGTACAAAACCCTCACTGCAAGACTCCGTCTAGCGATTGGTCAGCTTTTTCATGTGTAACAATTAGGTATTAGGGTTGAAAGTGGAACAGCACTACATTGGGTGACATGATTGCATAAACGATCAAGTTCGAGTCATAAATTGTAGAGCAGTGTTACAACACTATTCACATTTTGCTGCGCGCATTGATGCAAGCTCCTATCTACTGGTTCTGTCTGAATAGGCACTTTGTCGACAACCTAGCTTTGTTTTTTTTCGTACGAAACGTAAAAAATAAGCCATTAGAGGGCTGTAAGGCTGTTTCTAAAATATGAATTATCTGTGTTGGTCCTTTGTTGCATTGACAAAGTGTCAGAAGTAATACATTACAATAATTAAAACATTAAGGAAGTTTAAAAACCTATTTAGAGGCTAAAAATTAAGGAAGTTCTACATATAGGCAACATTTTATTGCAATCCAGTATGTAGATAGATATAATATTCTTTCTTCTTCTGCTTCTTCAGGCTATATTAATCCCTCCCCTAATGAGTGCCGTAGCGCCCTGTCTTGCCGCATCCAGCATCTGCCTGCGGTTTTTCGCAGATCGTCATCCCACCTATTCGGGGGGCGTCCTACGCTATGTTTAGGACGTAGTGTAGGACGCACTAAACGCAATATTCTTTATCGTACATAGAAATTACAGCGACAGAAATTATTAATAATAACTTGACTACGTTCTTATGGGAATTGCTCTTTTAACTGTACGACACAGGACTCCCCACATAGAGAAACACAGAAAGAGTATTAAGCTCATAAAATCATTTTCAATGACCAAAGATACGATTCGTAATTTCAAACAATGAAATTTGGATATTAAAAAAAAGCCATTTAAAAAGCAAATTCCACCCATGCCGGGACTCGAACCCGGGACCTCTGGCTATCCGTACCAGCGCTCTTTCCAACTGAGCCAATGGGCGACTCACCGGCAATCAGTGAAACTTCGAACCTCTTTACAATATTCTCTGTATTACGTACTACGTTGGGTAGTTATTGACAATTGAGTTTTTTATTATGAATAACAAACAGTGCTCTCACTACGTTTGAATAGTAAACGGATTAGTCAATAACATAGGTCCACCTTTAAGATCAATTCTGAACACAGGTGAAAGAATGTTTGAAATCAGTTAAGTACTTTTTACCCGCTAAATTAAAGTTTATTGTTGGATTTTTCTCTTGCACTACTCTTTCTCAGTATTTTCAACACTAAAGGTTTGTTGGAAGTAAATGTTTCTTGCATTAAGTTAATTTACAATTTACTTATGAATTAGTGGCAACACAGAATTCAAATAATAATACAAACGTGTAGACATAAAACTTGCCGTTTTATTTCTTATATTAGTTTAGATTTAGATAAATCTACAAGAATAAATTTAAGTAATTTCGTCCTTTTGAGCATTTTTTACAAAGTTCTCTTCACGGAAAAGCATCTAGATCATTATAAAACCTTTGACATTGCGTTACCGCTTGTGACACTGGGAACATAAATTGAATATAATGACTCAATTTGGTATATCCACCTAGTGAAATATGAAATTGGAGTTGATTTTGCTGTGTGATGCTTTGTATTGTACCAGATACACAACGCCACGTATATCTGGTATCAAGGTCATGTTTCTGGCTATCCGTGCCGTTTTTAGCCTCTAAATAGGTTTTTAAAATTTATTTACACTATTAAAACAATGTACGAAGCTAATTATGTAGCTAAATAGATTTTTAGGAGGGAATAAATTAAGTAGTTTAAACTGCGGGTTAACACTATAAGGTTAACTCGTCCTTGACGACTTCTGTGGCGCAGCGGTAGCGCATCTGTCTACCATGCGAGAGGTCCCGGGTTCGATCCCCGTCTGGGGACAAAAATAGCTCAGGTCTTGGATGTTTATATGTTTGTAATGTTGATGTTCGTGGTACCCACGACACAGGGTAACCTAGTCTGGGAATAGAAGCAAAGTATGTGCTAGTATGTAACGAAGAAATACTCGTTAAAATTATTGTTATTAGGTAATACACAGGCAGGGCCTAGATCCTACTAGTGCATTGTAGTACAATGACAATTGCATGAACACGTCGATTTAATTTCGTTGCTGCTTCAATTCTACGCGCGCACATATATCGAAGCTTCTAGGCGTTGAAAAGACGTTAATGGTATGAAAAGACACCCCACGTGACCCGATCATGTATCTGTCATGGTACTTTTATGCATTTACAAAATCGAGGGCCAGCTTTAAGCCGATGCTTGTATATCACTTCCGCGCACTAGTTAAATGAGATTTTAGTTAGCTTTTTTATGTACATAAAAATCTTTTTACTTTAATTCACACACAACTACTGTAATGCCAGTTATATTTTCTTCTTCTTCTTCTTCAGGCTATATTAGTTGGCTGGACATAGCCCTCCCCTAATGAGCGCCATAGCGCCCTGTCTTCAGCTTGCCGCATCCAGCATCTGCCTGCAGTTTTTCGCAGTTATATTTTAGGAACTCAATAACAGAACTACAACTAAACATAATAAACGTACAAAACAAGACTGTGACAACACCAAGGAAAACTTCGTACAAATTCCATATTATGAAGTTGTCAGATGTTTAAAAAAAAAACTGCACTTCTACGGAACCCTGTACTGGGCGTGGCCCGACACGCACTTGGCCGGTTTTTTTCAATCGGTAAAAAAATTAATATTAAAATATTGTAAATAATAGAGAATATTGTAAAGAGGTTCGAAATTTTAAATAAAAAAAACATGCAAGGAATGTCAGTGCACTGTGTTTGTGAAAGGACCCGACTCAGCATTTCGTCACGAAAGGAATACGTCAGGTATCGTCATACATTTTGTACGAGACCGGTTCACACTGTGCTATAATAAAATTATTATGTATCAAGATGTAATAGGTATATATTATATTACATCCCATAGGGAAAAGCCGGCTTTAAATACCAGTATTTTCCTAAAACACACTTTTTATGATGCCACGGACAGTTACAGAATAAGCAATAATTATACAGTCAAGAGAATATCAAGCTTGAGTTTTGACCGCTCGTAACATGATTGAATAGAGAGTACAGACGTAAAGGTTGACGTGCTGCCGACTGTACGCTATTGTTACCGGAACGGGCAATAAAGCCAAGAAGTTATGCAAATCGACCATAACTTTAATGTCAATGCATTTCAGAGGTCAACTTTAAGCTACTCGTAACTTCGTAAACTTAAAACGAGGTTACACGAATTTGTCAAGCTTAACTTGGAATATGCATTTGTAAGTCCCATGCCGTCGGTTGAATTGTTGTTAGACTAAGCCTTTGGTTCACAATGTTCAAATAAAGATCCAGATAAGCTATCCGCAACCAGGGCTGCCGTTTGTTCTAAATTTTTTTTTTTCTATATTGCGTGTATTCGTTTATGGCTTCAAATTTAGAACAAACGGCAACCCTGGTTGCGAATAGCTTATTTGGAACTTTATCCGCAGATTGTGAAACAGACTCTTAATGTCACGCGAAGTATTATAACTTTCGATAAATTTTATTTAGGGCTAGAAGTGGCCAAAACTACATTCGCGCGGTTAAATGCCTTTATTTGATGATTTTAGTAGCAATACCACTCGCTAACGGTGAAGAAAACACTGTGAGGAAACCTGAGTGTCTAAGCTATTCAAATACCTCAGCGCTTGAAATTGCCTATCGGCGGCGGTAACGCGTGGTAATTAAGCCGATACTCTCTTACCTTTTAGATGATTTCAATGAACTATGCAAAATTCAAATTCATTTTCATGTTACCAAACTACGTCACAGAGTGCTTAGTGCGAGTTTTTCAACTACTCGATCGCGTTAACGTAAACTCATATTTCTATGGCATCGAGGAAGCGCCACCTAGCGACAAGTATGGAAATTAAAATTCCTGAGTGCGAGTTGTAATGGTTTACGTTGAGAAGTGAACACGTTTACCAGCCAAAACACGAATAAACGCGAGTGCGAGTTGTACTGTGACAGCGTTTTGCCAGTTCGAACGGTTAACTTACTTATACTCACTACTCAATACTCGATTAACGCGGTAGTAAAGTTATTCGATTGGATCTGTCAAACTCGCACTAAGCACTCTGGAATGGTAATAAGCAGCTTGTGGTTGCTTTTGTGGCTTTTCTATCTTTTATTCTTTATTTAGTTGCATTGTTCTACCTATTATCTACCTTTAATCCAGTGCACTATTATTTGTAAGATTCGCACTTCGCTAAAAGTCAGCGCTGTAGGATGCCTAGCATCCCGCAGCATACGCAGAGCGTCCAGTCCTTTTGCCAAGCTCTCACTTTAGTACTTGTTTAAAATTATAAGCTGATAAAAGTAATTAAGTATATAAGCTATATTTTAAGATATTCTTCGTTCTTGGCAATAAATGGTTATTCATTCATTCTGTCTGAGAGAAGGGCATAAAAAACCGATTATGTGGGTGCGTGAAAGGAGCCTCTCCGACGTTTAGCGTACTGGCATCAATCAGCGAGTCCCTAACGATGATTGGCAATTTTTTTCTCCACCATGGCTTGCCATCGACATCCTAAGAACTTTCGGAAAAACTGTCAGTTCAATCTCTCATTCATATTAATAGTGTTTTAGGACCCACGATCAAGTGTATCACGAATCTGAGACTAGATGGCAAAATATGCCAAAAAACGGGCGTTCTTGACGTTAATGTACAAAGTTCTAGGGTTTTTGCAGTACCTTCAAAATCCTATCCTTAACGGCCTGAATCCCTTCATTCCAACATACAAACTATTCTTTTTTATAGTATAACTATAGATGTAGAAGAATAGATTAGTACAGATAGAAACAAAATGATGTAAAATCATGCTTATAAATATGATCAACCTTATATTTTTGACAATAAGCTGGCTATTAAGCTGCAATACTACTGAATACCTAGCAAGAGTTCAAGAAGATTAATACTTCTCTAGAATTTACAGGGGTTAAGTTGGGTTAAGCTACAACATAATAATGAACTATACCTAGTCACCAGGCATACACTGTTTTCCATCACGTTAGCATGTTCTAGTAGTGGCGTGGTGATTAAAACCACACTGAATTTCGTTCAGAGGAAGGCCTGTGCACTGTAGTGAGACTTGTATTAATTGCTTTTTTCCATGCTCGTAAAGGGTGAAATAGGGGTCTAACCTTCGTTTTTATTCACGTTTTTTTTTAGTTTTCGTAATCTTTTTCATTTCGGCCTGCATTTCTAAAGAAGTCAAACATTATACTTACCGCTATCACATTTCAACAGCATCACGCATCGTCACTTTATCTAACCTTTTTATAGCTTCATACCTCACTGTGAGGAACCTGTTACACACGCCGGTACAATGCCTGTGCTCACCCCTAATTCGAGGTGCCAGCGCTTAAGAAAAAAAGTAGCGACAGCGTTTAATGTACCGAAAACACATTCCAGAGACGATACTGGGTTAAGTTTTGGAAAATATAAACAAATTCTAAACTTACTACAGAAAAATTACTCGAAAATGTGATATTGGGCAGAAGTTCTTAAGTTATTATTGAATGGTTTTCACTGTAGAGGACTTGAAGCATGATGCCTTTGACAAATTAAATTTTTTTACTCAATTTATTTCTCTTATTTTGACTAATTTTATTACTTATTTTTTTATGACACATAGCTTAATCGATTGTCATAAAGAAATTAAGACGAGATGACGTTTTTTATGTTCATTTTATGACATCATTGCATGTTGAAAATAATTACCATCTGTTATGATACCTGACTACATACAAACATAAATTCATGATGGTGTCTTGCAGGGGTAGGCAGAGATCAGGCGAGATTTGGACGAATTATTAAAATATGCTTTGTTCGTGATTGTGTTCTTCTTGTGGACTTGGGTTTATGTTAGTGATAATTTTTATTCATACCGTCCCAATTCAATTCATACGTGAATGTCCTATTACGTGAAGTCGAATCGAAACAAACGTTGGTTTGCCTAAATTAGTTGGCTTACAATTTCATTCGTAATCGCGCATCGCTAGATACAGCAAGAAAAAAGTTTCAACTCTGAGTCGAGCGCTCAAACGGTATGCAGTGGTGAAGGCATCACTGGCCCAGGGGCAGATCACCTCTTTATTGCCACTACACACTGGCCAGTCCCATTTGGTGCCGGGCTTTATGTCAGCTCAAATGTCTTGACTTACCACTGAGGCTTTTTGTTACGACACATTCTGTGGAAACGTCCGTGAGATCAAGGAGGTTGCGCCCTACGTGACTCTTTTCGACGAATTATGCCTTTTTTTGTGATGAGATTTTTTTGCTGAATGCTTTTATTGCGGAATACATGTTGTAACTGTCCATGCCTAGAATGGACGTCCAAGTTTGGACACAGAACAAGTGATTGTATTGTGTGAAAGGTTTAATTATTATATTTCTCGGATAAAGATACATCAGCAGTCAACATCACCTTGACCTTATTGTTTTGCTCTAACACAGTTTTTACCTTTAGTTTAGATTTAGTTTTTTAAGTTACTAACATCACTATGGAACACTGTTTTTTTTTTCGAAATAAATGTCTATTATTATTATTATTATTATTATTAAAGTCATCTATTATATAATTGAGTTAAGTGCACGTAGAGATCAATTAGCTGTATATAAAATTTGGCGAAAATTCTATTCGTAATTGTGGTGTAAAGGCTGGTTAGGCTGTTTGTAAAGTACAATATTGATTTTTTAATACGGAAGGCGATAAAGAGCTCTGATTGAAGGCATATTTCAGAGTGGGTCAGATTACATCAACTTTAGATCATGCGAGTGATAGCTACTATTTGTACAGAAGACGTAATAATACCGTTAGTAGCAAAATAATTGCCTATGCCATAGTAATTACGTCTTACGCAATGGATCAAATTTTCATTGCGAAGCTGAACGTGAAATGATGAATAATAATTACACTGTACCGTACTGATGGCTAAATTATTAGTTATATTGTGCAGCAGCAGAGATAGACTAAGAATATGATGAAGAAGTAAGTGACAAAAAGTAAAATAAATATAACGCCGGCATGGGTGGAATTTTTAGCCTCTAAATAGGATTTTTAAAATTATCCTTACCACGGGTTAGTGCATTAAAAATAAAAATAGTATAAAAAGTATAATATTGACTTTTTTACTATTTTAAGTAGGTCCATAAATTCTAGAAGAGTAAATATTGGTTTAGGTATTTCACCTGATATCCAAGAAGATAGCGTTATTATGTTACTTATTGGTAAATTTCAAAACAAAATGGTCTTGACTCGTTAATAGTGTTTTTGTAGTTCTACTGTTAATATTAGAAAATACCCAAGTACGAGTCGGGTGCAGGTTTCGAAGGCCAAAAAGGTTTTTTATCTACTGATAAGTACGGACCACTTCATCAAAGTTAGTTTCAATGGAATGTTTAGGAAGTTTTCCCTTTTTATTTGGTCGCTTACTCATCGTCAACATGTGAGAGATTGGCCGTGATAGTTTTCGTTTTAAGATCATTTAATGTTCTAATATTCAGATTTTTTTATGTTTATACAGTCCACCGTTTAGCCAAGATGGGGAGGCCCTACGTCAATGAAAAAATTTGGTTCAAAGCAACGGATCCCTAAATCTAAAAACTGTTTCCTTACACTCACAATATTTTATGTCAACCAATCCAATGATATCCTACACTATTGTGTAAGTGACAAAAAATGCATCCCTAATTTAAGTTGTCATAAAAAAAAAAAAATATTCTACTGTGTTAGCGGTGTGATTAATATAATTATATGATATAATCTATGGCAAATTCCAACTTTTTCATACTTGTTGTCTATGTGCTAAGCCACGGGCAGGCAAACGGATGGACGTACATGGCGAAATTTTAGGGGTTTCTCACAAACTTTCGAATCCTCGGAACCCTAAAAAAGGGTGGTATTTGTACCAAGATCTCATATTTTACGTGTGCAAAGTAACTACGTTCTATAAATATGTAGTTTCGATGCTAACAATAGTAGTTATGTTCTGACACTGAAATTACTTTATTTTATAGATTCAATAAAATCTAAACAGTTAAACCAAGTTGATCTTCTGTATCTATCTCCTACTTATTCATGTTTTGGCAATTGTAAGTAGCAATAGCTTAAATGTCAGTTCCAAAAGACATCGATATGGCTTCTTTTGTAACAATAACGTCAGAAGTGAAAGTATTGCGCAAGTCCAAAACAATGTTTTTTCAAAACGAGAAGCCTTTAGAAATCGTATCTTTCAAAAGTTCCGTACAGTCATTATTACGATGCAGATAGAGTTGATAATGGAACGGTACATCAATCAGAGGCCTTTATACGACTGTCGATAAGTGGTAACTATTAATTACGGATCTTCATTAGGCCTGTTTAATTTAAGAACGTCTGCTGAGAACATTTTATTTAGGTCAATGATGTTCACAAACAATCATTATTTCTAATTAGATACTTAATTAATATGTCACGCATCGCTGTTGGTGTCGATATTGCATTTAGATGATATCGATTTTGGAGCTAATTGGGTTTACTACAAGTATGAAGAATTCTATTATATTATCAATATGAAGAATATCCGCTGCTGGATATAGACACGTCACTGAGCCCGATTTTCCGCTCTTCTCCTTAAGTCACTGCCCACAGGATGTCCTAAGCAACGTTTACCAATTCGCGGTCCCCACTCTAGAACCAGTCTACCCCAACGGTTCTAGACACTTGTCTTCAATGGCGATGGACTTTGAAATCAAACTCACAGACAATATCAAATGTGTTGTCTATTGAAAATCCCCATTGATGGGGATTTGTGAACTTTTTGTTCATAAACCCCATTGGCATATATTAGTATTGGCAATGGGGATTTGTGAACAGAAAAAGGATGCGATTCAGTAACCAACTTTTTCTTTAAAGAAATATTTAAGAGCTGGCAGTCAATTTGTACAATTAGACGGCCGTCGGCCGCTAAACGATTTTAACACTCTGAAATTACAAAAGTGGAATGTTAAAGACAAAAAACGGCTTTCCGAAAAATTTCATCCTGGCACACACGAATTCCGTCATAAAACTCCTGGCACCTATCATTCGCAATACTTCAACCACGAGTGGCATCTGTTATCCAGCCTCTGGCGACGTCCACTCTGTAATAAAGAACGCCATCTTGAATAAACGTAATTGCTCAACTAATGACTGAGGGCAGACCGCTGGGCCTCTACCCTCAATAAAAATAGACGATACAGAAATGACTTTCATACTGCCACACGAGCATTTACAAAAACCTGCGTAGAAGTAAGTGACGATCATGAGTTTCGAGTAGGGGCCGCCAGAGTGAACCGCTCCAGTTTTGGCCAGCGACAGGCGGTGTTGACCAAATGCTTTCTTTTCATCGGTCTTAAGAGACAAATTCCTGTAATGAGTTGACATTATTATGGTCATCTGTTTCGAGATCACATACAAAAACTTTTGTGTTTTTGGGTGCAATTTCTTTTATATTACGAAACAAAAGGTTTTCAAACTTTCAAGTTTCGTATCCGTTGACAGTTACATTATTTGCCCACAAGCTTCTAGTCCATAAGGACACACATGGCTTAACCTGCGATGTCCCTTTCTGCGATGCCGGAAGAGACCCGTGCTCCAGCAGTGGGGACATACAAGGGTTGATATTGAAGCTTCTAGTACAATCCACCCGTTGTTGGGTGTAGCTCACTTCCAAAGCACGTTACTTCGCTCTGTTCTAGCCATCCTCATCCAGCCGCTACAAGTAGCCTACATCAGATGGTCGATTCAAAAAGTTAATGGGTGGTAGTTTGTAGTCACCACTTGAGAACATTTTCCCCAGTGGTACAGGAGCTTATAAAAGTTAAAAAAATATGTTCATGATAGCGTTTAAACCAACTTAGAAAGGATGGGATAAGGACACTATTTGGTTCGAACCCGGCACCTCTTGCATGGTAGGCAGATGCGTTACCGCTGCGCTACAGAGGCCGTCACTATACATAACACTATAATTATATTATTTAAATCAATCCAACTAATTCATTCAAGCTTCAAATCCAAAAATACGAAACAAAAAAAATATTCCAGTTAATAAAATTATCGTCACACAGCCTAAATAAAATATCATAGAAATCGACAAAAAAAGTCACCATAAAGCATTGTTTTCCATTTGAAGCTCCTGAAATATACTTTCGTGAAACATCTAGTGCTTTTATAGGATTAACAGTTTAATTTTAACTCCCAAGTTTGTCTCTAAACGTTCTCATAAAGCAGTATAACGAGCACACAATGTCTTTGAGGGCCAAATAGGTTTTATGACACGTTATTTCTTCAGCAAATTGTGAGGAATTTTAAACTGAAACTATTAAGGTAGGACACGTCACGTGCCGAAGATTGTTTACTCTGGAAAGTTGTTTTTTGCCGCCTTTATAGGGGTGTATCTGACACCCGACAACAGAGCGTTGAAGTGCGTAAATGCATTCCCCCGCGTTACCAAAAAAAAAAACCTGCTCTTAGTTTTATTATATTTTGGGCAATCCGCCGTATACATTAACTACCAACCTATTTCACTTGGAAATTTCGATGTGTGTTTTTCCAAAATATAAAAATAGCCTAGGTATATCACCCCAAAATAAATGTCCCTGTCAAATTTTATCTACATCCGTTCTGCCGTTCTATTGTCCCTAGACCTTTGTAACGGTTGTGTAACAAACGTTCATAATTATACTATTTTTATTTTTAATGCACTAACCCGTGCTAAGGACAAATTTAAAAACCTATTTAGAGGCAAAAAATTTCACAAATTTCCGTTGGCTCAATTGGTAGAGCGCTGGCACGGAAAGCCAGAGGTTGCGGGTTCGAATCCCGGCATGGGTGAAATTTTAGGCCTCTAAATAGGTTTTTAAATTTGTCCTTAGCACGGGTTAGTGCATTAAAAATAAAAATTGTATAATCATGTGGGTACAGTGATATCGTTCCGATGTAAAACCTAACTGCAAAGTAGGTAGTCGGGGTTGTAAGTGATGCAATTTGCCAGATGTCGCTGCCTGTACGTAATACAGAGAATAGTGTAAAGAGGTTCGAAATTTCACTGATGCCGGTGAGTCGCCCATTGGCTCAATTGGTAGAGCGCTGGCACGGCTAGCCAGAGGTTGCGGGTTCGAATCCCGGGATGGGTGAAATTTTTAGCCTCTAAATAGGTTTTTAAATATTGTTTGTTTGTTACACTTTATTGCACAAAATATAAAAAGTAAAGCACTTAAATAACAGGGTTAACTTATATTATGAGCAAAGGCGGACTTATTTCTATAGAAATTTCTTCCAGCCAGCCATCATGTTTATATTTTTATACAGACAGCGGGAAAAGGCAAGTAAAGTACAAACAATAATTACACAGTTGTCTCAATTGTGTTAAGCAATAATATCTACATACTAATATACATACAACATAAACCAGTGTCTACTTACATACCTAATAAGATAAAGGAACATAAATATCTAGTATATACATACCTATAATATATACATACATATAAACATACTTCTGATTATAGTACATATAATACTTAAATATAGTGATATGATATAATAATATTATGTATTATAGTTTAGAAAGGAAGTGCTCCTTCAGTTTGATACGGAACAGCGACACCGACGAGCTATCCCTGACCGACTCAGGCAACGAGTTCCACTGGCGAGCAGCACGCACAGAGAACGAGTGAAAGTAGAACTCAGTGTTGCAGACTGGGACTTGCAATGTTCTAGTGTCACAAGCTCTCTGTGGTCTGAGAGTCCGAAATCTCTCCCGAAGATAAGATGGTGCACATGGGTTTTTTAGGACATTATAGAGGAAAGCAAGCATATGCAGATTACGACGCATCCTGATAGGAAGCCAATTCAGTTGCCTACGGTAATCGGACACGTGGTCAAACTTCCTAAGGCCAAAGATGTACCTAATAGCGAGGTTTTGTAGGCGCTCGAGCTTGTTTACAAGTGCTTCAGAGGCGTCCATGTAGCAAATATCAGCGTAATCTAAAAGGGGTAAGAGAATGGATTGAGAAAGCAACAGTTTTGTTTTAAGAGGTAAGAAATTTTGAAGACGTTTTAGGGAGTGGAAAGAAAAATGGATGCGCCTGCTGATTTCATTTATTTGAGCTTGCCATGTTAAATTACCATCGATAATGAGACCGAGATTTTTTACATTATCTGTGAACGGGATTGCGACATGATCGTAAATTAACGCGGGAAGCTGTAGTCGGAGGATGCTATCACGTAACTTCTTGCTACCGATTACGATAGCCTGTGATTTCAGCGGGTTGACTACTAGGCCAAAATCACGCGCCCAGTTCCTAATAGCCAATAAGTCACCGTTCATATCAGCCAAAGCTCGAGCAGCATTTTCATGCTGCGCGCAGGAATTAGTGGGATCGGAGCCAGCGTTAAAGTGCAGGTAGAGCTGGAGATCATCAGCGTATAGATGAAAATTCGAGGAGAGCGAGTAGGTAATCTCATTTATAAAAATCGAAAATAGGAGTGGCGATAGGACCCCACCTTGGGGCACACCCGACCTCAACTCGCTCCAGCTTGAGGTTGCCTCATCTACATGCACTCTTTGCGCTCGACCGCGAAGGTATGAATCAAACCACTCCACCGCAGGTGCGGAGATGTTATACGACCGAAGTATACCGAGTAAGATGTCAAAGTCAACGGAGTTAAAAGCACTACTAAAGTCAAGTAACGTCAGTAAGGTCAGTTGTTTGTTGTCCATGGCAAAACGAATGTCGTCAGTAACTTTTAACAAAGCACTCGTGGTACTGTGAAAGGGACGGAAACCGGACTGGAAAGGACTAAGCAGAGATTTTTTGTGGAAGAAAGAGTAAAGTTGAACCTGCACCTCGTGTTCGATAACTTTAGAGAGGATGGGTAGAATACAAATAGGACGAAATTGAGAGAAGGAGATGGGGTTGGATAACTTCGGAAGAGGAATCACTAAAGCTTTTTTCCAAACTGTTGGAAATATTTTACTAGAAATTGAGAAGTTGCATATGTGTGTGACTATTGGGACGATGTCATCTAAAATTGTCAGCAACATGTCTCGACTTAGACCGTCCCCCCCTACCGCCTTGGTAGTAATCAAACGCAGGGTTTTTTTCACACTAACCTCGGTAATGTCACAGAAAACAAACGAGTCACAGTTTGGCAAGTCTTTTAGTGAGAGTCTGTTAAGTGAGGATTTTTTTATCAGTGAGTCAAGTAATACGGGTGGAGTGGAGAAGTGATGATTCAGTGCGTCAATGTCAATAGTATTCGGCAACGGCTCGGAGGTCTTCCCAATACCCAGCGACCTCAGGAACTTCCACACCTGCGGGGGAGGGAGCTGTTCAATCGAAGAGTAAATGTGCTGTCGCTTAGCATCTCTACAGAGGCGATTGCACCGATTCCGGAGGGACTTGTACGCAAGCTTTCTTTCCTCAGTGCAACTCTTTTTAAGAGCTTGTTTTGCGCGATCTCGTTTTGCCATAAGATTTTTGATCTGTGGGGTCAGCCAAGGGGCTGGGAAGTGTTTAACTCGGATTTGTCGAAAGGGGGCATGTTTGTCATAGATATTTGTAAGAAAAGAAATAAACAGCTCAACCTTTTCATCAACTGTTACCGCGTTAAGAATAGATTCCCAGTTCAGGACCTTCAAGTCTTCCTTGAGGCGATCCACGTTCATATCCTTGAAATTGCGCTGCAGAATGACTTTGCTGCGACGTTTAGGTGGTTTACATTTATATGATAGATGAATTAAGTCGTGGTACGAGAATGGAGCAGAAGTTTGACCATGAGAGCATACAAATTTTGGCTTAGATACAATCATTAGATCGAGCAGTGTAGGAGAACTATTCGGCGGATGATGAGTGGCAGAAAGAGGTAGAATGTGGAGATCTAGCGAAGAAAGAATAGCTTTAAGTGCTCTGCTACGACATTCGTTCTGTATCAAACACGTGTTAAAATATTACATACATACATATCTTAAATTTTTTACCTGGGTGCCTCACCTGCAAAATAGTTCTAATACAGATTGTTTAACTTAAGTGTTTTATATTGTAACATGTAAATATTATTTTATAAATAAATACTTCTGAAAATCAATAGTAATATTCCCGTTGGCACCCTTAGGGTTACTTTAAGAGGGACGGGCTGAAAATCAGCGCTACTGACTACGCATGCAGTCATAGCAATAAGCAAAACCCCTTCCTTTTTACCATACAAATAATTCATATTTACCGATTTGTGTCATGTAAATATTTATTTTATGGTAAATAAAATATTTTCACTGTCACTTTCACTTACACTACGTCAAATGTCCCATGCACTGAGGTTGCCTAAACTTTTAACTGAAACTAAAAACTTCGAGTAAATGAATCAGGAATTAAGTTAATTTTGTCTAAACTTGTCCATCGGCTTAAGCAAACAGCACAACGCATGTTAAACAAGTGTCAACTGTATTTGCTTAGAACTCCATCGGTGGGCCACCGATTACGATGTTTAGTTTTCTATCGGCCGTGGTGCCTTTGCACCTCAGCTTTTGGCACCTTTTATAAACCTCTGCCAAGAAAAACATCTGAATGACGTTTCTTTGAAACTTTGTTTCGTTTTCTTTTGTTGAATTACAGGTGTCGCTTTGTTATTTTTTTGCACTATTTTGCACTATACATCTGCTTGTTTAGTCTTCTCTGATGGTCACTGATCTAATATAGATAAAACAAATAAAGTAGATGTTAAAAAATATGTATTTACATAAGGATAAGGCCTGGGCGCAAGACGATAACATCAGGACATTCTATGTAGAAAATTGGTCAATCCAAAGTAATAAGTACTACGATCTTTGGTGATTATTGATCTTGCAGCAAAAATACAAGGTCGAAAAAGACCTGGTCGTAGAGGAACTTACTACCAACAAAACCTGGCTGGTTTTTTTCAGATAGGAACCATCGATTTGTTCCAATCGGGTATAATACGAGTCAAAGTGGCCACAATGATAGCCAATTTCTAACATCAGATGGCAGCACAAGAATAGGATCGAATTTTAAATCCTTACTTTAGGGGATCAAATGACAAGAGCAAAAGGCATCAGCCCAATGTTTTTCCAAGTAATGGTGTCGGCACTAGCACGTTTTAGATCGATAAGTGTTTACCGAATAGGGAATCCGAAGTAGGAGATGCTAAGCCTGTTGTTTGTCACGCAAATATGGCATCAGAAAGGCTAGGGGAGACATGAAATATAGATTATTTTTGGGTGACACCCTCAAGGGGCTATTTGGTTATAGGTAGCGCCACTAATGGAAAAAAAAACATATACATATATAGAGGAAACCTTACGATTGCGATAAAAAATTGTATGAAATTTGACAGACGATTTAAATTTTTCAGGATTAGGTAGGAGTAATACAAGAGCAATATCAAGGAGCGCACGTAGCCTAGCCGAACCAAGTCGTTGGAATCAATTACTTGAATTAAGCAACAACAGGCGCGGACAGGTGCAGGATGGGTGACCGTCCCGTGACTTCGGCTAGTGGTATTTTTTCCGAGCACTTTCGTGCTTTGCTAGGCATACTAAGCCTTTTGTGCCGGCTATCATGTGGAGGCAGTCGTTAAGCTATGTCAGAGGCTTTATGGGCGCCTTTATAACTTCTGACAGTAGGGCCCGCCCCTGTCCTCCACTAACTCGGACTTGGCCCCCGTGGTGGAGTATGGCCTAACCTTCCTGCGATGAAGAGACCCGTGCCCCAGCGGACATAACATAAGGGTTGTTATCAAATACAAGAGCAAGCCAATTCTAGGTACATTTCGTAGCAAAGTTGTTAATGTTAATCTGTGGGTTGACGTCCTCAGTCCTGACCTTCAAAATAGCAATGGTTTTAACAATGGACACCGTGAGGAAATCCGCGGATTGGTTGGCGCCGCAGGTATTGACTAGTCTTTCCTGTGAACCAGGTCGACTGAGCTGTTTAGATGGTATAGGTGCTGGGCAAGTCTTCTACATCGGCATCTAAACCATTATGTCCCAGACACTGAAGCGTCTGAGTCATTCCTTCACCCATATAGTGTGAGTGAAGGTGTCACTGGTCGCTATATAAATCACCCCGTTACGGAGATGGAAAGGCAATATTTTTTTCAATCATCATCATCATTAACCTGTTATATCCCCACTGAGGGGCATGGATCTCTTCCCTGAGGACGGTATAGGCCATACTCCGCGGGCGGGGTGGTGGAGGATTGTATAGTTTGTCAAAAAATTCAAGAAACCGGAAGTGAAACTTTATTATTGGTATTAACGAAAATCACGACCATTTACTACCTTTGATTAAGTACAATGAATGCATAATTGTAATGCAATGACTGAAGTTTTTATTATTATAATGCTTTCAAGAGCAAGAAATTAACTAACACAAACAAAAAGTCTAAGCAAAACCTTACTCTTTAATTTCTACACTTTTAGACAAAGTATAAGACAGTGGCGGGCGTTATTGTCAGAAGTTAGAAGTATTAGATGTTGAAAGAGTATTTTTTTCAATAACCCGATATTATTTTCTAGGTCAGGAATGTGGAGGTTAATCAAATTTGCACTGTAAATAGAAATGTCTTAGTAAACAATGAATTGTAATTTTATGAAACAGACTCTTTACATTTCAAGATGGTGGCAAATGTTAACATTTGTGTCTACCTACCACTCAGAGATAAAAGCGCGAGTTAATATTCGTATTTTGCGGCCTAAGGTATTATTTCGCAAATAAGTAACAAATTAACGGTTGAGAGACGTCCCTTGTGGACATATCTCGACCGAATAGCAAAGGGCAAGTCACAAAGCAACCGAGAAGCGAAAAAGGTTCCAGCTTACCCCTCTGGCGTGCAGGCGTGAGTTTTGTAATGTATGTAATTAACAGGTCCACTTACTTCATAGAGAACTGGAGGTGTTGCTTATCGTTTACTTATTAGTGTATTCAATTGAAACTATACAGAGTGTAACAAGATACGCCTACGCTCATGTCCTTATAAACGTGAATTTTTACAATGAAATGTATTTATTACCGATTCAGAATTACGAATAAACTTTTATCACATGAATTTAATATTACAAATAGTAGTCCAGTCTATTCAAAGATTGTCTGAAAGAGATCACTGTTAGTGATAAGGCAGCCGTCTGTACTCTGAGGTTAAGAATCATCTGTGTACAATAAAGTGTTATCTGTCTATCTATTTATTTACAACACTGTTGCAAAGAATTCAAACAGCAAACAAATATATCTCCTGCCCATAGTAGAGTACTCGTATCTATGAGATCTACGGCAGTAGAACCAAAGAAACGGTTAATAATATATTTTCGCGATTTTCTTCAATCAACCTTCTGTTTGCCCAATAGAAAATGTTGGTTGTTTTGACGAACACAATTCTACATTTCGTGGTATATGCATACGGAAGTTTTGTTGTATAACGTCATTCAGTATGGCAGCAAAGTTCACTTGCTAAAATCGCATGCAACGAAAATATGTCGCCTCGGGACGAGCTTAATGAGTACGTCCTTCGGGGAGGCTCTTTTCATGCATCTCTAGGTATTGTATAGAACGTGTACGAAAGGGCTGGTCCACCAGTTCAAAGTCGCCCAGCGAGCTATGGAGAGAGCTATGCTTGGAGTTTCTCTGAAGGATAGGATTCGTAACGAATACATCCGACAGAGTACCAAAATTATCGACATAGTTCAGAGAATCAGCAAGCTGAAGTGGCAGTGGGCTGCATATCTCGCGAAGAATCGACAACCGTTGGAGTAAACGTGTTCATGAGTGGAGACCGCGACTCGGCAAACGTAGTGTAGGACGCCCTCCGACCAGGTGGGATGACGATCTGCGAAAAACTGCCGGCAGATGCTGGATGCGGCAAGCTGAAGACAGGGCGCTATGGCGCTCATTAGGGGAGGGCTAAGTCCAGCAACGGACTACATCATATAGCCTGAAGAAGAAGTATAGAATCAGGCGTTACTTTGCGGAAATCCATAATAGCATTAAAAAGTGATAATTACTTTGCTAATTTCCGCCAAAATACTCACAAGCACCATGCGGTTAGTTAATGCACCGCCCTCCCTCCCACTTTTTCAAGCAGAAGCTAGACACGAGGCATCCTGTGTCTGAGTGCAAGTGCTTGCACTTAGGAGCCTGAGGATGCCTCGTGTTAGAGGCGAAACGCGTCGCGTGTTTTCTCACACAAGTATTGGTGTCGGTGTTGGTGTGTTTGTGACTTGCTTCTGCTTGAAAAAGTGGCAGGGAGGGCGGTGCATTAACTGACCGCATGGTGCTTGTGGGATTTTTGGCGGAAATTAGCAAAGTAGTTATCACTTTTTAATATTCCTAGGTAGTCCTAGGATTAAAACGTAGTATCAACATTTGTAGGCTATATGTTCTAAAAAATGTTAACACATATATTAAGATTTTTGATGTAAACGTTTTGAAAAAAATAACGTAATACAAAATAAATTATGGTTTTTATGTCCTTGGTGGCACTACTTAGCACCTCAAAGCAAACCAACGACCGTGTTTCCCGAAATAGCCTCCATCCGCTTCTATTACAACCTGTAGAACTTTAATTTTCTAGTATATAATTATAACCACCATGTTAACCTAAGTACTATGACGAGAGTGTCTCTACAGGACATCATTGTGCCTGAAAGCCTTAGGCCATCATGCAATGGACATCCTTCTGAAGGCGTAAGCCATAATTTTGTTCTAAATATTAAGTGCGTCCTCACAAATAAAACAGTTTGATTAGTGTCACATAATTATGCGCCTGGGCTTGTTTTTTACGCAGGTGGTCAGTTTGTAAGAAAAATACAATATTGCATAGAGGTTCAACCTGCTTAAAGGCACCTCGCAGGCCTGTAAAGGCAATAAGACAATGAGTGCAGCTCAAATTAAAAGAACGATCATTGCATCGGTTTTTACGTAGGGGGAGGATGAAGGAAGAAATATTTTTGAACTAAACGTGTGAGACGAGCAACCGACGACGCGAGCTTCGTCTCTGCTCACCATGATTAAGCTCTGCGAATCGGAGCAAAACTTGGTCGGACTCTTCCGATATAACAACACCAGTAAGTAGATCCGGACTAAAAGTGTACACGGAAGAAATATTGATCAAACACTATGGGGACAGTTTCTGAATTGAGAATTTTGCTAAGTAAATACTTCGTTTAAAAACCTATTTAGAGGCTAAAAATTTCACCCATGCCGGGATTCGAACCCGCAACCTCTGGCTATCCGTACCAGCGCTCTACCAATGGATAGCCAGAGGTTGCGGGTTCGAATCCCGGCATGGGTGAAATTTTTAGCCTCTAAATAGGTTTTTAAATTTGTTCCTTAGCACGGGTTAGTGCATTAAAAATAAAAATAGTGTAATCATGTGGGTACAGTGATATCGTTCCGATGTTAAAACCTAACTGCAAAGTAGGTAGTCGGGGCTGTAAGTAATGCAATTTGCTTAAGTCAGATGTCGCTGCCTGTACGTAATACAGAGAATATTGTAAAGAGGTTCGAAATTTCACTGATGCCGTGAGTCGCCCATTGGCTCAATTGGTAGAGCGCTGGTACGGATAGCCAGAGGTTGCGGGTTCGAATCCCGGCATGGGTGAAATTTTTAGCCTCTAAATAGGTTTTTAAATTTGTTCCTTAGCACGGGTTAGTGCATTAAAAATAAAAATAGTGTAATCATGTGGGTACAGTGATATCGTTCCGATGTTAAAACCTAACTGCAAAGTAGGTAGTCGGGGCTGTAAGTAATGCAATTTGCTTAAGTCAGATGTCGCTGCCTGTACGTAATACAGAGAATATTGTAAAGAGGTTCGAAATTTCACTGATGCCGTGAGTCGCCCATTGGCTCAATTGGTAGAGCGCTGGTACGGATAGCCAGAGGTTGCGGGTTCGAATCCCGGCATGGGTGAAATTTTTAGCCTCTAAATAGGTTTTTAAATTTGTTCCTTAGCACGGGTTAGTGCATTAAAAATAAAAATAGTGTAAATACTTCGTTGTAGTGCTGTCTCAGCAAAGAGCGAGACAGAACGTTACTTCAACGCCCAAGACGGACATACTTCAACCAAATACGTGGGAGTCGTACTTTTCGAACAAACGATTGCGACTTAACTCCACGGAAGCAATAAATACTCGGTCCATATAAGAAACCCAACTGAAAAGTATTGTTTGTATGCTTAAAAAAATATTATATACTAGCTGTGGTGTTACCCGCGGTTTATCGCATTTTCCATGGAAATAAGATATTTCCCACAGTAAACGAAGCCTATATGTTAATATGGCGAGTCAGTGAACTCCACACCAAACATTTATTATTATTATTATTTATTATAATATTTTTATTTTTAATGCACTAACCCGTGCTAAGGACAAATTTAAAAACCTATTTAGAGGCTAAAAATTTCACCCATGCCGGGATTCGAACCCGCAACCTCTGGCTCAACACTATGGGGCCAGTTTTTTTTTTTATTCGTCCTTAGCACGGGTTAGTGCATTAAAAATAAAAATAGTATAATCATGTGGGTACAGTGATATCGTTCCGATGTAAAACCTAACTGCAAAGTAGGTAGTCGGGGCTGTAAGTGATGCAATTTGCTGCCAGATGTCGCTGCCTGTACGTAATACAGAGAATAGTGTAAAGAGGTTCGAAATTTCACTGATGCCGGTAAGTCGCCCATTGGCTCAATTGGTGGAGCGCTGGCACGGATAGCCAGAGGTTGCGGGTTCGAATCCCGGCATGGGTGAAATTTTTAGCCTCTAAATAAGTTTTTAAATTATTATTATTTCTTTTTTTCTTTTAGGCAAGGCCCATATAGTGTTAGTAACAATTTTACTTATGCTATGTTAGGAAACTATTTACATTATTAAATTTACTGCAGTGTACAGCCTAGTCGGAGCCAGCGCCCCTGCTTGTCGGCATAAGACACCCAGTGGCGCTGTATGGGACTGTCCAACCGATCAGCCAACACCCTCAGGAGACTGCTGGTACTGACCCTTACCCTGCACATCAGGGATGCTATGCGTTTGCGGATTAATGCGTGGAAATCATTAGTTCGCGCGTCAGCAAACATCCCCGATGCACTACAGCATCGGGGCAGCCCCAGCAGCAACCTGAAGGCGTTGTTATATTGGACCCGTAGGGCGCCAAAATCAAATTTATAAAATCACTCCAGCCGTTTAAACGTGAATAAGTAATATATGTAATACTCACAAACTTTTGCCTATATTAATGTGATTTTTCATTAAGCTCTTGTGTGTAACAGACTTACTACAAAAAAGAAACTAATACTCTGATTTAATACACTGTAGTTTGTACTTTGTGTAGGTTTTGTAGCCACAAGAATTTTGAAGATAATAGGTTTGGAGTTTGTCCAATTATTCTCCTAAGAGACCTAGAGGTCGATACGGACACCTAGTTTATCTCGTGACGTTTATTAATTTGTATTGTATTTGAAATCTTTTATTTCTCTTCCTGGGTTATATTTTTTTTATGTAAGCATCCACTGAGTTGATTAACGTTGATTTGTACTCCAACTGTCAAAAGCATACATATTTTGACACTGGAGTAGTCTAATATATACTTAACTCGATAGAGTGGAACGTAACGTTATGTGTAACGTAATAGAGGGGCTGGAACCCTGCCTTAAATTTACAATACCACCCATCCAAATAAAAACGTACATTGCGTTATCCCATCTGTATCTATACGGACAAATGGTGTCATTTCTTAGCCTACATGGATTGTACAAGCATCTTCCATCACGCCCCAACAATCGATCTTATATTGTATGTAACCGAAAACACATTTATATCCATCAATGTCGTATTAATTGGATTAAGACGCCTACGTGAATTGTTGAGACGAAACTTGTGAACCGTCTCGAACGTAGTTATTTGTCTTGGCTTAGCTTTCTGCTGAAGCTCACGCCACTACTAGTAGATAGATACATACATAGAGAACATTTTATTGTACATAAAAATGGAAAGTACAAAGATATTTCTTAACCTAAGAGTAACATTTACATAACATTTACGTACAAGCACATACATTGCTTCTGGCCCCACACTAGGATACCCTGTGTCGTGGGAACCAGAAACAACGACATCACAAACATGTAAACATCCAAGACCTGGGTTTTTTTTTGTTCCCAGCCGGGATTCAAACCCGGGACCTCTTGCATGGTAGGCAGACGCGCTACCGCTACGCCACAGAGGTCGTCAAAGTACAGTACAGACAGCGTATAGACAGAGTACAGACAGCGGCCCTATAACTAGATAGATAAAACATTTATTCACATAAGACACACACACGTATACAAAGCAAAGCAGTACATTACCAAATACAAGTCACAACACGAACAAAGCATATAACAAAAAAGTAGCATACATAAAAAGCAAAAACACACAGAAGATAGGCATTCACGGTACTGTAGTGTACCTAGGCTATACTGGACTGAAAGTGATCGACGTAAGTGTGGCAAATGTGAATGGGCTCCGACTCAGCATGTGCTGAAAGTTCAGGAAGAACTTCAGCGCTGGTATTCTGCCGGTACCCGGTGTGAGCGGCATGCAGCGCCAAGAGAGCTGAGGTATAGTAGACAGTCACAACTGCTGTCGTACCGGATTAAATAGTCTAATGACTGGCTGGAAATATCAGTATAAATTGTATGTTATATGAGTATATTATTAGAAATAAATTGTAAATTGTAAATGACCATATAAGCTAATGTAAGAAAAAATAAATAAATATATTGAATCTAGATAAACTTTGAGTACCTACTCAAAGTCACAGATATTGAGTAATTTAAAAATATGAATTGTTAAACAATAAATATCAAAATAATAAATGTCATCGAAATTTAAATTTAAAAAATTAAATTGTATTATAATATAAAATTGTATTAAATTAAATTGATAATAAAATAATAAATGTCAAAAAAAGTAAATTGTAAGTAAAAATTATATTATATGCTTGAACGGAGGAAAATACCAGACAGATAAGATATATGTACCAATAACTCAAGACGCAAATTATTCCTGAAAACTTACTAGGACAACGATTTCTGCTGGTTCAGCAGAAACCCTTTAAGGTGGCCCCTGAATGTGGCCCTAGACTGGAGTTGGCGGAGAGGTGGTGGTATATCGTTCCAGCACTTTGTGGCCTGAAACCGAAAGCTAAAACTAAAAGTAATCTCTTCCAGACAACCTTTGGAGGGGCTGGACTAATACATTGGAGAAGGAAATAGATGTACAAACATACAAATCGATAATTTTAGAGGTATGTGAATACTTGCCTAAATAACAGTGTATTGAAAGTCATTTTGTAATTTTGTGGCTAACTAATAAGGCTAACTTCTTCTATACAATTGTCAGGTTCTTATTTTATTCTGAAAAGAAAATTAAGGGTTACTAGCATCTTTTTACTTGCGATGGAATCTGTGGCGCAGCGGTAGCGCATCTGCCTCCCATGCTAGCGGTAGCGCATAAACCCCAGGTCTTGGATGTTTACATTTTTGTGATATAGTTGTTTCTGGATACACAGGGTATCCTAGTGTGGGCCAGAAGCAATGTATGTGCCTGTATGTAAATGTATTGTTAATGTTTTTTTTACGTGTGGGGTAGAATCTATCTAAAATTCAATGAACAAACTCCATTCAAACAACAAACGTACCAATTGGAATAAGACTGTTAAATACTGAGTTCCGTAACATTATAAAACTGTATTTACACGGATTTTACACGTTTAATTTAAAATTTTTAGAATTTTCCGACGTTTCGGCACTCTTGCAAGTATTTTTGAAATCATTAACTGTTAGTTAAATACAGTTTTTATTATGACTAGTGCTCGTGGTAACCTTAGAAAATACCTACTATTCCGTAAAATTACCTAAAATAAAAAAATAATCATAATAATTTGGATCGTATTCTATCAATATATGTCTGTAAAACATATTAGAACTAAAGTAATCAGCTGTCGACAGGGAAATATTACTTTTAGCCTTTTTTTCTCTTTTATGTAAAGTGAAGAATAAATTATTTGTCACCTAATGAATGAAAGTCACATGCATGAAATCACTGTGATATATATAACAAATGTATTTTTTTTTTCTTTTTGTGATGCATGCACGGCAATACGGCTTTTTTTCTTAGCATATTGTGTGTTTAGTTTTAAGTAATGTAAGTTTTAATTTCTGAACCGATAATAAATATATTTCATTTTCATTTTCGTTTTCGTTCTCGTTCTCGTTTTCGTTTTCGTTTTCGTTTTCGTTTTCGTTTTCGTTCTCGTTCTCGTTCTTGTTCTCGGTCTCGTTCTCGTCCTCGTCCTCGTCCTCGTCCTCGTCCTCGTCCTCGTCCTCGTCCTCGTCCTCGTTTGCGTTTTCGTTTTGTTTTCGTTTTCGTTTTCATTTTCGTTGTCGTTTTCGTTTTCGTTTCCGTTTCCGTTTCCGTTTCCGTTTTCGTTTTCGTTTTCGTTTTCGTTTTCGTTATCGTTTTAGTTTTCGTTTTCGTTTTCGTTTTCGTTTTCGTTTTCGTTTTCGTTTTCGTTTTCGTTTTCGTTTTCGTTTTCGTTTTCGTTTTCGTTTTCGTTTTCGTTTTCGTTTTCGTTTTCGTTTTCGTTTTCGTTTTCGTTTTCGTTTTCGTTTTCGTTTTCGTTTTCGTTTTCGTTTTCGTTTTCGTTTTCGTTTTCGTTTTCGTTTTCGTTTTCGTTTTCATTTTCATTGAAAACGAAAACGATATAAAGTTTGATATATTATCATATTGTACTTATGAATCATCTGACGTAATGTCTTAAATCAATGCGCTTATGTTGTGAAATAATATTAATTGACAATAAGAAACAACTCAAGAAACGTAATAAAAAGTTTCTTTGTCAGGGCCATGTTGCATGAAATAACAATTCGTAGCTTATTATGAAAATTCTAGCTAAGTTGGGTAGTAGAGTTTATTTGTTAATCTGTGGATTAATCGACTTTGCAACGTACATCGAAATCCAAATTCAAAATTACTTATTTCAGCAAAGATTTTTCACAAAGTGGATTCACATCAGGTTGCCTTATTACAATAATAAGAGTAATTCAATAGTGCAATCAGTTTATCTTTGGCCCCACACTAAGCAAGCTTGTATCGTGGGATACCAGAAATACATTAACAATTTAATTATTTCGCAATGGTAAGGCAGACTCATCGAGTGCGCAACGTTGCAATCCGACAAAAGACCAGAGTCGAAGATGTGGGCACACGGATCACAAAGTTGAAGTGGAGATGGGCGGGACACCTGATGAGACGGGATGACGGAAGGTGGGCAAGGGCAGTCACGCAGTGGTGGCCAAGAACCAGTCGTCGTTCGGTGGGTAGACCACTGGCCCGTTGGAGGGATGACATTAAAAAAGCGGCCGGGGGTAAGTGGTCGAGATTGGCTTGGGACCGGGAGAGTTGGCGTGAAATGGAAGAGGCCTATACCCAGCAGTGGGCTTCATTCATGGGCTGGATAGATAGATAGAAGGCAGACTTATTAACAAAATTGAATTAAATTTGAATTGAATTGTCATAGTTCCTACTATCAAATCACACTAATATTATAAAGGCGAAAGTTTGTGAGTGTGTGTGTTTGTTACTTTTTCAATTCTAAACGGCTAAAGCGATTTTGATAAAATTTGCCATGGAGTTAGCTGACACCCTGTATTAACACATAGGCTACGTTTTACTACGGGCAAAAAATGTTATTCCCACGGGAAAATCGATAAACCGCGGGTAACACTGCGGGGCACAGCAAGTAATATTATGTTAGTATGGATGGATTTTGTAACTCTTTCACGTAAAAACTACTGAATGGATTTTAACGAAACTTTACAATAATATAGCTTATGCATCAGAATAAAACATAGGCTACAATTTATGAAACACGTGTGAACTGTCGAAAATATGACGATAAGTGACAAGAACGTAGGAAAAAATCTACCCGATAATCCTGCGTAAACTAAGTCGCGCGCACCAGCTAGTAAACTATGAATTACAGATTTATGAAACAGTCTCCAGTAGTTGTGCGATTCTTGAATGAAAGAAACATTATACGAAATGAAAATAATGATACAACGAAACTTACGAGTTGTAATATATATGTGTGTAATATATTATTAAATAATATATACGATGTATAAACAATAAAGCGCTCGTGGCCTGGGTGAACCGAGTGATTGGAATCAATCACTTGGTTCAGCAACAACAGGCGCGGGCAGGTACAGAATGGGTGAGCGTCCCGTGACTACCGCTAGTGGCATTTTTCCGAGCTTCGCAAGGCACGTCAAGCTGTTGGTACCGGCTGTCATATAATGGCAGTCGTTAAGCCATGTCAGAGGCCTTATGGGCGGCTTGATAACTGACTTCTGACTATCTTATGGCTTCTGAAAGTAAGGCCTGCGACTGTCTTACAATCCTCCACCAACCCGGACTTGGCCCCCGTGGTGGTGTATGGTCTAACCTTCCTGCGATGCATGAAGAGACCCGTGCCCCAGCAGTGGGGACATACAAGGGTTGATAACGTGATAACGATCATCAACAGCCATTTGTTGCCTACAGCAGTGCATGGTTTTTCGAGCCTATTACGTAAATAATATATATGAATAATATATTTAACATTAAAATTACTAGTAATACCGCTTTAAAAGACTTTCAAAGTTCCAACCTTAACATGAGCGAGTCCATGTAAAAGCGCTAGTGAAGTCATAATTTGCCAAATTTTGTAACATCCTTCAATAAAGCGGCGCATTGTGCTCCAAAATGATTTAAAGCACCTAATCAAAAAAGTATTAAGACTCAATTTAGACTAGACCTTTGCGTAACACCAGCGGAGCCAGTGTTGTACAACTCGCATGAAGTTTTGTCTCTCAATATGGCTATAAAACATGCCTCTAAGTAGGCCAAGGTCCGCAATGTCTTTGTTCTGGCCGACAGATCGGACGATAATAGTAAATGGCAGGTAGGTATCTCTGCAGCGGTAGTTTTTCTTTTGTGTTTGACAAACTAATCAAAATTGCAATCTTGTGATGTATGAGTGATGTAAATAATTTTCATTTAAGAACAAAAAAAACATCGTGTGTTTCTGCGTTACCTACATGGAATGTATCTTAATAGAAAAATATTTACGTCCACGTACCGTGTAGTTGGCATGTTATATTTAAAAAGAAGAAAATAGTATATAATAATTTCGTAAGGAATCTAAGCACTGGCTGGTTAACCAAACACTGACGAAAAAAGTAGCAAATTTCTAAAATCGAACGTCAACCTTCGCCGTGTTAATAAATCAATTAAAGCCTATCTTTATACATATACGTCATTAAGTCGCTCGGCAACAATGTGAATTCATTATTGCCAAATCAAGGTGTCGACATTATTGATGTTTTTGTGAGAAGTGAGCTTACGGGATGTGTGCATACCAACATTAACGAGTGAAAACACATCCTCCTTTTACTGCTGTTCATTGCACTTACACAAATACACAGACCACATACAAGCACCATAAGCTTAAACCAATCACGAACTTTGCATTCCGCTTTTAATCAATCATTGTGTAAAGCATTACTCGATTTACATGTTTCCGCAATGGCCATTGCCATTGCATTGTTTTTATGATTTTTAGGGTTCCGCGGTTTAGTCGACAGCTCACATCACATTATACATCATTTGCAACCTTTACATGCGTGCATTTTATTGAGTCACGGGAGACTTCAAATAAAATGTATCTATTAAGCTACATGCATGTAACATAATTAATTCGGTAATAAATATTTTTTACTTTACTTTACTTTACTATATAAAAAAAACCTTAACAAGCCCATTACTAAGTCATCACTGTCTCTATCAGTTTTCTAAAGAGGTCATAATGAAAACCGGTCAAGATCCAGTTCCACTTGCACACCAAGGATTCCATACATCCAGATCTACAGTAGTCTACACTAATATTACAAAGAGGTAAAGTTTGTCATGATGAATGTAGCAGTTAATCTCCGAACCTACTTATCCAACTTCAAAACTTCTTATTAGTTCTTAAAATGGCCATTCTGGCCTTGTTATATAAATCTATGATTGGTAATCAACTAACAATGTTACTTAGTTTCGCCTACCTTACGTTTCATATAAAATAAGTAAAGGTCCGCAACAAGACATCCAGTAAAATAAAAGACAAAAACCAATAAACATTTTAAAAATGTCTTTAAATCTATCGAAAGTAATTTAAGTAGCTAATATCAAATCATTATCAAAATAAATTCGCCTGTCTATTCTAATCGTCTTAAAATCATGTCAATAATAATTTTTGTTTTTTCATTTCTACCACTCACGGACTTACAGAAAATGGCATGTTACGGAACCCTCTGCTCGTAAGCCACCTCGCGCCAATAAATTTGTAGTTTCCCGAACAATGGCGCCGTTTGAAGGGTACGACCAAGGATTAATTAACAAATTTACAGGCCGTTTCTAATTATCCTACCTCTTTGATTACAACTTTAATGCAGCAGGCTTTGCCTCAGACTATAAAGCACGGAGAGAATGAGACATAGGTATAGCCGTGACAGTGGGCGGAAATGGTCGCCGCGTTCTTACCAACTAATGAGCCATCTTAAGTAGTGATTTGGAAAAATGAGATCTGATTATGGCTAAGAATTTGACCACAATCAGATCAGTAAATCGCGTAATCACTTAAAGCAACTCTCCATCGTCGGTTGCCTGGCAGAAATTGATATAAGTGATGCGGCTGCGAGTTGTACAGTACTTTTGTAAATATTTTGTGTTTGTTTCCTTCACTTCAACTTGCTAATCTAACGAGCTATGTCAGTGTCCAGTCTCCTTCGATATCAACCCTTTATATGTCCTCACTGTTAGGGCACGGGTCTCTCCTTGTATGGTAGGAAGGTTAGGCCATACTCTACCACGGGGGCCATCTCAGGGTTGGTTGAGGATTGTAAGACAGTGGCGGGCCTTACTGTCAGAAGTTATCAAGACTCCCGCGCCCATAAGGCCTCTGACATGGCTTAACGACTGACATTACATGACACCAACATGGCACCAACGGCTTAGGGTGCCTTGCGAAGCACGGAAGCGCTCGGAAAAAATGCCACTAGCGGTAGTCACGAGATGGTCACCTATCCAGTACCTGACCGCGCCTGTTGTTGCTTAACCCAAGTGATTGATTCCAATCACTCGGTTCCGCTAGGCCACGGGCGCTTCGCCAGTCTCCTTAATTCTATAAAAATTAATAAAAAATAGGCTCTGCATTTACGTAATGAGATAAGATAAGATAGAGTATCCAGTGGCACCTTCACTAAGACAAGATGGTTGTAGGGAGCACTCGTACGCTGCATTGCCTGGAAAATGGTTTTTAGATGGTGTGCGCCTTGTGTGCGCTTGCCCAGCACCTATACCATCCTGGCAGCATAGTCACCTTAGTACAAGTAACTACTATTTTATTATTCACAAGCTTTTTAGAGCCGTACGGTTAGAACTAACCAGTGTAGATCGCTTATACTTTCTTAGATGGTTAAAAAAAGCATACTCTCCGGAGGCCCCAGCAAATGGAATACAATAAAGACGAAGTTTCAAAAGCTTAGTATCACCATGGGACTTCCTTGTCATTGCTTTTACTCGGGCCTTGAAAAGAATAGCATAGAAGGTCTACTTGAATTTTAAAATGGACCATATGTGACAAGTCGTCAATTTTTTTCTTTTATATTGGCACATTATAAAACTAGGTACTTATTCTACCAACGGGCGAAAATCATAAGAGGTTCATCTGCCGCTGTTATCAATGGGTAAGTCTACATACATTTTTAATTCTAAGTACAAGACTATTGTATTTTTTAATTTTTTTCATTGCTCAGGCTTCTTTTGTATATTTTCTAAGGTTTAGAGGATGTTGAATAGTTTTGTTAAACTGGCCGCCTAAATGGCCAAGTACTCGTTTAAAATTCGCACTTTTTTCTGCTGGCATATCACCAGTATTTTGATAAACATGAAAAACATATTTTAAGTACTCACATATCACGTACTGTTTTGGGACGAGAAGTTGGACAGAGCGCTGGCACGGATGGCCAGAGGTCGCGGGTTCGAATCCCGGCATGGGTAGAATTTTGGCCTCTAAATAGGTTTTTAAAATTGTCCTTGGCACGGGTTAGTGCATTAAAAATAAAAATAGTATAATCATGTGGGTACAGCGATATCATTCCGATGTAGAAACCTAACTGCAAAGTGGTTGGTCGGGGCTGTAAGTGATGCAATCGACTTCAGCCACATGTCGCTGCCTGTACGTAATACAGAGAATAGTGTAAAGAGGTTCGGAATTTCACTGATGCCGGTGACTCACCCATATTAGCTCAGTTGGATAGAGCGCTGGCACGGATGGCCAGAGGTTGCGGGTTCGAATCCCGGCATGGGTGGAGTTGTTGGCCCCTAAATAGGTTTTTTAAAGTTGGACAGTGTTATTACATTTATAATAAATAACAATAATAATTATTTATAACAAGTAACTCATGATTTGTTATTTAGTTTCTATTTCCCTTATCTGTTTCTGAGTTACTTCTAATAATTATTTGTATTTCTATAGTGGGACCCATGCTTGAAAGAAATAACTATTATTTACTAGCAGACCCCGCGAACTTTGTACTGCCTAACTGTTGATTCTTATTTTTTTTTGTTTTCTCTCCGTAAGAACCCTCCTCGTTCTTCAAGGAATATTCTAAGAAAAGAATTAGCGGAATCGGTTCACCTGCTCTCGAGATATGCGCTTACCAACACATTCAGCGATTCATTTTTATATTATAGATTATAAGTAAAACTAGCTAACTTATCGGAAAAGGTATCACAAATAACCTAGTTTTACCTGACGTAAAAAATGACTTGTGGCTTGCGCACACAGATTTATTGTCTATATAATAGTGTTGGCAGGATTTTACGTCTTTTTGTTATGAAGTGCATAATAGCTTATAAACGAAAATTTATATTTGATTCTCTATCTACAGCTGATTAGGTAGTTGTGCTTGGCTTGAATGAGTCCCAAAGACCGACCTCAACCCAAATTTGAATAAATCTGACGTCGCTTCAAATAATGACAATGTATAACCCGGTCACTTTTTACATATATAATTTTAGTTTTATTTCTTTTACAGTGGGCTTCATAATATGTTTGAGTCCCAATTAGCAATCTGATCGACTGTATTTCTCAAAGAACAAAACGTATTTCTTTTGAGTCAGTACTTTTATTTTGCATAGGCGTAAGTAACTATATGCTGAAAATCAGCGGTTAGGTCGAATACCCACGGCATAAAGCCTCGGCAACAGGGACACAGCGCGACTTCCGTGAGTTAAGTTTTGTTTGAAATTAAATTGATTTTTTATTATTTATTCTACAGTCACACTTCTAGCAAGGGGGTCTCATGCACTTAAGCACTGGTTCCCATGCTACCGGTATGTTCCAACCACGATCTCTATTAAAATTTGGATGCCGGCGGATCTCTATTGCCTCACGTATCATTCTAGGGAAGAAACGGTCTTCTCGGGCTAGAACGTGAGGCAATAGAGATCCGCCGGCATCCAAATTTTAATAGAGATCGTGGTTGGAACATACCGGTAGCATGGGAACCAGTGCTTAAGTGCATGAGACCCCCTTGCTAGAAGTGTGACTGTAGAATAAATAATAAAAAATCAATTTAATTTCAATTAATAATCGGTATCTTTAAGTTCATATAAAGTAATTAGTTTATAAATTTAATTTTAACTTCAATTACTAATAATCAATATTGTTGACTTTATATAAAAAAATAATTGGTTTGTCTATTTTGGAACGTAACTTCATAATTAACTTTTGTAATTTTTGCCGAGGGTAGTAAACTAACCGTTAATGATTTCTAAAAGACACCTGTTACCTCAGTCATCCGGGACCACGGCACCTGAAAAAGTGCCGAAACGTTGGAAAATTGTAAAAATGTAATAAACGAGCATAAATCCGTATAAAAACAGTTTTAATTATGTCTACTGCTCGTGTTAACCTTAGAAAATACTATAAGTAATACATTTTAGAATAGTTCCTAGATCCAGCATCTTGTTGCTAACATGCATACAGAAACAGCACTAATGGTCTTAGGAGGAACTTTGCTCTAGAGACTATTTGCAAGTTTTCGTATCCAAGCTTTTAGCAGTTTCCGATATTTTGGGACTTATTCAACAGAGTACTAACACCGGGCACTCCAACTACCAACGGAAGTTTTTATTTCAGATGATATATTAGGTAGGGTATTTATGGGTCAATAATATCAAGGTCAATAAACGGGCTAGGATTTGGACTGACTGGGTTCCGCAAAATGGACACCGACTTCGCGGCAGACCAAAGCGGAGATTTATTTTATTACACTGCAATAAAATAATTCTCCTCTAATAAAAGTACAAAAAACTTCAAAAAAAATTCCTCGTTATAAATTAAGGCGCTACCTAGTCCTAACTAAAACTATCTAAAAAAAAAAAACCTAGTTTTATAAAAGGTACGTTTTGTTCAAAAAACGAACGTCAAAAATCTTAAGAACTTTGGTAAAAACTATTTACCAAAGTTCCTCTTTACACTATTCTCTGTATTCTCGAAACCTCTTTACACTTTTCTCTGTATTACTTACGTAAAACAGAGAAAAGTATATATATAGAGTATTTACGTAAGTAATACAGAGAATAGTCGGGGCTGTAAGTGATGCAATCTACTTCAGCCAGATGTCGCTGTCTGTACGTAATACAGAGAATAGTGTAAAGAGGTTCAAAATTTCACTGATGCCGGTGAGTCGCCCATTAGCTCAGTTGGATAGAGCGCTGGCACGGATACCCAGAGGTCGCGGGTTCGAATCCCGGCATGGGTTGAATTTTTAGCTTATTTGACTTCCTCTTCGTTTAGCGGTATCACGTCTGATTGCCGGAGGTTCTAGATTCGATTACCACTATGGGCTATTAACAAAACATCATCATCAACCCATTATGTCCCCAACGAGGGGCACAGGTCTCTTCCCTGAGGAAGGCATAGGCCGTACTCCACCACGAAGTCCAAGTCCGGATTTGTAGAGGTTTGTGGCTGGTCTTACTGTCAGCCGCCCTAAGTCCTCTGACTTGGCTTAACGACTGCCATCTATGGACAGCAGCCGGCACCAATTGCTTAGCCTGCCTTGCGAAACACGGACCACTTATAAAAATGCTACCAGCGTTAGTCGTAGACGGTCACCCATCCATGCACTGAACGCGCCCTATTATGATTAACCTTCGTGATCGTTTAAGATTTCTCAGGAAGCCGGGGCTACGAGCTATTTTATAAAAAAATAATATTTAATCTTAATCTCAGTATCAGCAGTTTATAAATATCCCACTACGAAGCAGAGGTTAATCATTTTAAGCGCAAGTTAACATTCAAGGTATTCAGGTTTCCTCACAGCTTGTTCACATGGAATGTAAGCTCACAAATACCTTAAGTTCAAGAAGTGTGGGTGGCAATAAAACGTATGTTTATCAGTTACTAACAGAGATATCTATTTTAAAATCAAGTCCAATATGGAGCAGCCTCACCGTTACTTAATTGATGTTGTGACGTAATTAGAATAAATCACTTACTACTGACTGAGTGACTGGCACCTGCGTGGGCGTTTTCATTAGCACTGATCTGACACAAACCAGAAATACACAGATGTATAGAGTATAATAATAATTATGGTGTGCCCAAAACGAGCTCGTAAAGCTGCCTTAAGGAGTGAGGATTGTTTTCTAAAAACATAAGCAGTGTCTGCAAACGAAGTTTCCTTCTGGCCTCTGCATGTACAGTCACGTGCACTTACATGTAAGAGCTGTAGAACCTTGTCACATTAACCTCTTCTAGCCTGATGTATGAGAAATTGACTATTTTGACTTTGACAAGGTGCTGAAGCTCATACATGTTAGTGCATATGACCGTACGTAATGAGAAATGAGATTTATACAGCGTCCAGTGTCACCTTCACTTATATATAAAACATGGGTGAAAGGACCACTGACACTGCAGTGCCTGAGACATTATTTAACACAAAAACATAAATAGCTTCTAAAATACAATCCGCTGAAGATATATTAAACTCGCCTGAAATGCTATGATACTATAACATAAAGGATTATTTAGATGACAATGATGTCTGGAATTAAAGCCAGCACCACTTCAAATAATTATGTAAACTCTGTTAATTATGGACTTTAAAAAGACTAAGTTTGTCCATTTTTTCTCCGAAATGATCTAGGTTTTGAAATGGACACCTAGTTTGGATCGTAACGTTCATTTAGCCGCAGTGTCTGCGCTACTTTGAATAAAACCTTTTCATTTCATAGAAAGTACACTATTGATAAGCCAGAAGGCAGCTCGGGTTTTCAGCCACACTGCCTTCTCTAAAATACATTTTACTAATATAATATATTACTGTTTTGGCGCTATAATATTTATAGCGCCAAAACAGTTAACAACAAAATCACTAATAGATTTCTGGACATCGACTAAAAAAGAAAACCATCAACTTAAAAAAAATATTATCAAATTAATTAACTTTCGTAATTCAGGATTCGCTTACCAAATTTTTTGTCGGAAGAGTCTCACAAGGGTTCACTCTAATACGCTTTTAATAGGCAGATCGTGAAATGGACTAATGTAAGCCTTAAGACCTTTTTTTACTATTACCTATGTTAAAAACCTATTTAGAGGCTAAAAATTCCACCCATGCCGGGATTCGAACCCGTGACCTCTGGCTATCCGTGCCAGCGCTCTTTCCAACTGAGCTAATGGGCGACTCACCGGCATCAGTGAAATTTCGAACCTCTTTACAATATTCTTTGTATTACGTACAGGCAGCGACATCTGGTTGAAGTAATTTACATCACTTGCAGCCCCGAGTACCTACTTTGCAGTTAGGTTTTTACATCGCTATTTACATTACCTATGTGCATGAATACATTTTTCTTATTCTTAGAGATCGATATGAACCCTTGTATGTCCCCACTTCTGGGGCACGGGTATTTTCCTGCATCACAGGAAGGTTAGGCCATACTCCACCACGGGGACCAAGTCCGGGTCGGTAGAGGATCGCAAGACAATGGCGAGCCTTACTGTCAGAAGTTATCAAGCCGCCCATAAGGCCTATGACACGGCTTAACAATGGCCATTACATGACAGCTGGCCCCAACGCGTGCCTTGCGAAGCATGAAAGCGATCGGAAAAAATGCCACGAGCTGTAGTCACGGGATGGTCACCCATCCTGCACCTGACCACGCCTGCTTTTGCTTAACTCAAGTGATTGATTCCAATCACTCGGTTCGGCTAGGCCACGAGCGCATTCTTAGACAGAGAACAATTTATTTCAATACCAGAAAAATAATTACATTGAAAAATAGTTCATAAGATCACGCTAAAATTTATCTTTGTCTCTGCATATACCTTGAGGTATCAGTGGTCAAAACAATTAATAGTGATAACTACTATTGTACAATAATAGGCAAAATTACAACAATAAAACCGTGTTTTCTTAATTTTTCAATAACAATACGGGAATAGGAATCTGCGAAGCGAACGCGGCGTGCGATTTGTACTGCTTTACTTTTCTTTGTTAACCCTTTGACGTTATGTGCCCAGGAATAAAGTCGATATGTCTGGGCACGCTACGACAAAGGGAAAACAAAGAAAAGTTATGAGAACAATGCATTAGAAAATGCGCATTTTGTTTACCTAGTCTTCCTTTAATAATATTTGGTTGAGTCTTCCTCTAAGGAAGCTTAATATTATTATAGTAAATATAGTAAGCCATAGTATTTCTAAACGAATACCGATGCTCATACATAGTTAAATATTAAACGGGTCTATTCGCGATTACTTATTAGGTACAACATTATCTTGATTCCCGACGTTTCGGCAACGTTGCAGTGACCGTGGTTACGGGTGGACGCGGTCACGTGGTAAATAACACGTAATCTCTATAATATAAAAATGAATGGCTAAATGAGTTGGTAAGCGCAAACCTCGAGAGCAGCTGAACCGATTTCACTAATTTTTTTTTAAATAATATCCCTTGTAGTACCTAAGAGGATGGTTCTTACGGAGAGAAAAATAAAAATAAAATTAGAAATCGACTGTTACGCGGTACGAAGTTCGCTGGGTCAGCTAGTGCATAAATAATATCTTTTAGAGAGAGTATAGGCTTAATCACCTGGTGTTTAATTGTCACAATTTGAACCGGAAACTAGTTTCCCTAAGCCGTGAACGAGTGGTATCCCAAATAGCATTCAGGGTTCTATATAAGATGTCTAGTCGTTTACATGTCACCACAAGCTGTGTAAGTCAGCTGTATAAGAGCTGTATAGGCTGATATAATACTGTAATAGAACCAGTTTGGGCATAAATTAGACAGCCTAAAGTTCACTATGGCTAGAGGCTGTACATTAGCAGTATGATAGCATTATAATAGCAGTTTAAGTAGTAACATCGGACTTAAGGCTGACTTACGGCAATATATGGGACGCAGTGTGAACCATAAAACATACAAATGTGTAATAAAGAGTAGCAAGAAACAAGTGGCTAAATACACAACCTTCATAGTTATAAAACCCGACAAAAGTACTCCAGTGCTACCTAAAATTCACGTGTGTCCTAAATTATTTCTTTATTTTATAATATTAATATTACTCATTAGTTTATATATATATATATATATATATATATATATATATATATATATATAGGTACTCCGGCTCCGGCTCAATTGGATAAAAATGTATGATAACACATGGAAAGTACAGGTTTTAAATACTTAATAATGTTAATGCCATGGAAATGCAACTTTATCGTGAAATGTATACATATTTACAGCTAAATTATTCACGCGCCTCCGTAAATACGCGATATTCATTTTTAAATATTTAAAACTGGCTGAGAGGAAATCTACAATTTTCAGTTTTTCATATTATATTGGCATTATAATTATACAACGGTAATTAATTAGAACATGAAATCAAAATTCAATCCCTCTATCTGCGTATTTTGTGATGAATCGGCATAATTATTTTGGAGATTTATTTGGTAAATATTTTAGGTACGTACTCGTATAACAAAATGGTGGAAATGAAATACGGATGTGAACAGTTATAAGATGTGAAATGAACTGTTATAAGGCATATCGACAACATTCAATAATCCCTATGATCCAGGTTCTCTATTAGTACGCAGTGGCTACAGTGGTAGCTGACCTCCGAATGGACGTGGCACCACAGTAACAAGATGTCGTATAAAAGGCACCTTCACAAGAATATGGCACATCGAGAACAAATCATATTCAAATCAATTTATTTCAACGTAAAGAATTTACATTCTGTTTGCTGAATATCAATGTAAAATGTAAGCCGCTGCCTCCGGGCCATACTGTAGTCATCCCTAAAATCTATACCCTCTATTAGTTGACAGTGGCCGGAATTATATCCACCCTGAAGATGGAGGATATAACTCCGGCCACCAAAAAGGAAGCATACCAAGGAAGAAGCAGTCGTAGAGAAAACATCTTCACAATAATGTGGCATTAGAAAAACAATCAATTACCTCCTTAAGTCTTGTTGCCCTATTAGTTCTTATTTCCTACGTCATAAGTTTGAGTGTTAAACAAAAATTACTGCCGTCTGGTGTCGCTGAATGTCAAAGAGGTCCGGCCGATGCTGGACAGGCTAACAACTCGCTCGGCCCTGGTTTAATGACCAGGATTTGTATAGAGCTGTTTAGACATCGTTAATAACAAATGCTGAAAAATAATACGTCTTATATGGCACTGCTATGTACGTTTCCCTATTTGAAATTTCTTAAGATGCAATTTTCTGTATTCTATCCCAATTGTGTATTTTTTTTGGGATCTTATTTTTTTATACTATTTTTATTTTTAATGCACTAACCCGTGCTAAGGACTATTTTAAAAACCTATTTAGAGGCTAAAAATTCCACCCATGCTGGGATTCGAACCCGCGACCTCTGGCTATCCGTGCCAGCGCTCTATCCAACTGAGCTAATGGGCGACTCACCGGCATCAGTGAAATTTCGAACCTCTTCACACTATTCTCTGTATTACGTACAGGCAGCGACATCTGGCTTATTTTTTTTGTGACGTTTCTTACGGTTGCTCAATTTTTCTAAGTTTTTTACGTTATTGTATGTAGCCAATACACGCTGCAAGACATACGCCTTTTTGCAAAGATACTGCATGTGCTTAAATTACCACGTGTTACAAAATTACCGCGGATTGGCAATGAATCAGGTTTCCTCAAGATGTATGTGGTGCAATAAAGTATTAATAATAATACAATATCTAGCGGTATTGCATTAAATAGCGATACTGATAGCTATGTTTTATAAGTAAAAAAAAATTATATGCACTTTTTTTGTACATCTTTTTATATTAAAGTGAAAAAAAGTAACTGCTAAGAGTCAAAACAAGGCCTAAGAATTAACAAAAAATCTATCTTTTCATATTTTAACTGATTGTAAAACCAAATTCTAAACTATCTTTTTCATAACTGCAACCAAAACCTCTTGTAGCCTGACTGATAGAAAATGCAATTATCATTAGGTCCACATTTTGTACATTATTTTTTGTGCAATAAAAAATTAATAATAATTACGTTCATTTGCTACATACAAAAATCTCCGTAATCTTTCGACTTTCGAGGCAACGTACAGCCCCAGCACATCAAACTTCACATCCACCCGCTTTATTCGAACATCGGACAGATCAATCTACCCGCATTTATTAAAAACCAACAACAAACATGGTAAAGTGCCTGATTTGTGGTAAATACATGCGCAGTGACGGCACAATATCGTGCTGCAAGTGTGAGGCGCAATACCATCGCGCCTGTGCGGGCCTTCCGGCCGCCGCGGGCGCTTCGACGCCGAAGGACTGGCTGTGTCCCGAGTGCAAGCGGCCGAAGAAGCCGCAGCCAGGAGCGGCCACCTCGCCGGCGGTAATCGTCAACCAGCCCCCTGCCGAGGGTGCCCCTGTCGTGGATCTGAGTGTCCAGTTTCAGCTCTTCAGGGAGGAGGTATCACTCATAAGAGCTGAGCTTCGGGACTTCAGGTGCGAGTTCTCTCAGCTGAACACCACCATGGCGGCCTTCAACGGGCGAGTCACGTCCGTGGAGGAGCGACTGGAGGCAGTGGAGAAGAAGCTGACGGAGCGGATGGTAGCGGCGGGCACTAAGGTGTTGGAGGACGCCATCGCGGACTTGCAGGGTCAGCTCCACGACCGCGACCAGGAGCTGTTGGCGAACGACGTGCAGGTGGCGAACTTGCCGGAGGAGCCGGGCGAGAGCGTCATGCACCTCGTGACCACCATCGGGGTGAAGCTCGGCGTGCCGCTGGACGAGCGCGACGTGGTGAGCGCGGTGCGGATGGGCGCACGGCGCGACGGCGAGCGGCCGCGGCCTCTTGTGGTGCGGCTCGCGCGGCGAGCGACGCGCGACGATCTACTCCGGGCGGCGCGGGTCCGCCGCGGGGTCACCACTGCCGATCTGGGCCTCACCGGGGAGCCGCGCAGGTTTTACCTGAACGAACGGCTCACTCGCCTGAACCGGCACCTGTTCGGCAAGGCCCGCGAGTGTGCCCGGGAACAGGGCTGGAAGCACGTTTGGACGCGGGACGGGAGGATGCTGGTGCGTCAAGCCGACGGAGCGCCGCTTCACAGAATCCGGTCCGAGGCGGACTTAGGCCGTGTTTTTCCCGCGCCTTCGGTTTGAGTTTTATGTACAATCTGCCGAAGTTAATAGTTTTAATTGTAGATTGAAACAAAACATATTTTTGTATGTTGTGATCGTGTATAGACTCTCGAGTACTTAAAACAGACATTAGACACATACCCGATTTAGGCCGACATGCTCTTGTTTCTGTTGAAATCGACGTGAAACGACAGAAGCCCATCCCCCGACGAATCACTTACCGACCTTTAAAAGACATGGACTTGGTTGAGTTTAATAAAGACCTGACCGCGATAGACTGGGCACAGATTTTACTTCTTGACAATGTTGACGATATGCTGAGTTTGTTCAATGACCACTTACTAGGACTTTTTGACAAACACGCACCTGAGAAGACAGTGATGGTCAGAGAGGGTCCAAAACCGTGGCTCACCAGCAATGTACTGCTTATGATGCGATTACGTAATGACGCCCATGAACGATACAAACAGACAAAGGATGAAGCACATAAGCAGTACTACAAACAGTTAAAGCACATGGTTATCGAAGCGATCCACCACGAAAAAAGGGCCTTCTTTGAACATCACATTAATGACAAAACTATTGACTCTAAGACTCTGTGGAAGAACTTGAAGCGTCACGTTGTTCCAGACCAACGCAGTGTGGAGTTGCCGGTGCACTTCAATGACCCTGACAAAATTAACGACCATTTCCTGGACATACCTGGTAATTCCAAATTGAATATTTCTGACTTGACTTTCTTTGAATTTGGACGACACACAGACAAGACATTCAAACTCAGCAATGTAACTACCGACAAAATCGCAAAAATTGTTATGACTATACGAACTAAAGCCAAGGGTATGGATGGTATTGACAGTGACATGATAGTTATGACTATGCCGACAACTCTGGACGTTCTGACTTCAATTGTCAACAGGAGCATAGACACAATGACTTTTCCGACACAGTGGAAGATGGCTAAGGTCACGCCATTACCCAAAAAACCCAACTTTACCCACATTTCACATCTCCGCCCAGTCAGTATCCTTCCTTGCACATCGAAGATAATAGAGAGGGTGGTTTGCGAACAGCTGTCGGAATATCTTGAGAAATACGGCATTTTGCCGGAACGGCAATCGGGCTTTCGTAAGGGCCGTTCCACTGCTACCGCCTTGCTCGATGTTGTCGACAATATCCTGCAAGCGCGGGATACCGGCAAAAGCACATTGTTAGTCCTGCTTGATTTCTTAAGAGCTTTCGATTGTTTGAGCATCCCCCTACTATTATCTAAGATGTCGTACTACGGGTTTGACAATGCGACGGTTCGGTGGTTTGATAGTTACCTGTCGGGTCGGTCGCAAGTTGTTGGGTTGCGTGGGATGAACGGGAGGACTCTGCTGTCATCCTCTAGTCCAATGACTCGGGGAGTGCCGCAGGGATCAATCCTGGGGCCCCTGCTCTTTGCATTGTATAGTGCAGACATCGTCAACAATGTGAAGAGTAGTAGTTATCATCTCTACGCCGACGACGTGCAGCTGTATGCCTCCGTCACTCCTAACGGTGCGGCGGAGTGTGTACGCTGTATCAATGACGAGCTTGAACGGATTGCGAGCTGGTCAGACAGGAGCTGTCTGGTGCTTAACCCAAGCAAGTCCAAGTACATGGTACTTGGTACTAAATGTCAAATTCGTAGTACACTGGAAACTCTGACTACCGAGAATGTAGCCATCAGGGGCAAACACGTAGAACGGGTAGTAGAGGCTAAAAATCTGGGCGTTCTGATGGATGGTGAGCTACGCTTTGAGAAACACATCGCTGGAGTGGTGAGCAACTGCTTCTATCGCCTCAAAGTACTTTATAATGTGCGTGATTACCTTAGTGTGGATTTGCGTATCCACCTATGTGAATCGCTCATATTATCAAGGTTGAACTACTGTGACGTTGTCTATGGTGGTTGCATTCTTGGTCGTACACAGAGGTTGATACAACGAGTTCAGAACGCTTGCGCTCGTTTCTGTTTCCGCATCCCTCCTCGATCCCATGTCAGTCCATACTTGGATGAAGCAAACCTCTTAAACATGCAGGCGCGTAGGCAACTGCACTTTGCAACGTTGCTGTTCGGTGTCGTCCGGTGGAAAGCCCCCACCTACCTTTACGATAAACTCAATTGGTCAGGACGCGATCAAAGGTATGGGGCGAGGGCTGTCATGCCGGCGTACCGGACCGCAGCGTTTCGAGGAAGTTTTAGGTTTGCGGCGTCTAAGTGTTGGAATGATCTCCCTCCCCCTCTCCGCAGTGTGACTAGCAGGAATACATTTAAGCGAAAGCTGAAAATGTGCCTGCTATCCCTGCGGAAACACCCTCCTTAACGCAATCCCCCTGCAGTTCGCCTTTTAAGTATATATGTGTGTATATATATTATTATTATTAAATTCTTTAATTTACCTGTAAAGATTGTACAATTGGCGGGCTTAATACTAAATAGTTTTTTATTCTAGCCAACCAACAGGTGACGTATATATATTACTTATTTGTTATTTCTTTGCTTATAATTATTTATTGCTACATATTATTATCATATTATGTGCATTTTTACTTAGATATTCTATATTTAGTATATTTCACAGCATATTCTATTCTATTGACGTTGTTTTATAAATATTAATTTTTATGTAAGATCTGTATGTAGGTATATTACTTAATGTATGTATAAATTGAAGAATAGGTGCCGACTGAAAATCAGTGTTGCAGGCCCAGCCTGCAGCAAATGCTGAGTCAGCTACCTGTTTGTGGCTGCGGAGATACAATGCCCTTCTAAATTGTAAATGTTTGTTTTATATCCTATTCTTTGTTTTATTATATTTTTCTTTGTTCTGTCTTTTATTATTTGTCTGTATTATTATAATATCGTGTTACATTGTGTTATGTGTATTGTATCTTTGTGGCTGCAAATAAATGTCTCTCTCTCTCTCTCTCTCTCTTTATTCTGTTACCTTACGGGCAACTTAGCAATTTATATGTAAAGTTTGATGTGCTGTTGACTATTCACTATAGTCATATTTATTTTTAACTAACCATCGTGGCGAACTTCGAACCGTCACGGAATCCGTTTCTACCATTCTTTTTGCCACGGCAACAAAATATTTAAAACAATATTAGTAATAAATAGTTATAAGCGAGCAATTGATTAGGTTATATCGTAGTGCCCTTAAGGGGTGTCATGAACCTCTTAAATTACATATAAGAACTGTTATGACACATGATTATAGCAATAAAGGAATCTGAATCTGAATATTACGTCACATGACGTATATACGAATGGAAATATTTCATGTAAGCGAATCACGCATAATACATAATCTTATGTCATATATTATTATCCATCCTGTTCAGCGAATGGTTTGAAATAATAGGGTAGTAACAGCTCTCGTTAAATAAATAATTTGAAATTCCCTTTCAGATTGCAAGTAAGGTACTGTTTACTGGCTATTAAATACGAATGTGATTCAATTCTACCTCAGCGTAACATGTTTGTGTAAGTACGTTTACCCACTAAGTACATACATATAGACGAGCTTATTTAGGCTTACAGCACACTTGGAATTTTGACGCAAATGCTATGAAGTTTTGGGGCGGCCAAGAAGACGGTGGTGGGACGGAATGATCTCGAAAAATTCTTGTAGGAATGGTCAAAGGTGGCGACTTAATTTAAATATTGACCCAAAAGGAGGACGCCTTTGTCCTGCATTGGATATATTCAGATAAGATAAGAATATTCTTTATTGTACACCAGGAAAATCAAACAAAATACGAGTATAGTTACAAAGATACAGTACAATTGTCGGCCTTATTGCTTAGAGCAATTAATGTGGCTACATAAAAAATAGGAGTGTAGAAGCGCGGTAGAAACGCGCTTGGTAAAACACTTGCCTCACATTCAGGAGGTCCTGGGTTCGAGCCCCGGGCGTGTGCCTATGATTTTGTTTTTTTGAGTTACGTACATTTGTGAATTTGGTACATGGTGAAAGAAAATCAAGAAGAAATCTGAGCTCCTTAGGTGTTCACATACCTCAGTGGGTACAAAAAATTAATATTTTTTTGCCACGCAAACAAAATAGTTGTGGTTGTTAGTAATAGTTAATACATTACGAGACTATCAGAATATTCAAAAACCCTTTTTTTAAACAACTTTACATAAATAGGAAGGACTCGTCACAGACCAATTGGCTGCAACTTTAGCAACACAAGATTTCATTGAGATATTTCTTTGACTGTCTCTTGATCACTTGATCTTTGACTGCCTTTGATCTTGCGGTTAACACGATTGTTTCTCAAAATAGAGGTCATTGGTTCTATTCCCGCTGGAGGCTGCCGTACTTGATTTGTAAAAATAATCTCAGTCTAGGCGCATTTCCATGTGTGTGACGTTAGCCTAGTACCATAGCAAAAGGTATTTCTAATTTGGGGTCATGGCAAGATTGTGTTATGTGGAAGTTCTTTATTTAGTAACTTCATTAAGTATATTAAGAAATAACGCCTGTGTAGTCGTCACGTCTCCGGGTGCCCTTATTGAGAAACTGAATCGAGACATCTAATGAACATGTGACTTGTTAATTGGAAGATTTAGTCATTTAGTTAACATACAAAGTATGTCGGCTTCATTTTATATTGGAAATAAGAATTTACGATGCTGTTATCTCTTAAAGTCTGGTTACTTCACGTCATATAATTAAAGGTTACAGCAACGTGTAAAGTAAAGAGTGTAAAGTCTTGGCATGTAGCAAAGACTTTGTTTTCTATGTTATTTTGTGAAGAAGTAGTAACGTTGCTACTTCTTCACAAAATAACATAGAAAACAAAAAAGTGAAGAAAAACAACTTGAGGAAACCTGAGTGTCTGATGTGGACGCATCAGTCCTTGAAATTGCCAATGCACTATTTAATTAGCAGAGTTTTCAACATAAAAATGTGTAACTAAGTACTATCTACACGTACGAGTATTCGTAACACTAGGCTATTTCACAACAGGAATTAGGGTAATTATATTTTACCTAAACAATATTTTAGCTAAGCCAAGTCGGAGGCCTTAAGGAGGCTTCAAAAGTTTTGACAGACCAGCCAGTAGTCTTGCAAGCCTCCACCAATCCGAACCTGACTCCCGTGGTGGAGTATGGCCTATACCTTCCCCAGGGAATGGACCCGTGCCCCTCGATGGGGACATAATGGATTGATGATGATGATGATGTATAAATAAAGCTATTTAGTTTTATGCGTTTAAATACCTTCATTCAGTGCCACCGTAAATTAGTTGTGTCCTGCATAATAGTCTTTTGTCAGGTGTCAAATTATTACCTACGTGACTCTGTAGTACAGTTGACATCACATCAATGAAGAGCTTCACATCACGAATTTTAATTAAATTTAATGCTTCAAGTGAAAAACTAGAAAAAAAACCTAACAATTGCCAAAAATCAAAACCTACAGTTAAGGCTACAAAAGTACCTAACTTTCTGGCAACACTGATTTCAACTTGTACAGTAATTACAAGTTAAATGCAAATTTTCTGCTAAGTATTCACCTGTTTGATAGAAACCCTTGTATGTCCCCACTGCTGGGGCACGGGTCTCTTACTGCATCGCAGGAAGATTAGGCCATACACCACCACGAGGGCCAAGTCTGGGTGGATGGAGGATTATAAGGCAGTAGCGGGCCTTACTGTCAGCAGTGATCAAGCCGCCCACAAGGCGTCTAACTTACTCGTAGCTTAATGACTCCCATTACATGACAGCCGGCACCAACGGCTTCACGTGCATTGCGAAGCACGAAAGCGCTCGGAAAATATGCCACTAGCGGTAGTCACGAGACGGTCACCCATCCTGGACCTGACCATGCCTGTTGTTGCTTAACCCGAGTGATTGATTCGAATTGCTTGGTTCCACTAGGCCGCGAGCGCATCGTCTATTGGTTACATGCATAAGCACATTTACAAAGCACATAATATACCCCACATGTACCGTGATTCATGTTTTGTTACTTGATCTAGTTAACCGAAATAGTTGATTTAGTGGCTACTAAAACAGGAGTAGACAAATATTATCTTTAAACACAAATCAATAGTCATTGGTTGCGAAACATTGTCTCAGGTGGTCCAGTTACAAAATTTCCTGTCCTTTCTAATTCGCTGGACAGCTAATAGCCTGTTCGGTATGAGGTTATACCAATGTAATCCGTAACACGGTAGACTTAACAGTCAAAGTACCTTCCAGCGTTAGGGTGTAGGCTTTGGAAACAAGGAACCTGTTCTCGTAAAGTATTTGCGACTTGTAGAGCTATAAATTGAAGTAAACGTTTATATTGGGCTGGTAATAGTAAATCGTCTTAATAAAGTCCGTTGTTTTCTACCAGGATGTTGTAATTTAAGCCGAGGATTAAGGCCAGTTTAAATGAAGATGGTATGTTCATGAATTAATCACCGAGACTTAGAGCATTGTTGGTGGAAATTCAATAGACAGCACTGCGTATCAACATTTACCTGCGTGATTCAATTGGATCTTCTCAACTAATAGTCTCTTATTGTTTAACTTAGGTACTGTACTGTTTTTACTTACACGTGTCTGAGGGCCGGTTTCTTAACTGAGAATTTTACTAAGTAAATACTTTGTAAGTACTTGTGAGACATTCGAAGAGACAGGACTACGTTCTAAAGAACATTTTATCTATCTATCTACGTTGACTATTTATATAGCGTTATTCGCTTTTCAGAAACCAGTCCTATGCTACATAACGATTAAACGTTAAAGAGCAATGCTGCCTGATATAGGTGTAGAACTAAGTTAAGTTTCAGAACGGAATAGTTTATATGCAGCTTTGCCTAAAATATGGTACATGTACCTTCTAAAATGTAAACAAACAACCATATTACGTATGTTATTTTGATAACCACACTCTTCTTCAGTCTATATTAGTCTTCTGCTGGTTGTAGCCCCCCCCCCCCCCCTTAATGAGCCCCATAGCGCCCTGTCTTCAGCTTGCCGCATCCAGCATCTGCCGGCAGTTTTTCGCAGATCGTCATCTTACCTGTCGGAGAGCGTCCTACTCTTCGTTTGCCGAGTCGCGGTCTCCATAACCACAATGTTTCAATTTAATTGTTTTAATTTCTCCCGTAACGTAATTAGGTTTACGAAGGTCGTTACTTGTACATGTACCTATAAGACTGTTAAAGTATGAAAAAACATTGTTTTGTAACCGTCTTAAGAAGCAACATTTTAGGAAATCATGTTTCCAAATTGATCCCTTTAGTTTTGGGAGCCAATGTTTTGGCTGATTTTGATATTTTCTTAAAAGTAAAAGTTGTATACTGACGAGCGGTAACCCACATATTTGCATTTTTATGGGGATTGTGTAATGATTTTGTAGTAGCAATGCCACACGCTAATCGTGAAGGAAAACATCGTAAGGATCCCGGCGTGGTTGGCTAAGCACGTATACCTGTGGACTAGGCCGGATAAGTAGACAGGATGGTATACTATTCTGTCAACTTATTCGGCCTAGTTGATCTCTCATACAAGTAAATGCATTATTAATAAGTCTATTATTTTATAAATTTCAATCCACAAAAAATTGGAAAAATAATAAAGATTTAAAACTATATTTTGCTTGTAAAAAATACGTCTGTAACTTTCGTGGTCACTTTCGTGACTTTCGTGGGCAACGAAATTACAAAATAATATATCTTTGTAGTTTATGCACCGATTTCTTCTTCTTCTTCAGGCTATATTATGTAGTCCACTGCTGGACATAGCTCTCCCCTAATGAGCGCCATAGCTCCCTGTCTTAAGCTTGCCGCATCCAGCATCTGCCGGCAGTTTTTCGCAGATCGTCATCCCACATGGTTGGAAGGCGTCCTACACGACACGTGTGCCGAGTCGCGGTCTCCACTCAAGAACACGTTTACTCCAATGGTTGTCGATTCTTCGCGAGATATGGCCAGCCCACTGCCACTTCAGCTTGCTGATTTTCTGAGCTTTGTCGATAACTTTGGTTCTCTGCCGGATGCATTCGTTATGAATTCTATCCTTCAGAGAAACTCCGAGCATAGCTCTCTCCATGACTCGCTGAGCGACTTTGAACTGGTGGACCAGCCCTTTCGTGAGTGTCCATCTCTGCTCCGTAGGTCATCACAGGTAGGACGCACTGATTGAAAACTTTCGTTTTCAAACATTGCGGTATGGATGACGCGAAGACTCGGCGTGCACCGATTTACAAATTATAACATTCTACTCATTATTTAACGCCTTAAGCGTGTGTCCATTTATTTAGAGATAACTCTAAAAATAAATTTCACCACGAAAGTTACGCGGAGAATACTTTTCTACTCGTAAACGTTCTGGACAAGCCAATTCCATCTAAAAAAATAATGTCGCAGGCATTGCAGCATCCGAGAGAAGGGACCTTCAACCATCAGTTGAGGGTAAAAGTGCCACTGGACGCTGTATAAATCATGTAGCATGCTGTATCATTGGGATTTTATTAAACCCTGTAAAAATTATAAAATAATGACTGTAGAGCAGAATTTGCATAAAGCAATCTACCAAATAAGTAATCTTGTCAAAAGATTGCAAGGAAGACAGGGACAGAGTTTTCTCAGAAAAAATGCAAAATAAAGTTTTCCAATTCGCAAACAGCCCAATTTTCCACTTACGAAGCGATTTTCGGCGACAAAGTTATTGGATTCGACTCGGCCCAAAAAGTAGGTTTAAATGAAACAATTATGCTAATGGGTAACGAAATAAAACTCATTTTATTAATAATCAAATAACGGGAGTTGCCAGTTGCTAATGAAATAAATTTTCACAAATGGCGGCATTAATTGTCTGACTAGGGTGGTGGTGCGACGCAGGGCCTCTACTGAATTTTTATCCAGTATTGATAGAATATACTATGTTTATTGTTTTTAATACTTAGATATAGAAAGCTCTGTCCATTAGAATAAAATAAAAACGTTTATGTAATTTATTTTATTACACTATTTTTATTTTTAATGCACTAACCCGTGCTAAGGAACAAATTTAAAAACCTATTTAGAGGCTAAAAATTTCACCCATGCCGGGATTCGAACCCGCAACCTCTGGCTATTCGTACCAGCGCTCTACCAATTGAGCTCAATTGAGCTCAATTCGAATCCCGGCATGGGTGAAATTTTTAGCCTCTAAATAGGTTTTTAAATTTATTTTATTAATAGTCAAATAAATGAATTTTGTATCCAGTACTAATAGAATATAATACTGGGTTCATTGCTTTTAACACATAGAAAGGGAAAGCTCTGTCCATTTGAATAGAATAGAAAACGCTTATTTAATTTTATTTATACTATCTTTATTTTTAATGCACTAACCCGTGCTAAGGACTTTAAAAACCTATTTAGAGGCTAAAAATTTCACCCATGCCGGGATTCGAACCCGCAACCTCTGGCTATCCGTGCCAGATAGCCACGGATAGATGGCACGGATAGCCAGAGGTTGCGGGTTCGAAACCCGGCATGGGTGAAATTTTTAGCCTCTAAATAGGTTTTTTTAATTTCATTTAATCAAACAAAGGGACTTGCCAGTTTTAATGAAACAAACAAAAATGGCAGCATTCCTTGTATAACTCGGGTGATGGTGTGACGCAGGGCCTCTACCTGATTCTGTTTTGATACTATATTATGATTTTTTTAATACATACAATTGGAAAACTTTAGCCATTAGAATAAAATAGAACACGTTTATTTGATACCAACAGAGTCGAAATAAAATACAATCATGGACGGCCCTCCCCTCCAACCAGGCGAGAAGACGATCTGTGAAAAACTGCCGGCAGATGCTGGATGCGGCAAACTGAAGACAAGGCGCTATGGCGCTCAATAGGGTAGGGCTATGTCCAGCAGTGGACTAATATAGCCTGAATAAGAAGATGGTTTAGCCTCTATATGAGGGTTTGCATAGCATACTTACTATCAGAAGTATAAAATGGCACCAAATAGCCCCCGCTCAACATTTTTAGTAATACTTAGGATTTAGTCGTCCTTGGGGCACTGATGTAGATATTACTTCAAAACCTCGTTCACTTATCTCTTCTCATAATTAGAATATTTTCGGGGCTTAATCGCGTAGTAATTTATTGCTATTTTACCTCGACGTTTCGACGACGTTACAGTCATCGTGGTCACGAGAAGACTCGCGATTAAGCCCCGAAAATATTCTAACTATGTGTACAAGTCGCGAAAGTTTAAAATATGTTATCTCTTCTCGTTAAGTACTTACTTTTAATAAAATTATTTAGAGCTCACACCCAGTTACATTAAAACGAATTTTAAAAACATTATTCAGCTTTTGAACCAGTTAACTGAACATCGGCATCTTCGTGTGTACTCTGTATCCATTTGACTAACGGAGACTTTGCAACTTACATGTTATATATTATGCATAGCTCTGTCAATTTTTCACTATAATAGTGACTAGGAGTGCAAGTGACGTTCGTTTGTTCGATCAAATGTCTAAAATAATGAGGCAGTAGACGCCCGAGGCTTGGGGGGCTTCAGTGGACGCCCTGTAGCTGTCCCATTCTCTTCTGGATTCTATCAAACAGAAGTTATTTCAAAGGGGAGAAGTTTTAATAAAATTCTGAATGCCCCAGGCTGTGAGAAACAGATTCTGTGTACCGATAAATACGTATAAATGGACATTTTCTATATCTGGGAGGCTAGAGGTTTTCCTATGAATATGTCCGGAATTTTGTGAGTTGGTTCGTTTGATTATCGAGGGGACCAGGGTTGCACCTACTGACGTTACGGGTTGATCTTAGTGTGCCACTAATTCTAATGTAATGAAAATACCTTTCTGTATTTTCAGTTATTTTTAGGCTTACAGCCGGTGCCTTGGGCGCTGTTCAAAGTTGTAATTTATTGACAAAGCATTTAAATAGGTTTTTAAATTTGTTCCTTAGCACGGGTTAGTGCATTAAAAATAAAAATAGTGTAATCATGTGGGTACAGTGATATCGTTCCGATGTTAAACCTAACTGCAAAGTAGGTAGTCGGGGCTGTAAGTAATGCAATTTGCTTAAGTCAGATGTCGCTGCCTGTACGTAATACAGAGAATATTGTAAAGAGGTTCGAAATTTCACTGATGCCGTGAGTCGCCCATTGGCTCAATTGGTAGAGCGCTGGTACGGATAGCCAGAGGTTGCGGGTTCGAATCCCGGCATGGGTGAAATTTTTAACCTCTAAATAGGTTTTTAAAGCATTTAATTTGACCAAGCAATCAAATCAAATTTTTAGGCTTAGTCTGTAACCCTTACATTAACTGAGGAGAAAATAAATGAATAAAGTATTATTAATTGTTACGTCACAGGCCTTATGAGCGGTTTGATAACTTATATCAGTAAGACCCGACACTGTCATACAATTGTCCACCAAACCCGACTTGGCCCCCGTAGTGGAGTATGGCCTAACTTTCCTGCGATGCAGGGAGAGACCCGTGCCCCAGCAGTGGGGACATACAAAGGGTTGATATCATCATTAATTATTTTGGGCTCCCTGCCGAGGGACACCGACCTAGGACTAGTGTTTTATTTGTGAATATAAAATTATAGGTAATTATTTTTATTAGTTTATATGAATTAGATTTTAGTTTACTTATTAATTTATTCCTTAATTTAGTATTACTTTATATTCATTTGTAATTCATATGCTGTTAAATAAATATTTGTTACCTTCAATGTTTACTATATTTTTTATTTTAGTCGCTTTATTTTAGATGCTTTTGTAAGTGTTAAAAATTTTTCGACATCTAAATAAATATTTTTTGCTAGTAAAAAAATCAATTTATTCTTGCACACAACTATATCAATGAATAAACCACAATAGCAGGAATGAAATTACAGATTGCTTTGGTTCGTGTTTGTATATAAAACCTCTTAATTTTTTGTCGTTATTTTAAGCATACGTTGGTACCTAGTTTATATTCAGTAAAAGATCAAAGGTTAGCTTATTAAATAAGTATATTTATTTCTTTACAACAAATTATTCTTTCATAAATTATTTTTAATTTGAAAAAAGTCTTCACAAAAGAACAATTACCTGGCTTTCTATAAGTTAACTGTAAGAAACGTATACAAAAAGAAATACAGTGTTGATTTAATTAAAATAATAATAACATTATATTCTCGAACTCAGAGAGAAATTAATAAACGTAAGGCAGTGATTTGTTGAAAGTAATTGGGAGCGATGTTTATTGCAAAATACGGGTTCAAAGCGACCATAAGAAATTTCGTTAGACTCAATTAAAACGTTTTGCCGATGGGCTATTCCAATCTGGAACGATTTCCTTAAATCTCTGCTTCAGCGGGTAAGAGTTAATTACTGACCTATCGATTTATCCCATTGACTGACCTTATATAGAGTCAGTTTATTTAATCTGTCTGAAGCGCTCGTGGCCTGGTGAAACTCAGTGATTGGAATCAATAATTTGAGTTAAACAACAATAGGTGCGTTCAGGTGCTGGATGGGTGACCCTTCCGTAACAACCGCCAGTGGCATTTATTCCGAGCGCTTACGCGTTTTGCAAGACACGATAAAATGTAGTTGCCAGCTGTCATGTAATGGTAGTTGTTTTGGCACGTCAGAGGCCTTATGGGCGGCTTGACAACTTCTGACAGTAAGACCCGCCACTGCTTTACAATCGCCTCAACCCGGACTCGACACACACGGTGAAGTAAGGCCTAATCTTGTCTTAATCTGCGATAAAGGAAGAGACCCGTACCCCAGCAGTAGGGACACACAAAGGTCTGATATCATCATCATTTAATCTGTGGCTACGCGAAGTCAAAGACAAGTTATTGTTGAAGTCATTTGTAGAACATTAGAGTATACAACACGAGTGTTTAAATAATTGACTAACGAGGAATAGTCCACGCTGTCAAGTAAATATTTCACAGTGTTACTTTGGTAGGTAATCATGGCCCTTGGAGGGCTTAATTAAGATGGGCCTTTGATCTTTGATCAGCCTCTAGACGCAACTAGTGATGGGTGGACGAGAACGTTTGCAGGAAATTTTCTCGCTTAAAAAAGTGTGAAATTATCTTCATATAAGTAATTCATAGTAAATTTTGTTTATACATTTCTTTACGACTCGGCATACTGGTACATTATTTATTAAACGAGTCGCAACTATGAATTATATTAAATATTTCAGGTTTTGATATAAACCCTTGTATGTCCCCACGGTTGTGGGACGGGTCTCTTCCTGCCCTTAAGGCCTCTGAAATGCTTAAAGACTGCCATTATATGACAGCCGGTACCAATGAAAAATGCCACTAACGAACGTCGCGGGACGGTCACCCACCTGTACCTGACCGCGCCTGTTATTGCTTAACTCTAGTGATTGATTCCAATAACGCGGTTCGACTAGACCACGAGCGCATTTCAGGTTTATCTTTCGGGAACTTCGAGAATATACGTAATTATATTTTAGTTAATAAATAGTCCAGATTAGATACGTTCAATGTATAACTTCAGTCATTAGTGGATTACAATGAATACAGAATTAACTGAACGCAGCCATAATTTACCAACGTTTAGGTCATGCGAGAAAATTCCCAGAGAACATTCACCCCGATCGATCTCTAAACCCTAGTTGGATGACTTAAGTAAAAACCCACCTACATAGGTTTAGTTAGGTTTACATAGTTTTCGTAGTTTCATATTTTTGATATAGCCGTATCCATGACAAAAACGGCTGTACGTAAAAACTTGTATCAAAACAAAAAGCAGAACTGTTTAAGGCTTTGATATGTTCAGCAGTAACCTTGTTGCCACTGAATGATGATAAAAATTAATTAGTAAAATCGGTTCTGCTGCTCTCGAGATTTGCGCTTAGCAACACATTCAGCGATTCATTTTTATATTACAGTTTATTCTCGTTATGCGGGAACATTCTCCCGGCCCATCTCAACATAATTAATATAACATAAAGTTACCTGTTGTAATCCAAAATAAACCTATTAAACGAGGCCTAGATGAGTATTTTATTTTCAATCTTATCAGGCAAGCAGATAATATGATTTTTAGCAGGAGCTTCACGAGGGTTGCTGAGGACAGAAATGATGAGCCTGAATTGACGAGCCCTATGACCAAATGTGGAGGAGGGCGTGTCGATTGATTGATTCAGGCGGAATATCGCATTTGACGACTTCGGTGGCGCAGCGATTTGGCAAGCTGACTGTAAAACCGAAGGTTTCGGGTTCGATCCCCGGCCGGGTCAATCTAGGAAACGAACTTTTCTAGTTTGTCTCGGATCTTGGACTTTATATTTGTATTTATTTTATTAAATCTATTATGTTATAGATGCTATACTTGTGTTATAGCATCTATAACACAAGTCATTTAGTTGTACTTAGTATAGGGCTAACGAGATCTATGTAATATGTCCATAAATATTTATTTATTTATTTTATTTATAGTAGGCACTTTGGTCCCGCATGCGGTGATTGAAAATTCTACAGACGCAACTAGGATTTATTTCAAATTACGTTTAAGTTCGAATTTTACGAGACAAAGACCTTGTAAACTGACGACTCTAAAATTAAACAACCCACTGCAGGGCACAGGTCTTCTCGCAGAGAGAGAGAAAATTTTGTATACTTATTCATTATTGCGAAAAGGATAGAAGTATGCTTCCGAGGTCAGTGACAGAACTAGTTACTTATGAGGGTATTGTTGAACGATAAGTACATAAAAGTTTGCCAACTAAATATAGAAAGAAATGAAAAGAGAAGGGCAAAACACTGAGGCATTGCATTTAATTGTGATGCGATTTGAAACATAAAATCATCAAGAGTAAAGAGGCACCACGCAAAACACTAAGGCTCTTAGTAATAAACACCTTATAAGCCTGGTATAGCTGCACAGTGTTTTGATCACGTAATTTTAGTTGGAAGAAAAGAGACAAAATACTGCATAGTTATAGTTACACCAAGTTTATTAGTAAGGCTGTAGACTTTTCCACAACCCTCACAAACATGAATAATAATTAGCATCCCAACTTTCCCAATTGAAACCCTGCCGCGGCGAAACCACTAATCTGTAACCAAACAAAAACTTAATTAACGAAAACGTATTATATTATGGCAGTGTATAAACAAGCAGCGCCGCAAAGTTGCTCCCTCCTCCCCAGAGACTTTATACGGGACTATTCCGTGTAATGACTCCAAAATGAGGATATATACCGTCCCGCAATATTTCTGCGGCTATGAATGTTTACAAGAGGCAGCGAGATTGGTGAAAATTTCAATTTCAGTTAGTGATTAGACCACAATATGACTAGGCTTATAAGTACTGTTAATTATGACTTCTATGCACGCTTGCAGGCACCAAACAAGACAGAATGTCGTGAGATTGGTGTATATAAGTAGCTTAAACTGGTTTACATAAGTCTCTCACTATATGACATTTCGTAGATAAATAGAATATTCTTTATTGTACACAGAAATTATATCAACATAATTCTAATGGCGGCCTTAATACTAAAAGCATTTTTTTCCAGGTAACTATAGACGGAGACAAGAAATAAATTAGAGACGGGTAGTCGGTGCAATATAGAAAAAAATAACCCTAATAAAAATGAAAAATCATATTAAATAAATGTTTTCTAGCCAAAGAGGGATCGTTATGGTACTTACGCTCTTCGAATTGCTCCGTGACACGCTGGTCTCTTGTTTTATTAATTTCAACGACTGTACCTGGGGGTTCCCTATGTTGTAGTAAGGTATGTTATTCTAGAATGTAATATTATATTTCATTACAAGTGCGGAAAGGCTGTCATTGCAAAGAGTTCCGTCAATTGTCTACCCGAGCCGAGGCGCAGCCGAAGGCGAGGGTTGACAGTCGGAACAAGTTGCATTGACGGTTCCGCACGTGTACTGAACGACTATTTTTAATACAGTTGCGAAAAAAATAAGCAATTTAGTAAAGAAAAAATGTTTGGAAAATGGCGCCAACCGTAAAAAATATAAGCAAAGATTTTTTTTCTTCACCCATTCTAGTAGGCAAAGGTGACTATGCCCATACAGCCAAGTTTTCAGTAGAATCTTTTTATTGATATGAAATGAAAACGAAATTTTATGAGATGAAATGAAATGAAACCTAACTTAACTCATTCAATCAAATCATTAAATCTGATATTGAAACAAATTAGTAGCTCATAAAAACTTGTATGATTTTTTTTTGTAAAAACTTCATGGTTGGTTTTTCTTTTTAATAGACATTATTTTGACAGTTGGGAAAGAAAACGCACGAGTGCGGGAAAGGTAAAAAAAAAGCACGAGTGTGTAATAACTAATAACCCACCTCCCGCACGCTATACGAGTACGTCCCTATAATACGCCACTTTTTGAGCAACTGTATTAAAAAAATTATATCGCTCCGCTATCCGCTGGTTGAGTGGCTCCGCTGTATGGAAGCCACGGTTTTTGCTTTGCGACCGTAACCCTGTTATAATTGTACGAAATGATTAAATAGGTGTTTAAACTAGTATTGCAAAAGATAAATTGAAAACTATTACAACTTTTTTTTTCAGCGAAAAATTTATTCATTTATGAACTACAATATATTACTAATTATTTAAATAAAACATCAACAATAATCTTACAACATTCATATTTCAATGTAATACATATTTCAAGTTATAATTATAATATGTCTCCCAAATTGGCGTGCCTTCTGTTATAGGCCTCCTTTAGCTCTCTTCACTGAGCTACTCGTATATCCTCTGCTAACCTGGTCCAGTATGGTCCCAAGGTTGTTGAAAACTAATAAAAAAAATATTATTGAGCATATTGATATTTCCTTTTATTTTCACTCTTTTCGCGTTAGATCCATGCCCCCTCTGTTTGAAAGCCGTAATGCTACCTATCTCGTCCTAAAACTCCTGTATTTCAAAAGTATTTTACAAGTATTTCCTGCTGTTTCCGCTCATCGTTCCGCTATTCGCTAGCTCCGTGGCTCCCAGCATGAAAGCCAGGGTGTTGCTCATCTCGGCCCAAAACCCGCTCCATAAATACACGTCACGTACCGCGGAGGTGCTCTGATATTCCCGCGAATTGACTAATGCGAGTACACAAGAAACGTGCAATTAAAGTTTTGGCTCGTGTTCTGCGAGAGATAAAGAGAAACAGAGATACAGTTTGGAGTAGCATGCTAACGTAAGTTTTACATTAAGCTCAATTGGTAGAGCGCTGGCACGGATAGCCAGAGGTTGCGGGTTCGAATCCCGGCATGGGTGAAATTTTTAGCCTCTAAATAGGTTTTTAAATAAGTAAGTTTTACAGCATTTTAAGGTTCCGTAGTGGCCTAACCTTCCTGCGATGCAGGGAGAGACCCGTGCCCCAGCAGTGGAGACGTACAAGGGTTGATATCGAAAGTTCCGTACCTCAAACGAAAAAGGTTGATCTGACTTTGTTCCATTGCGCTAAGTTTTTTTTTCATCAGGAACAAAACATAACATTCACAATATTCTTACAATAGCATAACAAAACAACCCATTGTCCAGTGCGGGCATGTACCAATGACTTTGTTTTCTATGTTATGTACATTTCTGAAGTGATAGTAGCTTTCAATATTTCAATATTTCAAATTCTCATCGAAACTCATTTACGAAGATGCTCTGGTATTAACCGTACGTCAATTATACATCCTTAGATTAATTCTACGCACACATTCGCATACACCATTTAATGAGAATTTGTATAACGCTAAACGTCGAAAAGATATTGTATGCAATGTAGCAAAATTTAAGTCTGCTTACGCCCGACGTCAACATTTGTATATGTGAGGTTTTTAGTATAACAAAATTAATAATTTGTTAGATATACTCGTAGAAAAGCTTAATATTTTGTATAGATATTCAAAAATGAACTTAGAAAAAATCTCACTATTTTGACTATTTTGCATCGGGGCTCGTAATCCATCAAATTTAATTAATGTAATTTGAGGTAAGCAAACACATATTTAACTTAAATTATTGTGAAACAGAGGCATTTTTCTTCTTCAGGCTATATTAGTCCACTGGTGGACAATTGGACATAGCCCTCCCCTAATAAGCGCAAGGTTGTGCCATGCATCGTTGGGGGGTAATGCCCATAATCCCGACGCTGGGCATGCGGGTTGGAGATCGCAGTTTTGTGGAATTGTACTGCAGGGGGCGCTGCTGCCCACCCCCCGGTTTGTGTCCCGTAGTCGCCTTTTACGACACCCGCGGAAAGAATTTGGGTTGGCGCTATTCTCTAATCCGACACCACGCAGCCATCACCACACCACGAGACATTTTTGTTGGCACTTAAATGATTATATTTTTTAATCCGTTTGTTGCCATAATTTCATTTATGAGTTTTGGTATTTTGATTTCTATTAGTAACTGATGTTGATGGCAGTAGCACCTTAAAAACATTGAAGGTTTTAATTGCCTACGATACAAGTTTCCTAGTGCAGGCAATTATCGATTTATATTAATTTGTACTGATGTATCTTTGAAGCAAGAAAGTATTTTTATTATCATTAAAGTATTGACTGTCTCGTTGTTCTAAGCGTCAACGCGCTCGGGTACCAAAACAGAGGTAATGAGTTCGATTCCCACTGGGGATTGCTGTATATTTGTACAAGAGGCCCAATCTGGGTGTATTTACATGTTTGTGACGTCCTTGCCTGGTTACCATAACCTAGTTTGGGACCTAGTCTGGTAACCTTAGTCTGGTAACCGGTCTGGTTGCCTAGTTACCATAACCTAGTTTGGGACCTAGTCTGGTAACCCTAGTTTGGGACCTAGTCTGGTAACCATTACCAAGTCTGGTAACCTAGTTTGGGACCAGGTCAAGTGATTGTGTTTTGTGGCCTCTTTTATTACGAGTATTATTTGCTAACGGTGAAGGAAAACATCGTTAAGAAACCTGAGTGTCTGAGGTGTTCAAATACCTCAGCGCTTGAAATTGCCGATCCGCGGTGGGCACGCGTTGTAATTAAGCCTAAACTCTCTCTCTCTCTGAGAGAAGGCCTGCGCCCTGCAGTGGATCGTTTAGAGGCTACATAAAAAAAATTATCATGGCCAGTATATCCACCAATTACATAAATTAACTGTTACATTAGACTAAGTAATCTTTATCGAGTTATTTGAAAAAAACCTCTTTTAAAAGACACTTCAAATCCTCTTTGGTTAAATATTTTCGGTGCAACTGGCCATGGTAACAGTTTGTCAAAAAAATAAATTCTTCTTTATTTCTTTTCAGACCCGAAATCCTCCTTGTTTGATTTTTTTTACACGAGACCCGGTCGTTTCGGTCAAAGTCGTTTGTCTAAAAGAAAAAAATGTTTTTTTTTTCTTTTTATGTTATAATAGCTTGCGTTGCCAGTATTATTGTTCGATTTTTACCGATTGAATATCGAATTAATGCATAAATCCTATTAGTATAGTTCATTAGAAAATTATTAGTTTACTTTGTCTTCTTTTTCGATTTTCACTAACGAATGCGGAAAAATGTTCTTGTAATTAGTAATAAGGTATATTCAGGTAATGCCGATGACGTTTAAATTGAACTTTAAATCCAGTGATAGAAGTGTTCCCTGGATGAGTACTAAAGAGCCATGGAAAACTACAAATTGGCGCTGATGTCACACATCCAGCGAATACCTCATTTCACTAATTCTACGTGTTTGCGATACATAATTATAATATATTGTTATAGGTGTTTACAATTCAGAAAATAATTAGTTGCACCGTCAACAGCAGGTAAACATTACCATTTTTGTTGTGGAGTCGTCCATAACGTAATTAATTAGAGTACCTATTATGTAAAGGTTGACGTGCTGTCAACTTTATCTGCATTAAAATATGAATTGATTATTCACATTAGACGTTCCCAAAAACGTGATAACAATAATCCTCTGAAGCCATTTCTATTAACAAAATTTTTTAAATTAAGAATTATGTGCATTCACTCTTAATATTCGTCCCGTGTTATATTTATATTAGTCTCAATGAAAACGGAATTATGGTGCTGAATGCGCCATCACGAGGCCACACACAATTTACGTACACAGCATTCATGGATACGTTTTCTTGTCTGATTTTAGACCCTATGACCTACGACGTAAGAATGAAACTAGAAGTCTTCCTTTACCACGCATGCATAAGCAAACTTATGGAATTTTTCATTTACGCGGTCGCGATATTATTTTAAAATGTCACCGTTGGGAATTTTCCCACTGCTGCGAATGTAGAGCTGAGTATTATGATTATGTACGAGTTTTCTAACAACGATTTCATTTGAATTAAAATATACCTTTTGCCTTTTTCTGCTGGTGAAAAATCAAAACGCTCGTCTTAAGGCGCTAGGCGGGGCAAACTAAAATATAAAAAATCTTATATCTTCTTTCGTAACAAGTCTTGAACATAAAAAATAACCTAACAAACAAACAAGCAAACAAACAAACAAACAAATAAACAAACAAACAACAAAAAAAACAAAAAATAAACAAAGTATTTTATTCAACTTTGCACAGAAACTGTGACTTATTGAACGTTACAAAATAAACTACAAAACCTAGATAATTTTGGAAAAAATGGACAAAAGAACTCCATAGCCCTAAATTTTTGGACATGGTTTCTTATCAGTAGGTCTCAAAAAGAGCTATTACGTTTATTAAGATTTTTAAAGCAGTTTTGCCAAAAACGCCCGTTTTAGCGGGAATCGAGTAATGACTCTAGGAACTTTATGATTCTAGGTTTTATTTTATGGATTTATTATCAGTTACATTACAGGCAACTTTACCAATAGAATGTAGTCTACTCAGAATTTTGCATTTCAACGTCAAAAATTTTTAGAACATACAGCCTAGAATTTAGTATCAACATCCTAGGACTTTACTTGATTTACGCTGAAAACGGCCGTTTTTGGTGGAAACTGATCAATGTCCTAGGTTGTTGACTGGTTCTAAAAAGAGTTCCAAAGTTGTTGAGATTTCTGACGGTTGCTTTTAGAAAAAATCGTATTATAAAACAAGTTATGATTTTTATTACATTGGTGGCGCTAGTTAGCGCCGCGTAGCGCCTTAAAATACAAACACATCAATGATACCCTAACAACGATGTGTTAAAATATCACCGGGACATTAATTAACAATCTCCCTTCTCTCATCAACGTTTAGGTTCATATTACTCTGAACTAATAGGGCGTCTCCATAAGCCCTGCATCCCCCTAATGGAAGCTGTTATTATTACACGTCGCACGCATACATTCCGGTTTAACGACCAGCCACAGCCTAAACGACCTACTATACAACAGCTGTACAAAAAAGTCCAGTTTGCAAAGCCGAGCCGGCTGTAGAATGTTAGGCTATGGCCTTTAAAAAGTGCATCGCCCTCCAAATATGGACCTTATCGCCTTACATTTTCCACCGTCGCGCCCCCTCCACTAACAAATGAGACTAATTAATCTGAAGTGGCGTCTGTCATGTTAAAGAATAGTCCCGCCCCCCTGAAGGGAACTCTAGACTCATAGTAAAACTTACTGACGCGCGGTGCCTAATTGCTTTTGTTCAAAATTGATAGACTACGAGACAAGTTAGGTTCGGCTTGGAAATCCCGCGAAATGAACGCTATTAGTTTCTTGTAGTTTTTCTGACCTAGAAGATTAACGCAGTACGAACGAGCAAACTTGTTGCACCAGTCGACAGCTCGTCAACCTTTAAATGCGTCCACTCTATTCATTAAAATATCGAGGGACTAGGTAACTAAAATGTAGTGGTTGACGTGCATACATACATACATAACCTCACGCCTGTATCCCAGAGGGGTAGGCAGAGACCAGGGACTGCCACTTGTCACGATCCTGACAGATCACCTTAGCTTCATCAACGTTCATATGTCGTTGCATGCACGCAAGCCGGTTCTGGGTACTTTTATCTTCCCCTTTGCTAATACATCCCCTATTTGGTCGATGTATGTCCACCTAGAACGTCCCTTACCAGCCCCTCCACTCACATTCGCAATATATATTTGTTTCGCCAACTGATGTAGAATTGTGCCATAATGGACCTATACTATTATGGAATAAATTAAGTATTAACATTGAAAATTCAATGGTATTAATTAAAGTTCGGGGAGTAAAATATAATTGACAGAATTGGCAAATATTTATGAATTTTTGGCCCCCATGGTAGAGTATGGAATTTCATGCAGGAACTTCACTGTAAGCTAAATGTTATTTTCAAATTATTATAAGGTTGGCCTATATTCATATGATACCGTCTCTAAGTCATCATCAGTCGTGTCTTGAGTGCTTTTTTTTTTGATAGCAAGTCATGTGGTGAAAGGATTTGTCAACCAGCATTAGTGACTCTCTGATTTTTGTCAGGGTGCGCTAAGCGTACGGGAGCCCATCAAGTTCGATTCCCGAGTGAGTTTTTTTTTCAATGTTATGCACATTTGTCAAGTTACAGTGGCAATACCAATCGCTAACTGTGAAAGAAAACATGGTGAGAAACCATAGTGCCCTTACTCTCTCTCTCTCTCTCAGAGATGTGGCTGGTACCCAGCAATGGAACTTTATAGGCGACATAAAAGAAGGCTAAAATTTATTCGTACTTTGGACGTACGAAATTACTAACGGAACATCTATTTAATGGTATACTCGTACGTGTAGAACTTTTATAAATATTAAAACTGGAACGACTTTAACTTTGTTCTTTATTTGTACTGTTTTATTTATTTTAAACTGGCTGACTCAGCGAACTTCGTACCGCCTGACAGTCCATTCTTTAATTTTCTTTTAATTTTTCTCTCCGTAAGAACCATCCTCGTACTTGAAGGAATATTCTAAAAAAAGAATTAGTGAAATCGGTTCAGCTGTTCTCGAGATTTGCGCTTAGCAACACATTCGGGGATTCATTTTTATATTATAGACTAGCTGACCCAGCGAACTTCGTACCGCCTAACAGTCCATTCTTTAATTTATTTATTTTTTCTCTCCGTAAGAACCAGCCTCGTACTTCAAGGAATATTCTAAAAAAAGAATTTGCGAAATCGGTTCAGCTGCTCTCGAGATTTGCGCTTACCAACAAATTCAGCTATTCATTTTTATATTATAGATTTATAATAAAAACAGAAAACTGGATAAAAATGGAATGAGCAGATAAAAATAGTCAGGTCTAGTCAAAATGTAAAGTAGCAATGCTAAAAATGAGGGTAATTTCGAAAATGTGTGACATAATTTTAAATTTTTGAAAATTATATTTAGAAAAGAAAATATTAAAAATGGTGTAAAGAGGTTTGCACCGTTACATACGTAGTAATATCAACCTGTGTTTTTGTGTAATATGTAGGGCATACCTCCAGAGTCTAGACACAAAGGCTTCATTGGATAATGAAGAGGAGAATAGGTTACTGGCAATAGATGCGTAGACAGTAGAAGTCCAAAAAAAAAATCAAGGTGTTAAGTATTGACAAGAGTAACGATTGCTACCAAATTACCATGCAAGAGACAGAACTGACAGAAATAACCAAAACTGTTGCGTTAAACGAGATTATGTCTGACTGTGTTGATTTATGTTTGCAATGAGACAATATCAGAATAAAAAACTCGCTAATACTTTTATTCGACATAAAAAAAATACAACCAAAAAAATTCACTACTGTTGTTGAATAGGTAGCATCTAACCCTGCGTTCCGAGATGTGGTGAAATCGATTACAGCGCGAATCCGGCCAACTTTAATAGCCCCAAAGTATCTCGCACAAAATAGGGTTTTTGTGCCTACTGCACTTATATGGATTGGCACTGTAATCGATTTCATCGCATCTCGGAACGCACCCTAAAGAGAGCTTCACTTCAGAATTTTCAATACCATCACCTTTTTGCGCTTAATTCTTGGTTAAACTTCTAGTAGTATTTTTTGTTCTATTGTCTGACAGCGGCTAATACTGACAAGGCTCCTTATTTGCTGTGCTAAAGTTCAGCCTATTCATTACTCTAGGTTCATTAGTCAATGAGAAACGTGCAAATTCTTTAGACTGGCATTCAAGTTGAAGAAACTATTCAATTTTCTTGCCAACATGGCTCAATTTAAACAGAAATAACACGCTATTTGCGGTGTTACCATTATTGTGTTGCGTATTCGAAAAATCTCATCAACAAAACAATAGACAATTCAATCGAAAAGCTTCATAACCGCGAAGTAACAGGCCGCTCACGATTTCATAATCGTAAAAGTGAGTTCAGAAAGAGTGAGCACTCTTTCAAAGGCGGTTATTTGAGATGCAAATCGCCGACTCCGGAGCAACTTCCTGACTGATGTTCTGAGCCCGAGCAAATGCCTATAATAGCTAATATTTCACTTTTATGTCGCTTCAAGGGCTTTTTAAAAGCCTAATTACGTACATTGAAAATACATGACACTACGTGACTACCGCTAGTGGCATTTTTTTCCCGAGCGCTTCCGTGCTTCGCAAGGCACTTTAAGCCGTCGGTGCCGGCTGTCATGTAATGGCAGTCGTTAAGCCATGTCAGAGGCCTTATAGGCGGCTTAATAACTTCTGACAGTAAGGTTCGCCACTGTCTTATAATCCTGCACCAACCCGGACTTGGCCCCCGTGGTGGAGTATGGCTTAATCTTCCTGTGATGCAGGGAGAGACCCGTGCCCTAAAAGTGGGGACATTCAAGGGTTGATATCGTAACATGAGTGTTGCTGGTCGAAAATATTTTTATGACAAAGTATACGAACAAAGTTTCGAATTTAGACAGTTTACCTTCTATAAAAAAAAAAAATTTAGTGTCTTCTTTAATACAACTTTGGTAGGTACATACATATAGCATACTCTTGGAAACATGTGACGTCGTATATGAGGAGCCAACTAAGCCACGGGTTTCCTCACATTGTAGTCCTGGCACAGATAGCCAGAAGTCACGGGTTCGAATCCCGGCATGGGTGGAATTTTTAGCTTCTAAAATAGATTTTTAAAATTACGATTTTGTTATCTATTACTATTTCGAGAGCATATTAATATTATTATCTTGAACGTCATTGGAACACAGAAAAATTCTGTATATACCTAAAAGTCTTGAGCAGCACTATTCAATTTGTTTTACTGGTTATAACTTAGTGAAAGTCGCAACACCACTAAGATAGCTATATGATTACGTGATCGTAAATTTGGGCTTAAATGATGGTATTTTTATCAACTGTTTTTGGCGCATTCGATGGCTGTGTAGGCGTTAGACAACTGTAATCAACGCAGCGTTCAGTACTTCAAATTGATGGTTGACAATGGAATTGATTTTGTGAAATCATTTTTGATGTACTTTCTTAAATTACTGGGATTTCCTGCCGGTCATTAACTATAAATTTCTGTTGCAAAATCACTCTTATCGTAGAGTACAAGTTACATAAATATTAAGGTTTCCACACAACCAACTGATGTTCATTTTCAACCTAAACAGTGAAAGCTTTAAATATATTACTCTGTATTAAGCTTGTAATTTATAAATTTATTAGTCTGAATTTTTGAAGTTATACTCATATTATAACGATCACAAAATACCGACTTAAACCAATTCATAAACACCAACAATAGGAGCCAAACATTAATTTAAACACTAACACGGCGAAATATGTTTTATATCAGAAAAAAATAAGTATGTTTCTTTGAAAAGAGCACCAAGCCAGAATTTACCTTTGTATAGTACCTTTCTATAGTAAAATAGGGCAAGTCATGACCTGACCTGATTTCAAAATCCGTTTAAAACTCCACGCCAAAATTCACAGCAAACGTTCCATAAAAACGGCGTATTAAAAAATCACTTTAATGCTCGAAACGCAAACCCAGATAGAGACAATAAATTGGAGCCGTAGAGCACTGCAAAACGCTGCATAACTCAAAACTACCCGTAAATTTTGACTTTCCACAGTATCTGAAGTCTGCCATTCGTCCGCGGGCAAAGCGTGCCCCGTAGATTAACTTGCTCTAACACCCGACCATATTAAAGCCACCTGCTCCTCTACACAGCTTCTATAGCACCACGTCTCTCCGAAATATGCAGGTTTTTCCACTTTGAGCTTCATGCTTATTCGTCGCTATCAAAAGAAGTCAAGTCTTTTTAACACGTGGAACTCACGAAGCTTATTGAATCAGGTCCTTCGTGGCACCTCGGCGCAAAGCTGTCATCGATTTATTGAAAGGGTTCTCGTTCGCATCAGCTTGTGAACTTATAGAGTTTATTAAAATCTTATAGAACTGAGTTTGGCGCTACATATATAGATACCAGTCTTCAAATATCTTTCATAGTATTCGTATAGCAACGAGTACTTTTAAAAGTACTTTAAATTGTTAAACCAAGAGCATCTGCCAACAAACTGTTATGCAGTTTAGCTGAAACCAACTTCTGTATTTTTTTGTATTTTTATTTAAGTAAACATCTTCAATCAATCAATGTAATTGTGAATATGAAAAATTTTACTATTTTGAATAATTTGAAATCTTGAAAACATATCTGATGTTCCGGCGATTTTGCAGATTATTATTCACAGTTTCGCATTTTTTCCATAGTAAAAGTTGTTTTGACATCTACAACCCTCCAATCTCAGATGTATTTTTTTTCTTTGCATTAAACAAAGAGAAAGCAGGGTGTGTAAAATGCGAGTTACCAAAAAATACTTTCGCGTGTCAGTAATTTTGCTTTCGCTTAGTAGTGGACAGAATTCATGAGTTGGACAGAAAGATAGACGTGAGGTTGACAGCATGTCGTATCGACTGCTATATACGGGACTTCGCAAAAATGTAAAGATAGAATTGCTTTCGAATATATAGAAAAACTAAACTACACGTCTATAAAAATCTTAACGTTTTCTCTTGAGTGAATAAAACATGCCGTTGACAATCAGCTGAAAATTCGACGTAGATTGGTGTCTACACTAAATACATATAACAATTTATGTTTTGCTCAATGGTTTAGTTATAGATAAAATTTCCATAATCTCTCTCGCTAAAAGAAGGCATATGCCTTGCAGTGGGATGTTTATATGCTACATAAAAACAATACTAAATAGTTAGGTATGTTTCCAGGCATTGCGTCATTTCGATAACAAGTTGAAACAATACGCCATAATAGCGTAACACAGAAACACCAGAAAATTTACCAGATAGGCGTGCTCGAAAGCCGGTAAGCGAAAAAGAAACACTGCCTTTCGCAAGTGTAAAGGGCACAATATAAACGCATTTTTGCCAATATGCGATGTGCTTATTGGATCAATGTTCCCACACCGACCGGGCGTTCCCTGGGTAACCTTTTTCACGGCTCGAGGTTTAAATCCGAAAATATATTTACTGATCTTTTTTGCCACTTATTACTTATAGCAACCGTTCAATTTTCAACCCTGTATCTTGAGCTTAAGGTGGTTTCTCGCGGCGGGAGAATCGGTTTGTAAAGTTGAAAATCGTTAAGCTAATATCGCAGTGTTGAGGCGGCCCGTTCTGTAAACAAAGAGTTATCGGATCCACGTTTTTTTCGGTTCGAAAGCGCTTCAAGTAAATTTTGAGGCAATCTTTCGTGTCATGTCATGCCTTGCTGACCTTGCCTTGCGCTTTAAGAAAACAGAATAATTAAACTCATAACACGGGTTGACGAAAAGCTCAATATCGGAATTGTGACAGCCAGTTTCTTCTTTGGTACGCAGAAAAAGAGAGAAAAGGAGATATATAGAGTGTAACAAAATAACTGTATACATCTGAAAAAGGAGGGCTCCACTCTTCAATACGAACATTTTACAATGTAAGGGGCGAAAAAATGTCTGTTGTTTCGTAGATTTCAATAATTTTGGTAAGGAATTATCATCATCATCAAGCATTTGACCTCCACTGCGGGACATAACCATTTATATGTCCCCACTACTGGGATACGGGTCTCTTCCTGCATCGCATAAAGGTTAGGCCATAATCTCCCGCCCCCGTGGTAGATTATGGCCCCTCGTATGTCCCCACTGCTAGGGCACAGGACTCATCCTGCATCGCAGGAAGATTAGGCCATACTCCACCACGGGGGTCAAGTCCGGGTTGGTCGAGGATTGTAAGGCAGTGGCGGGCCTTACTGTCAGAAGTTATCAAGCCGCCCATAAGTCCTCTGAAATGGCTTAACGACTCACTCATGGTTTTTTGAGCTTCCCGGTCTTATACAGCACACAATAGTATGAATTGCAATAGTTGATATCGTTTATCCCTTAGTCACGATAAGCAACCCCCATTTTCGGGTGTATATAGAGAATTTGTTACACCCTGTATAATGAAAGAGAGAGAAAGAGTGAATTATTAAATACCACGCCGATCTCAAAACTCTACTCTACTTCTCACTACTTGGTAGGTAAAATCGATTTAATTTTTTTAGGAGATGTATTTCAACTTGTAATCACGACCTCAAGGTTATTGTTGTGGTGGGTTCAGACCGAAGTAAACGAATAGACAAATGTCTACAAACAATTACCGAAACGTTGAAAACAAAAATCTTTTTTAATAGTCATGCGACTGGCGAAATATTTTCGTAAATTATGGGATAGTATCACGAAGAGAAAGCATAATAAAATATACTGTTTTTTATCGATCTATGTATTATGAATTTTAAAAGGATTGTTTACATTTAACTAAGAATTTTGTAATTTCTTTTATATTAGATTAAAACTCTTTATTGTACACACCAGAAAACAAAATACAAAAAGGCTACATTTCAAAGTTTTGCCGTATACAGTTGATATATTGCTAGTATATCGGCTTGGTTGGCTCCGCACGTATTGACTAGTCTTTCCTGTGGGCTAGGCCGACTAAGCTGTCAGGGTGGTATAGGTGCTGGGCAAGCCTACACCATCTATAAAACCATGTCCCAGGCACTACAGCGTCGGAGTGGTCCCTTCACCCATCTAGTGTGAGTGAAGATACCACTGGACGCTGTATCATGATAAATCATTTCATTGAGTAGATGCAAAAAGGCCAATATTATTATTATTATTATTATTATTATTATTATTATTATTATTATTATTATTATTATTATTATTATTATTATTATTATTATTATTATTATTATTATTATTATTATTATTATTATTATTATTATTATTATTATTATTATTATTATTATTATTATTATTATTATTATTATTATTATTATTATTATTATTATTATTATTATTATTATTATTATTATTATTATTATTATTATTATTATTATTATTATTATCGTTAATAATATTAATTTTTAAACGCATACTGTTATAATGAAATAAATATACATTTCGTTATTTTTTTTTCATATACCTACGTTTATTTATAATCCTACTTATCATGGCAAAAATTATTAAAGAAACGTAAAAATTAAACTAAACCTTAGAACGCATAACTTAAATAAGAAATACCTCTTGTTACATGTACATGACACAATAAATTGATTTTACTACAATACAACAAGTTACAATTTCCCTTTTTTCAAGTTACAATTATGCCTTTTTAATTGTGCCCGTCGTGGTTGTAACATAAAAGAGTATTATTCCCATCTCTACCTATTAGACATTTTAAATCGGATTTTTTCTCCAGGCAACCTGGCATAAGCTCATCTTTAATCACACAACTTCATCGCTTACCGTCAGGCGTGACTGGAGTCAAGTGTCCACCTGTGTTACTAAAAAAATCTGTATTTTAAGCCGTGCTAAAATGACTAGCTTACGTGTCTATCAATATTAGTCGATAGCCGTATTCATTGTGTGTGCCCTAATAGCTTACTGAACTGTTCGTTCAGCCGGTCAGTTTCAGTCTGTACTCACCATTAGCTATAATAATAATAATAATAATAATAATAATAATAATAATAATAATAATAATAATAATAATAATAATAATAATAATAATAATAATAATAATAATAATAATAATAATAATAATAATAATAATAATAATAATAATAATAATAATAATAATAATAATAATAATAATAATAATAATAATAATACTAATAATAATAATAATACATATTACACAGATCTCGTTAGCCCTATACTAAGTACAACTAAATGACTTGTGTTATAGGTGCTAACTCGACGATAGGTTTAATACAATAAATACATAGATAACATCCAAGACCCGAGACAAACTAGAAAAGTTCGTTTCCTAGTTTGACCCGGCCGGGGATCGAACCCGAGACCTTCGGTTTTACAGTTAGCGTGCCAAACCGATGCGCCACCGAGGCCGTCGAAATCCACCGAGTATATCCAAATAACTTCCTTTCAAGTAACTAAACCGAAGCGATTGATGGAATAGCTGAGAGGTTTCCTTTTCCAATGCCCTTAAAATACTTGAATCCACCACGAAGTAAAGAACAGAGGAAATACCATGAGATACTACTACCAATTAAAAGTAACATGAAGCAGGCATCGCATTCGCACCTCGCACAAAGGTACGAGGTGGCAACACAGCAGACGATATCTGAACCACTTTTATTGCCCATAATATAAGGGTGGGATTTGAATAAAAATACAAACTCTTGGCCAAGTACTGGAACTGTAGACCGGATCAACCCACTGTTTCCCACGTAACGACTAAAGCGATTGCATTGTTTGTGAAATTCTTCCTCCTTGAGAAGTTTTGAAGCAAAAAGTGTCCGAAAATAAAATAAATTGTTTAAAATAAATTTGTAAATTCATGGACGCACACTGTCTCCTGAAATACAGACTTACAACTAGTTTAAAATATAGATCCAATTAACTGTATTAAGTCACTACCATAACAATGTACAAATTATTATAAAATCTACTGTATACATGTTATTTCCTTATAACTACTAACATATAATTTTTAGTGTAGTTTTTACTGTAGTGAGAAACGAAGATTTAATTTCATTTCATTGGTTAAAAAACAATACTAATATTGATGACGATGATTTCGAACAATAAAATACTAAACATTAATAAGGTGAGTGAGTCCGCCACGGACTATTTTTTTAAACGTTTTCGGAGTGTTTTATGGAATTAAGCTCTTATAAATAAGGCCACAAGCCTTTGAAACTCACAAGTCCATTTCGCTGCACGCACATTAAAGTAATTAAGATAGGCGGTGCAAAGAAGCGCCACCGATGGAAAAAATTGTTAGGATGCGTCGTACTTACAATGATCTGGTGGCAGATAACACAGATGTGGATATAGATATTTTTCATAAATTTCACGTATTTATAAGAGTTATCCGTGGCGCTCTCAGGGAACCCTGAGAGATTAAAGTAAATTAATATAAGTTTTCAGTCTAATCTAGTTACTCTAAGTGCATGCTAGGTACACAAGTTTAGGGTTATAGGCTAGATATGATCTATAATGTATGTCAACTTGGTAAATATGTCTGTAGCCTAAAACATATTTTAAACTTTCGCGACTTTTACACACAGTTAGAATATTTTCGGGGCTTAATCGCGTAGTAATTTATTGCTATTTTACCTCGACGTTTCGACGCCGTTACAGTCATCGTGGTCACGAGAAGACTGATGGCTGGCACCCGTTCGCATCTTCGGCTGATGAGGTTTCAGATTACCCTCAATCAGCTATCACAAAGCACTATTAGGGTTGCGACACACTACACAGACAATGTCGGACGATAAGCCATGCGACTTTTTTCCACTCGAACACATCTTGACGACCGGATCCCACGTTTGCGACAGTTTGAAACCACATTCCCGATTAAACATTTTGTCGAGGTAAAATAGCAATAAATTACTACGCGATTAAGCCCCGAAAATATTCTATGTCTGTAACCTGTTTTGTGTTCTAAATCAATAAATAAAATACATAAATCCAGGACCAAAAAGCAGCTTTGCCAAAACGGTCGTTTTTAGCGGAAATCGATTAAAGTCCTAGGTAGACTGTGGGTTCTAAAAAAGTTGTCACAGTTCTGATTTATGATGTTCAGTTTTAGAAAAAAACATTTATATTATAATACTAGTTAGTTAGCATCGCATAACGCCTTAAAAAGTCAAACTGTAGGTAAAAGAGTGTTAACACAACTTACAGCAATAAATGTAACAAGCATGGCGATGGGCTTGAAAACTGCAGAAATAAAAAGCCTATAAAAATAGCTTTCCGACATTATTTTCCAGCAGTCTTTCGGTTATTTTTATTAAAGTATCGCGGGACCATTGGCAGTTAGCGAAACAATATACTCCTCGCCGCTTACGTCAAAGTGGGAGTCAAATACTTGCCACCCTGTGCTAAGGTTACTCTCGCTGTGGGATCTTCTTTTAAGCTTAAAATTCACTTAGTTCAAAGTATTATCTATAGCAACTTTCATACAATATTATCGCTTGCTTTGGGATCAAGCCTCTTAATAGTATGTATTTTTAACACCTGGAGGTAAAAATTACTCTAAATTTTCTACAATATAAAAAAATACAACAACATTACAGCCGCACTCGTGGCCTACTCGAACCGAGTGATTGGAATCAATCACTTAGTTAAGCAACAACAGGCGCGCTCAGGTGCAGGATGAGTGACCGTCCCGCGACTACCGCTGCTGGCATTTTTCCGAACGCTTCCGTGCTTCGCAAGGCACGCTAAGCCGTTGGTAATGGCAGTCGTTAAGCCATGTCAGAGGCCTTATGAGCGGCTTGATAACTTCAAACAGTAAGGCCTACCACTGTCATATAATCCTCCACCAACCCAGACTTAGCCCCCGTGGTCGAATAAGGCCTAACCTTCCTGCGATGCAGCAATAGACCCGTGCCCCAGTAGTGGGGGGTTCAAGGCTTCGACCCGTGCCCCAGCACATACAAGGGTTAATACCGCGATACCACAACAACATTTTTGTCAAACAAAACTTACAAAAAAGTATTGGACCTAGAACAGTAACTTTACCAGATATCCTTTTTAGAGTACATACGTGAATTAAGAAAGATCTATATCGATATCCACCCTTGTAAATATGTCCCTACTGCTGGGGCTCGGGTCTCTACCTGCATTGCAGGAATGTTAGACCATACGCTATCACGAGGGCCAAGTCCGGGTTGGTGGAGATTGCAAGCCAGTAGCGAACCATAATGTCAGAAGTTATTAAGTCGCCCATTAGGCCTGTAACATGATTTAACGACTGCCATTACATGATATGACGCTCGATGACATGACGCAGGATGACGCTCGGAAAAGATGCCACAAGCGGTAGTCAGGGGACGGTCACCCATTCTGCAACCAAGAACGTTTGCAACTGACCGCAAAAGTAGTTGTGTAACTCAAGTGATTGATTCCAATCACTTGGTTTGACTAGGCTACGAGCGCTTCGCAAAGTTCTATATGATGTCCTATATAGATCGCGCCAGGGCTTAGAAATATATGCCCAAGCAGTGGAGGACATATAAAGTATTGCTATTATTTATTCATTCATATATTTTTATTTAAAACCTATATTCTTATACGCATAGGTTCCGAATGGTTAGGCAAATACCAGGGTTTTCCACTTGCAACAAGTTTTACCAGAATACAATCCTGAAATAACTTATTTCACTTCATCAACATTCATCAGTGGCTATACGCCAGTTTCAGTAACGTTTTACCTTGCGCCACGTTTCACAAAAAATAATTGAGTAAAACTTTCACAAGAGTATCCCCAGTGGAGTTACTGCATGCATTTTTGCTGTGAACTCTGTTGCCTGCAAAGCCGCCATATTTCTTTGCTCACTCACATACATAGCACATCTACTGTGACAGCTCTTAGACACGACAATCGAAGGAAAACCATGGAGTGGCTCTTTGCCGTGTAGAATTATTTCGAGCTACTTCTTCTTCAGGCTTTATTAGTCCACTGCTGGACATAGCCCTCCCCTAATGAGCGCAAGGTTGTGCCATCATTGAGGGGTAATGCCCATTGCTAAGAATTATTTCTAGCTATTTAAATTTAATTACATCCAAGGTCGAAGACGTTGGTAAGCGGATCACAATGTTAAAGTGGAGATGAGCGGGACACTTGGCTAGAAGTGAAGACCGCCGGTGAACCAGGGCAGTATCGGAGTGGTGGCCAAGGGAGAGAAAGAGGTTGGTAGGCAGAACACCGACACGATGGTCAGACGACATAGTGAGGGTTGTGGGTCAGAAATGGATCAGATTAGTACAGGACCATGAGGAATGGCGCAGTAAAAAGGAGGCTTTTTCCCAGCAGTGGGTTGGTGTGGGCTGATTATACTCGAAGTAGTAACGCATCTCATGTTAAAGAAGTCATGGGTTTAAACCCCAGGGTATGTACCCATAACTGTGTTTTCGAAATTACGTATATTTGTGGTAGAATTATATTTATACTATTTTTATTTTTAATGCACTAATCCGTGCTAAGGAACAAATTTAAAAACCTATTTAGAGGCTAAAAATTTCACCCATGCCGGGATTCAAACTGCAAAGTAGGTAGTCGGGGCTGTAAGTAATGCAATTTGCTTAAGTCAGATGTCGCTGCCTGTACGTAATACAGAGAATAGTGTAAAGAGGTTCAAAATTTCACTGATGCCGTGAGTCGCCCATTGGCTCAATAGGTAGAGCGCTGGCACGGATAGCCAGAGGTTGCGGGTTCGAGTCCCGGCATGGGTGAATTTTTTAGTCTCTAAATAGGTTTTTAAAATTATAATTCTTTTTAGCGTAAGCACGTGCTATCATGGTCACATCACATCACACTAATATTACAAAGGCGAAAGTTTGTGAGTGTGTATGTTTGTTACTTTTTCACGTCTAAACTGTAGGAGCGATTTTAATAAAATTCGGTATTGAGTGAGCTGACACCCTGGATTATCATATAGGCTACGTCTTACTGCGGGAAAGTTCTCGTATCTTATTAGCATGGGAAAATAGCTAAACCGAGGGTAACACCGCGGGGCACAGCTAGTACAGAATATAGCATAGAAAGCATCGTAAGGAAACCTGTGAGCCTGAGGTACTCACACGCCTGAGCGAAATGACTGATTCGCAGTGGGCACGCCTGTTGATCAAGCCCATTCCCCCTCTTTCTGTGTGAGAAACTCAGTGCCCTAAAGTGGCACGTACATAGGCAGCATTATTTATGCATTCAGTTATTGAATAATGCCAAAACCAGAAAAGATTTAAAAACCTATTTAGAGGCTAAAAATTTGAACCCGCAACCTCTGTCTATCCGTGCCAGCTCTTCCAATTGAGCCAATGGGCGACTCACCGGCATCAGTGAAATGTCGAACCTCTTCACACTATTCTCTGTATTACGTACAGGCAGCGACATCTGGCTTAAACAAATTGCATCACTTACAGCCCCGACTACCTACTTTGCAGTTAGGTTTTACATCGGAACGATATCACTGTACCCACATGATTATACTATTTTTATTTTTTGTTTTTAATGCACTAAAAATAGTATAATCAATGATTTAATCAATTCTATTAGGCAAAGAACTAAAATGATCAATCCTTTATAAGTTTTTCAAAGCTAACGAATTAAAACTAACTTCTTTTTTTGCATCTTCAGACGGTATGTAAATGAGCATCAATTATAACATAATATAACATTTACATACAGGCACATACATTGCTTCTGGCCCCACACTAGGATACCCTGTGTCGTAGGAACCGGAAACAACGACATCACAAACATGTAAACATCCAAGACCTGGGGTTTTTTTTGTTCCCAGTCGGGATTCGAACCCGGGACCTGTTGAATGGTAAATAAATAAGTTGAATGGTAAGCTCACCGATCCTATCTTTAACTAACCTGTATTTTTTTCGCTTTGGCCTATCTTTTCCTTAATTTTCATATGGTTAAAACGTAAAAGCATAAAAATGCTACTCTAAGATGGCCTCCGTCCTTTTTTAACCAAACATCGGGGAGTTATGGCTCTTCAAATGTAAAATATGTTTCTAAGCATACGAGTACATAAGCGTAGAGTACATAAGCGTAAAACTATTACATGGGCACGTCTCGTCGATATCAACCCTTGAACCCCCCCACTGCTGGGGCACGGGTCTATTCCTGCATCGCAGGAAGGTTAGGACTTACTCCACCACGGGGGCCGAGTCCGGGTTGGTGGAGGATTGTAAGACAGTTGCAGGCCTTACTTTCAGAAGTTATCAAGCCGCCCATGAGGCCTCTGGCATGGCTTAACGACTGCCATTACATGACAACCGGCACCAACGGCTTAGCGTGCCTTGCATGGAAGCACGAAAGCGCTCGGAAAAATGCCACTAGCGGTAGTCACGGGACGGTCACCCATCCTCCACCTGACCTAGGTGGTTAAGTTGTTAAGCCGTGGGTGCTGGCTGTCATGTAATGACAGTCGTAAGGCATGGCAAAGGCCTTACGGGCGGTTTGATAACTTCTGACGGTAAGGCCCGCCACTGCCTTACAATCCTCCACAAACCTGGACTTGGCCCCCATGATGGAGTATGGCCTAACCTTCCTGCAATGCAGGAAGAGACCCGTGCCCCAGCAGTGGGGAAATACAAGGGTTGATATCGAACCCAAATTCTAAGCTGATCATACGAAGTGACCCTTAAGGCGCTTTGGAAATAGAATAAAAATGTTGTACTTAAATAAACACCACCAATCTTAATATCTGTGGTAACTATTTTAGAACATACAGCTCAGAACGTAGTATCAACATCCTAGGACTTTAATCGATTTCCGATAAAAACGACCGTTTTTGGCAAAACTGCTTTTAAGACCTGGATTCTTAGGTCTAAAAACGGCCGTTCTTATTCCACTAGTGGCGCTATAAGTTAGCACCCCAAAGCGCCTTAAGTTTTAATGGTACAGTACTACACATCATAAAAGTCCCTTCGGGAATCTACTTTCGCGCAGACTAGGAAGAAGTGTAACGAAATTACCCGAAGCTATAAGTACATTCAACGTGACCTTTAACCGATACGGTTAAGGTGCAGAATTGATTGCCGCAGTAGCACTACATATTTCGCTCACGCTAATATTGCCAAACTAATAGTCACCTGCATCGATGACGTTGAATCAACCAATAGCCACAAAGGCGCGCCATAAAATGAAACTATCTGATTGATCGATCAACTTGCCGCACATCCAAAATTTGGTCATCTGCGCAGGTACATCCGCGAGACTTATTTCTTGTGTAGCACTGTAAGTCTGGATATGACCAGTTAGGTGCAACTCTTTATAAACCTTCCTTTCTTTCTTTGTCCTTTGAATGTGTATATTTTGTTAATTATTTATGTATTTATGTATAACATTAATTTTTTATTTTGATAATTTTATTTATTCAAACTGTTATTGAGGCATGTATGTGGAACCTCTGAAATTATCGTTGTCTATGTTTTTTTTTGTACATCTACTTCCTGCTCTAATGTATTAGTCCAGTTCATCCGAAGGTTGTCTGGAAGAGATCACTTTCAGTGATAAGGCCGCCGTCTGTACCCTTAGGTTAAGAAATATCTGTGTAATTTCCATTTTTATGTACAACTAACTGACCCAGCAAACTTCGTACCGCTTATTAGTCGATTCTTTAATTTTTTTTATTTTTCTCAACCATCCTGGTACCTACTTCGAGGAATATTCTAATAAGAGAATTAGTGAAATCGGTTCAGCTGCTCTCGAGATTTGCGCTTACCAACACATTCGGGGATTCATTTTTATATTATAGACTAGCTGACCCAGCGAACTTCGTACCGCTTATTAGTCGATTCTTTAATTTTTTTATTTTTCTCTCCGTAAGAACCATCCTGGTACTTCGAGGAATATTCTAATAAGAGAATTAGCGAAATCGGTTCAGCTGCTCTCGAGATTTGCGCTTACCAACACATTCGGGGATTCATTTTTATATTATAGACTAGCTGACCCAGCGAACTTCGTACCGCTTACTAGTCAATTCTTTATTTTTTTTAATTTTTCTCTCCGTAAGAACCATCCTGGTACTTCGAGGAATATTCTAATAAGAGAATTAGCGAAATCGGTTCAGCTGCTCTCGAGATTTGCGCTTACCAACACATTCGGGGATTCATTTTTATATTATAGATAAAGTGTTCTCTATCTCTATCTATCTATAAACGATCTTCGGGTGCAAATACTCGTAGCGTTGCCATTTCTGTTGCAGTTGATTTGTTACAGTATTATACCCATCACCTCGCGCAGACACCCTTAGGGGGTGTTTTGATACATTGTAAAGAAGGTTTCGTGCAAAATAGATTCGGTAAGTTTCCGCTAGAAATAGCTTTTGAAATGGCAAAAGTGACGTCGCGTTATGGGTGAAGACTTATATTGTCTGCTTGGTGTAAGCTAGTAGAGTTGTCTGCACTTTTTGAAAATGCAATATTTTCTTTGTTCTTAACATGTAAGTTATTTAGGGCGGTGGTAGCGGAGCGGTGTAGAACGCCGGCCTCTCAATCGGGAGGTCGTGGGTTCAATTAAGTTATGTTCATTTGTGAAATTATAGTAGCAATACCACTCGCCGACGGTGAAGGAAAACATCGTAAGGAAACCCTAGTGTCTGAAGTGTTAACCTACCTCAGCGCTTGCTATGTACAATGGCCCAAATATGAGGCTAAGTACGGAAATCTCAGTTCTAACTAACTAACTAACTATGTACGTTATTTTTTGTTGTTTATTTTTCTAAATCTTTAGTTCAAATTGTCTTTTGTGATTTTATTCTAATTTTCACATTATCTATGATTGTTTTTATGTAGCCTAAATACGTCGCACTGCAGGGCATAGTCCTTCTCTCAGAGAGAGAGAGAGAGTTAACTGGCTTAATAACCACGCGCGCCTATCGCGGATTGGCAATTACAAGCGCTGAGGTATTTGAACACCTCAGACACTCAGGTCTCCACACGATGTTTTCCTTCACGGTTAACGGTCGATATTGCTACATAAATTCACAAATGTACATAACTTAGAAACAAAGTCATTGGTACATGCCCGCAATGGGAATCTAACCTGGGTTTCAAGTTTCCAAACCCATTGTGCTATCCACTGGGCTACCGCCGGTAAAACCACTACCAGTCCAGTTCATCCGAAGGTTGTCTGGAAGAGATCACTTTTAGTGATAAGGCCGCCGTCTGTACTCTTAGGTTAAGAAATATCTGTGTAATTTCCATTTTTATATACAATAAAGTGTTCTCTATCTCTATCTATCTATCTTCAATCATAGAGTCAAATATTTAGTAGTACTCCTCGACCAAAATATTTAGTGTCGCATTTCACGAGACAAACTTGTTACAAAGAGAATCAAACTCCGAATAGCAACTGTTCTCCTGTTGCTTAAAAACATAGTGACAAAAGAAGAAGAATTCAGACAGGCAAGTTAACCATATTCAGGAGTAATCTTTTGCTTGGATTTTTGGTTGAAGTAGGACTGGACTCTTCATGTCTGCCGTATGAGCACAGGTCCTAGATATTTTGTTAATGCATTGTAGTACATTGACAACTGCATGAACGTGGCTATTACATTTCATTACTGCTTTAAGTCTAACCCCCCCCCCCCCCCTCCTCTTATCACACCTTCTAGGCGTCAACGGTATGATAAAACACGTCACGTGACCTGTCCAGTTATTTATTTTATTTATTTTAATTCTTTATTGCACTAATTACATGAGTAAATGTACAAGGGCGTGCTTAATGCAAGAAGCATTCTCTTTCAGCAAACATTTGGTGTTGGAGAGACTTGCAAAGGTGTAGTGCATGAAAAGCAGGTGAATTACAATTATAATCTGTCTGTTATCGATGAAAAACCTTACTGCAAAGTAGGTACTCGGGGCTGCAAGTGATGCAGAATTACTTCAGCTAGATGTTGCTGTCTGTACGTAATACAGAGAGTATTGTAAAGAGGTTCGAAATTTTAATGATGCTGTTGAGTCGCCCACTGGCCCAAGGCATGGTTAGCCAGAGGTCGCGGGTTCGAATCCCGGTATGGATGGAATTCTTAGCCTCTAAATAGGTGTTTAAAATATCTGTTATATGTCATTGTAATGTAATGCATTAACAGAATCGAAGCCCTGATAGGTGGGCCAAAATTGTGAGCAACTCGCTTCTGCAAAATGGACACCGACGTCGCGGCAGACCGAGGCGAAGATGACCTAAATGCATCCTTGCCGGGATGGTGCAGGTAGCTGGAGACAGAGAGAGATAGAACATTAATAAGACTAAGAAAAAAACAATTTAGATACCAGAAACTAGTTAACAATTCCTATTAAACATCCTAAATTAACAAGAAAGAGGAAGTGCGCCTTGATAAAATAGTCGAAGACTGGTTTCAATTGACTGAGCGAGCCGAGACGGGCTGAGTAAAGGCTAACTTTGCGGAACGTCTGTAGACTACCGTCTGAACTTTAGCCATTAAGTAGCTAGAAAGCGCAATATGTTAGGAAATCTTTCAATTATTCAAGAACATACTCACTGGGTAGTTACCTATGGTTCTTTTTGTTTGATCCCATGCTGTTGTTGCTAGAATATGATTGCGTGTGGAATACTGTTTAATATAATATTTTATAACGTAAACTTATTCATACGATTGAATAAGTAAATTTTACTATAATATGCGATTGCGATTTTTTTACGTTTTAGAGCAAACGTTATACTAGTAGCGGTATTGACAAAAATATGACATTTTGTCTTCAACTATTGGAAAGCCACAAAAAAAAATGGTTTGCTGTTTAAGACAATGATTTATAATATTCTTTTTTTTATTTATTTTTAATGCACTAACCCGTGCTAAGGACAATTTTAAAAACCTGTTTAGAGGCTAAAAATTCCACCCATGCCGGGATTCAAACCCGCGACCACTGGCTATCGGTGCCAATGTTAGTTCAGTTGGAAAGAGCGCTGGCACGGATAGCCAGAGGTCGCGGGTTCGAATCCCGGCATAAGTGAAATTTTCAGCCTCTAAATAGGTTTTAAAAACAAAGATTTATGTTAAACGATGCTAAAATGTATTCTTCGTGATTTATATAACAAAGCTATTCTATTCAAATTAGATTACGGAGTCTTTATTTAAGCCTTCTCAAGAGTGGTTTTGAAATCGTAAGTAATATTTGCAGATTATGTTCTCTTAATTAATAAAAAAAACAATATTTTTAACGATTCATCAGTATTGTTTTATCCTATTTCTGTGGAACCAATAAAATAGTTTTTTCGATTTCTATCACTTTTCGTCAAAATATTGTTAATTTATGGTTAAGTAAAGTATTTTTTCACAAATTCGGACTCGGCCCCCGCGGTGGAGTATGGCCTATACCTACCTCAGGAAAGAGACCCGTCCCCTCGGTGGGGACATAATGGATTAATGATGAAACTAATTTTGGGTAATAAAAACAAATTTATATATTTTAATACGCATAATTATTTCTAACTTAATTAATCTAAATCATGGGTAGAATGCACCCTTAAAACGGTGAACGAATTCCAAATCACCCTATAGGTGCTTAAGCCTACGGTATACTGTTTTTTTGTCTGATTAGAAATATATATATATATCTCTACTTACGCATATATATATATATATATATATATATATATATGCGTAAGTAGAGTCAGTCACAGGTGATTGGATCGGATTAAGAGGTTCAAAGGAACTGCAAAAATATATGCCGGGAGAAGTTTAAAGCGAAAATAGCCGGTGAATAAAGTTATACGTATGTGCTGTTCAGAAACTAAGATAAAGTTGTGTGCTAATTATTTATTTTGGTAGATACGGAATTCTTTTTTCGTCACCTGAGAGCTTTTTCAATTATACTTGGAGCCTCTATTCCTTATATTTTTATTCGTTATTCCTTATTCGTCAAAAATACTATTCTGTTTACACACGACTTGCCGTATTATGCTGTAATTCACATATCTAAAAATTAGTAATTTTATTGAATCACCCAATTGTATTTAACAAACAACTTCAAACGAAATGTGTCAGGTAGTTTGGTTACGTTAGTAGTAATACGAAAAATAAGTAAATTTAGAAGTATGAAGTTAATAGTCCATTCCTTTTATGAGATACTAGCTGAGCCCAGCGGTGTAACCCGCGGTTTATTGATTTTCTCATAGGAATAACATATTTTCCCGGAGTAAAACGTAACTTATGTGTTAATCCACGGTGTCAGCTAACTCCGTACCAAATTTTATTAAAATCGCTCCAGCCGCTTAGACGTGAAGAAGTAACAAACATACACACTTACAAACTTTCGGCGTTATAATATTACTGCAATGTGAAAAAAGTAAAAAATCCAACGTAAATGAAATTTAATGTTATAAGATTTTCGTATAGACCCATTCGAATTTTCGTATTAGTTCCATAAAAAATATTTTCCAAGTAAACAGATAAATGTCAAAATAAAATTAATAACAAATAGGTAGTTACAAAAAAATTACTTGTCGCAGCCTCCAAAAAATCATTGTTTTATATACAATAATGTCCAATCTATTTCATACATAATTTTATCTAAAATACCCACTGCAAATCAAAACAGAATAGTAAGACTAAAACAAATAACAAAACTTAAAAAAAATTACGTGTCGACCTCTGTGTCGCAGTGGTAGCGCATCTACCTATCATGCAAGAGGTCCCGGGTTCGAACCCCGGCTGGGGACAAAAAAAACCCCAGATCTTGGATGTTTACATGTTGTGATGTCGGTGTTTCTGGTTCCCACGACACAGGGTATCCTAGTGTGGGGCCAGAAGTAATGTATGTGCCTGTATGTAAATATTATGTTATAATACAAAAATAATTCAAAGATTGTAGAAAAATCTTTCAGGAATTGCACGTTTTAGAAGAACCCTAAAGATACATTACATAATGGATGAGAGTTTTTCTATCGAGGACTGCGAGGTCAGTGCCCTCTTGCTCCCAAGTGTATGCGACCTATTTCCCGGAACGATACGACTACTGAAGTGTTTTTGAATAAAAAATTCAGTATGAATTGTATTTACGTAATGTTCTCATCTGCTTCCGACTTGAAATAAATGTGTAATTCATAAACTCACGCCTGTAAGCCGGAATAGTAGACTAAGTTTGGTTACTTGATACAAGTCTAAAATATTTCCTTTGAATCATCGAGATTCATTGTTCACTAAAAATAATAAAAGACTTTAACTACTATGTGAAATTTATGCTGTTTTCACACTAACATCACTAACATAATATCACACTAATATTTCAAGGGCGAAAGTTTATAAATTTGTATATTCGTTACTTCTTCACGTCTATACGGCTAGAGCCAATTTAATTAAATTTGATACGGAGTCAGCTGACAACCTGAATTAAAACATAGGCTACGTTTTACTGCGGGAAAATCGATAGATCGCGGGGCACAGCTTGTTTCCCAATAGGCCTCAGATTAGTGGATAGTCTCAAAGGCCGTCATTCGACGTCGGACAAAGGTCGACGATATTGGTGACCAAATCACAAGAGACGATGGTCAGGACATCTGGGAAGACGGCAGGTGAACCACGGCAGTAACGGAGTGGCGGCTGAGAGCTGGGTGGCAGTGGGTGGGTAGACCAGCTGCCTGATGGTCGGACGATGTGGTCAGGTCGGCAGGGAACTGTGGACGCGAATGACGAGAGACCGCGAAGGTTGGTGTGAAGGGGCGAAGGCCTAGCAGTGGGCGGAGGTGGGCTGATGATGATGTTTAATATTTCTCAGATGTTTGTTTAGTAATTATTTTTATAAGGTTTCACCCTCGTTACTGTTACCTCATTACTTTGTAACTTGTATGCGTCTTATGTGTATTCAATTGAAAGACCAATTAAATATTGCCATGTACCTACTTTTCCCTCCCTCCGACCAGGTGGGATGACGATCTGCGAAAAACTGCCGGCAGATGCTGGATGCGGCAAGCTGAAGACAGGGCGCTATGGCGCTCATTAGGGGAGGGATATGTCCAGCAGTGGACTACATAATATAGCCTGAAGAAGAAAAAGAAGAAGATGTACTTTTAAGTTAATGAAACTGTTCTAGAATATCCAAGCCTTTTTAATGTTATGCAAATATAGAATATTACAGGTGCGATGCAGGAACAGACACGTGCCCTAGCAGTGGGGACATACATGGGTTGATATTTGGGTTGAACGAGTGCTGTTCGTGTGTCTGGCCGCAGCACAGTTTTCCCCTACATTTGACTAATGCTTTGGCATTTAGGCTTGTTAATGGCAATCATGAAATCTTATTAGGTTTACATAATGGCAACGGATGTATAAGGTTTTAAGATGATTTTAGTAAAGATGGTCAGAGTGGAGTTTTTTTTTTCCGCTGCCTTTTTCTCCACTACAATACGGCCCGAAGGCGGCGGCTTACATTTTACATTGTACATTGACGTTCAGCAAACAGAATGTAAATTCTTTACGTTGAAATAAAATGATTTGAATTTGAATTGAATTTGAATATCGATAGGTGCATGTCTACAAAACACTTTATGCGATACTTTTATGCTATATTAAAGTTTCCCAAAACCTAGCATTTGCAATAAAAGTAGTATTTCTTCGCTATTTAAACAATACGATCGGTAGCGCTAAAACGAAAACCGTTTCGGAATACATTTGCAGAGCTCGCAAAACGAAACCACACGAAAAATATAAATAAAACTCATAAAATGTCGTTAAAACCTCTCGTAAAGTTCAGCCCGAAAGATATATTGTATGGAGATCACGTTTCACAATATCTTTGGAGACGCCGCATGTTTTATTACATTTTTATAAGGATCTGAGTCTTATCTGAAATAATAACATGTTTATATGTATCCTTACTTGTATTTTATTCTATTACTGAAAGGTTATTTCAGTAATTTTTTTACCATTTACACGGTGGAGGTACCGTTAGCGATTGGTACTATAGCTACATTAATGTACATATCTTAGAAAACAGAGTCTTTGGTACATGCCCGCACTTGGAATTGAACCTGGGTCTCTCGCTTCGGAGTCCGTTGTTCTACTCACTAGGCTACCGCCCGCCAGTGGCAATACCACTCACTAACGAAAACGAAAACATCGTGTCTGGGGTTGTTAAAATGAGGAAATAAAAAATTTAAGTTAATAATAACGTTCTAATAGCAATCGATTGCAACCCTGTATGTATCCACTGCTGGGGCACGGGTCCCTTTCTGCATTGCAGAAAGGTTAGGCCATACTCCACCACGGAGGCCGATTGGTGGAGGTTTGTAAGACAGTGGCGAGCCTTACTGTCAGAATATATCAAGCCGCCCGTAAGGCCTCTGACATGGCTTAACGACTGCTGGCACCAACGGCTTAGCGTGCCTTGCGAAGTACGGAAGCGCTCGGAAAAAATGCCACTAGCGGTAGTCACGAGATGGTCACCCATCCAGTACCTGACCGCGCCTATTGTTGCTTAACCTAACCCAAGTGATTGATTCCAATCACTCGGTTTCGCTAGGCCACGAGCGCTACGGTCAGAATATATTTCAACTTGAAAAAACTAACCCCCTTATTCATTGATCCGCTAACTTAAAACACCTGCTAAAGAGTGTTCTCTTTCATTCTGACATAGGTCAATAGAAGAGGACAGAGTGAGAATTAGCAATGCTTTAAGTTAGCAGACCATTATGAATAAGGGGTTAAATTTTTACTTCGTCAAAAACTAGAAGACCATAGACAACTATGAAACGGTTTTACAATTGAACCCCATTCTGAGTAATAAATCAGTCTTGGACCCCATTCTGAGTAATCAATCAGAAAAAGGACTGAGGACAATGTACAATTATCTTTCATCCTTTTCCAACTGGTCAGCGATTGTACCATACTAATAACCAATTAATTGTTTGAAACCGATCCCACACGTAACACTATATTTTGTTCGCTTATCGCCGCAACGGACGCGGGACGCAATTGAAATCGAGGCTTTATCATTTGTATAAATTGTATGCTAAAACGAGTTAGAGCTGACGTTTGTTCCAGAGTAGACACAGAAGATAATGCTGGGTTCAAACTGTACAGATGCAATGTCTAACATTAAATGTGACGTAATAATTATGACGTAACAAAATAATACAACATGACAAACTTTCCGAGCGTCGCAAGGCACGTTAAACCGTTGGTGCCAGTTGTCATTTAATGGCAGTCGTTAAGCCATGTCAGAGACCCTATGGACGGCTTACACTGCCTTACAATCTTTCACCAACCAGGACTTGACCCCGTATTAAGTATGGCCTGACCTTCCTGCGATACACACCCGTTCCCCGCAGTGGGGATATACAAAGGGTTGATATCATTAATATGACATTCTACTATAGAGTTTAATGGTCTTATTTGTAGAAACACGATTCCTTTAAAAGTAATCCTTAGAATCTCTCTCTGTCTCACTCTCCTTGTTACTGGAATCTTGAATTGAGTTCAAGGAGACTGTACAGTCGTGCACTAACATGTAAACAGGTCAGAACCTTGACACATTAACCTTGTATAGCCTACTATATGATAAATTGACTATTTTGACTTTGACACGGTACCGAAGTGCATACATGTTAGTGCACATGAGCGAACTTGTTGGGTATTAATTGTCTAAAATAGTCCAAAATAGTGTCTAAAATGGTGTACGTAATACATCGTGGGTTGGAATCCCGGCATGGGTGGAATTTTTAGCCTTTAAATAGGTTTTTTTTTTTTTTGCATGCAAAAAGACGAATTGGAAGACCAAATCTTCGCTTTAAAGATTGTATTAAACGCGATATGACTGCATTTGGCATCTCCAGCTGTCAATGGGAGAAGCTCGCGGAGGACCGTGACGAGTGGAGAAAGCTTATCTCCGAAGGATGCACCTCGCATGATGAGGCATGGTTTGAGCAACTTGCCGATAAGCGAGCAAAGAGACATGCTCGTGCCCTAAATCCTGACCAACCTGGATCTTCCGCCCCCTACACATGCCAGATGTGCGGACGCGGCATTCACTCTCGCATAGGGCTTTACAGCCACCAGAAAAAATGTCTACAATCCAGGATTGCTGCATAAATCATCTGTAATAGATGCAAAGGCCCTTGATGATGATGATGAAATAGGTTTTTAAAATAGTCCAGCTTCAGTTTCTTGATAGTGCAGAACCTGTGTTCTTTTCCATTCTATGGAAAAGAGGTATCATTCTTTAGAGGTAGAGGCAGGACAGTAGAAAGCGTGGACATTTTGAACTCAAGAAATTATAAGCATCCGGCGATGCACCTACATCTCAAACGCTTCTAATATATCAGTTTTGAAATATTTACGGTATCTTCATATCTCCGGTTCTGCAAATACACGGTAAGTGTTTATGAGATTTAAGAAATCGAAGTCTTCAAGTTTGCGTTACAACTTCGACAATTTGTCAAGAGTGATGGCGCTCTTGACAAGTTGTCGAAGTAGCTCATTTCGGTGCTACTGCGGCTAAATGAACGTTACAAGTCAAACTACGTGATGTACTCACTCAAACGTACCTCTGGTGCATCCTGGACAAGAATCAGCGAGTTCCTTCCGCTGATTAGCAAATTATTTCACTAGCATTGAAAACTCAAGATCAGCCTTAAAACCGGCGCTCTGTCGAAAAAGAAAAAGAGTGAGCCATTTGTTTTTTTTTATTTCTAACTTACAGCTAATGCCGAATCGAAACAAACTTAGTTATTCATCAAAAAACGCAAACATCCCAACAATCAATACAAAAGATATAACATAGCATTAATCACTTAAATACTAAAGAATGAGTGGAAGGGCTGGTAAGGGACGTCCCAGACGGACATACATCGACCAAAATAGGGGATGTATTAGCAAAGGGAAAGATAAAAAGTACACGGAACCGGCGTGCGTGCATGCAACGACTTTGATGAAGCGAAGGTGATCGGTCAGGATCTTGGCAAATGGCAGTCCCTGGTCTCTGCCTACCCCTCTGGGATACAGGCGTGAGGTTATGTATGTATGTATACTAAAGAACAAGAACAGAATCATCAATCTTCTAGCATTCCCTTGCATTCTTCTATATTTTTTCCAATCCCTGTGGTAAATATATCACATTGCGGCACGGTGCCGAGCAGGGAGCCATGTCAATAAATAGAGAAGTTTCTAGCTCACTTGAGCCTCGTTTTCACGGACTAAGTACGCTCGGACCGAGTGCGCCATCCGAGTAAACTAATGCTTCTGATTGGACGGTTTGTCGTGACAACACCAAAATAGCCAGTCAAAAGCATTAGTTTACTCGGATGGCGCACTCGGACCCAGCGCACTTAGACCATGAAAACCTGGCTTTGGTCTTTTGTCCTTTCCACTTCTGCGGCCTCTATCGAGCGCCCGTGTAGCTGTGTCAAGATACAATCACCGGCTATCCTCGGCTATCCTCGGCTACCTCCGTACGTGACGGCCGTTATCTCGCGGGCCTCGTTTAATTGAACACGGAGAGGGCAGACTAGGTAGTTATTAGTACAGCTATTGAACTTTACAGCTTAGGGACTGGATAGGACGAAACACATTCGGAAAAAAATATTCGGAAAAAGGTAAAATTAGCTTGATGGATTGCGCTTTCGGTTACGAGTACTTGATTTAGTTATTTGTAAGCTATACAATTAAACAAACATTTTACCATTATGAAGTCTGTTAAAGCTGGTTTTATTAAGTTAACTAAACGAAGCGATAAGGATTTGCTAGAGCTTTAGGCAGGCAACTGGAGGGAGACCGCACTGGGCAGAGACAACTGGTGACTTTGGAAGCCAAGACCCACTTCCTGTGAGTGGGTGAGCGAGTGAGTGAGTGCTTGAGTGTGTGCTTGAGTAAGTGAGTATATAAGAGCCTAAGATAAGATAAGTATATTCTTTAGTACCTAAATGAAAAACCAACGTATATATTTGTGTTCTTTAGCCGGACAATATTTTTTTTCATCCGGATAGACTTACCTGACTACACTGTCAATTTGACCATCGTATAAAAAGTTAAAGGTTCTCGATTGATGACCACAAACTGGTAAATGCAATGTAGGACGCCTACTAGTTCACGGACCTTGGTAAATTTATGAAAAATAGCTGATGCGTTACGGGATGCCTACGAGCAACAGTGAATGAATATGTTTAAAATACACGTCATAAAACAAAATATATATTTTTTGCGTTTGAGTTTTAAATAAATCTGTGACTTACCAAGCTCTCTTCCAATGGCTTCTATTACGTAATATCTTAAACACATTTCACGCCTAACAACAGCTGTTCTCTTGTCCCTCGTGTTATTAGTGGAGGCGATTCAAATGAACCGCCTAGAACGGTACGCCGGCAAATCGAACAATCGAGCTTCGAGTTGAATTTACTGCCGAACGGTATGCGTGAAGTGCTATTGGATTATTGTCCTATCCGTTAAGACAAGGAGTGGTAACTGAACGGAGTTATGCATCGACCCGCTGCAAATATTTTTTTTCACTTGATCTAAAACGCCTAGAGCAAGGATTGCGAACCTTTAAGAGAGTTGCGAGTACGTGCCATATTTCTGACGTGAAACGTTTTTCAGTTCGGAAAGGGGAGGGGGGGACACTTGCCGCATCCAGCATCTGCCGGCAGTTTTTCGCAGATCTTCATCCCACCTAGTTGGAGGGCGTCCTACACTACGTTTGCCGTATAATGTGCTTGACAAACTAAATAAGGTAGTCCTTACATTTAGGAACAACGAGACAAGAATTATGTATATCGAAACTACAGAGGACCTTCCCTTAACTTTGAACTACAAAACAGCTGTTATCTTTATTACATTTTTGAACTAAGGCTTTTGGAAGCACTAGATACACATTAGATAAGATACGATAAGAATATATTCTTTATTGTACATCAGAGCACATATTATAAAACATGTAAAGATACAAAGTGCAATTGGCGGCCTTATTGCCAAAAGAAATTTCTTCCAGACAACCTTACGACGGAAAGTTGCTGAAGGAAATACATAACTACAGTGCATGTATGTAAACGGTGATGTACTGTCGTTTGGTATAACTTATATAGGTAGTATTTTCTCAGGTTAACACGAGCACTAGCCATAATTAAAACTTTTTTTATACGGATTTTACTCGTCTATTATATTTTTTACAATTTTCCGACGTTTCAGCATAATTCAGGTGCCGTGGTCTCGGATGACATCAGTCATCTGAGACGACAGCACCTGAAAATTGTGAAAATGTAATAAACGGGTAAAACCCGTATAAAAACAGTTTTAAAAAGGCTCTTTTTGTGTTGTGTTATAATAAGGAACACTTATTATAGGTTAAAATAGGCTTCATTATGAACAAGCGCCTGCATCCATGTACTCATGAATCAATGCTTAAGTAAAAGAAAAAAAATGGTTGTTCCAATTCACATAAATGTAATTGAAATTTTTGGTAAATTAGAATTAAAATATTATTGTCTAGTATAAATAGCATACATTAGGCTAAGCCTGTAATGGTATGTATTTGTAGAAAGTAAAATAAATAAATAAAAATAATTTGGTATAGCTTAGTTTTTGTCTTGAAACTGTTTTCCGCTAAGCTCAATCGTAACTCATCAATAGAAGTGGAACGTGTCCCGCTTACAAAGCGTTTGATTGCTGCGACTGTGATTCTCTCACAATCATATACAGTTACAAGTTACGTCTATCATTTAGATATTTTTATTTACGACTTAATATTAGACGTTGCTAGAGATAGTACCAACCCAAATTCTTCCCGCGGGTGCCGTAAAAGCGACTAAGGGACACAAACCGGGGGGGTGGACAGCAGCGCTCCCGAAGTACAATTCCATCAACTGCGATCGCCAACCCGCGTGCCCAGCGTGGGGACTATGGTTATTACCCCCTAATGATGGCACAACCTTGCGCTATGGCTCATTAGGGGAGGGTTATGTCCAGCAGTGGACTAATATAGCCTGAAGAAGAAGAAGAGATAGTAGCAGTTCCTTTACACGTCTTGAATAGCACCTTAGGTGCCTAGGGCTTGGTTTAAACAGAAGAGACGTAGCTAAGACGTACGACCGACGGTGGCAAATAGTTGAAGTAACGCAATATAATTCTTAATAGTACTAGCATAGCGTCGTTTTTCGTTTTTTTTATGCGCTGTGGTAGTGTAGTGGATTCTCAATCGAGAGGTCGTAGGCTCGAAAGCCGGTATGTACCAATGACATTGTTTTCTAAGTTGTAAACTTGTAGCATCAATACTTGCCAACGTGAAGAAAACGTCGTGAGGAAATCCTAAACTCTGAAGTGTTCTTCAGATTCTTAGTTCAGTTATTACTAAACTTAGCAGACCATTCGTGCCCACTACAGATTGGCAGTAAGTAAACACCTCATACTCTCTGGTTTTCTCACGAAGTTTTCCTTCTCATTTAGCGAGTAGTGTGGCTATTATGAATAGAACTGATAATTATGCTTACACTATTTTTATTTTTAATGCACAAAAACAAGGTTTTTAAATAGGTTTTTAAATTTGTTCCTTAGCACGGGTTAGTGCATTAAAAATAAAAATAGTGTAATCATGTGGGTACAGTGATATCGTTCCGATGTTAAACCTAACTGCAAAGTAGGTGGTCGGGGCTGTAAGTAATGCAATTTGCTTAAGTCAGATGTCGCTGCCTGTACGTAATACAGAGAATATTGTAAAGTGGTTCGAAATTTCACTGATGCCGTGATTCGCCCATTGGCTCAATTGGTAGAGCGCTGGTACGTATAGCCAGAGGTTGCGGGTTCGAATCCCGGCATGGGTGAAACTTTTAGCCTCTAAATAGGTTTTTAAAATTGATAATTATGCGTTTAAAAAAAACTATTTTTTTTGCGGCAACCTTCCTACCCACGCTACTACCGCTCCACTAGACAATGATAAGTAACATTATGAAATCTCTTATTAGCGAAGTGATTCCAAGACTTCAAATTTTCAATCTCGCACGACCTTAAGCAACGAAATCACACTGCGACCCAAATAAAATAAATAACCTGTCACAACAAAACGGGCGTAGTGAACGCACGCGTTACGCGATTGTGTACTTGATAATAAAATAATTTGAATCTAAAACATCCAGCTTAAACTGACCTTCCACGAATCGAGACCGTGATTTCTTAAGAAGATCTCCGTAAATTGGGCAGAACACTAAAGGCCAGGCGGTCGTCACGTGTGAGAACCCGATGAGCCTGCGGCTTTTTTTTTAATTACTTTTCGTCAATACAGGCACAATCATCAATCAATAAGTCAAAGAGATTGATGGATGGGTCAGTAAAATGAATTCAGTGGTGATGAGATGTTGCCAAATAAGATAAAACCTTCGTTTATTTTGTTGCTTAATTTGACACTAAACGCGCTTCGTGACGATCGTTAAACTAATGCCAGTCGACTGTGACCGACGGGAATTTCGAATTGAAAAAAAGATGATTAATTAAGTGAAATCTTGTTTTTGTGAGTCGCCCATTGGCTCAGTTGGAAAGAGCGCTGGCACGGATAGCCAGAGGTCGCGGGTTCGAATCCCGGCATGGGTCTAATTTTTAGCCTTTAAATAGGTTTTTGAAATCTTCTTCTTCTTCAGGCTATATTAGTCCACTGCTGGACATAGCCCTCCCCTAATGAGCTCCATAGCGCTAGGTTGTGCCATCATTGAGGGGTAATGCCCCTAATCCCCACGCTGGGCATGCGGGTTGGGGATCGCAGTTTGGTGGAATAGTACTGCAGGGGGCGCTGCTGTCCAACCCCCGGTTTGTGTCCCTTAGTCACCTTTTACGACATCCGCGAGAAGAATTTGGGTTGGTGCTATTCTCTAGGCCGACACCACACAACACACCACCGCGTTGAAAATAAATAAAGCAATCGTGATTGCTTGATTTACTTTGCTTTGCTGTGTTTATCAGTTATCAATATACCTACATACATAAAAAAAAATTCAATATAATAAATATTATAAACATAGTACTTTTTGGAAACCAGTTCCGTAGAAGGATATAAAAATCCTTTTAGGAAACTGATTTCCAAACTCCGGTTTATTTTTCAATATAATGAATTACATAAACATAGTAGGTACTTTTAGGAAACCAGTTACGTAGAAGGATAAAAAAATCCTTTTAGGAAATTGGTTTCCAAACTTCGGTTTCCTGAACGGCTGATGGGATACTTACCTACATAAAAAATATGTTTATTTCTCAATCAAGTACATCAATCAATTGATGTACTTAGAGTAATTAAAATAAGAGTTATAGATTATACTATTTTTATTTTTAATGCACTAACCCGTGCTAAGAACAAATTTAAAAACCTATTTAGAGGCTAAAAATTTCACCCATGCCGGGATTCGAACCCGCAACCTCTGGCTATCCGTGCCAGAGATTATAGTTATAGAATTAGACTACAATATATTTTTCTGAACATAGTAAAATCCATCATTGGCTGCATGTACAAATCTTGTAATAATTATTTTAATTGTATTGGTGTGGATTTCTGTTGAAGAAATAAAATACAAATTAATAAATAAACAAAGATTTGTAGTGAGCCTTAGCTTACTTAGGCAGAAGGGACTCCGGATTTAATATCGTGTACTTTTCAAAGATGAAACTAGGTTTATCAGACGCGTCATTCTTTTTAGAGATGTGTACGTTCAAATAATATACAAGTTCGGCTTTTAGAGAAAAGACGCGCGACTCCGGATTTTTCTAGCTCAAGAAATCGTGACAAAAGCAGTGTGTCAGGCTTCCAAAACTAAATGTTTGGCTCAACGGACCTGAGCTCGGTTTATCCATTTTTTGAGCTTGTCAATCCTAGGTGATACGGACAATTTTTATGGAAAAAACAATTCAGAAATATTTTTTTATGTAGACTCAATTGTGTCCCACTGCGAAGCAATAGCCTCCCCTTTTTTCTTTCAATCCTCCCTGTTCATGGCCTCCTCCTGCCAGCTCGGCAAAAAGGTCCTGAGGTCGTCCCGCCATCTCCGCTTGGGTCGGCCATGTTTGCGATATCCGTCGCGCCGAACCCAGTTAGTGACGATTTTTGCCCATCTCTTTGGGCCTCTACGGCTTAGGTGGCCCGCGTAAGAAGGAATTAAGGAACATTAAATTTATCCATATATTACTTTCTCCTGTCGCAGGCGGTAAAGTCAACTCCGTTAAACCAGGTTTGGGCCCTATAAAAATGCAGATAAGCGCACCGCAAGAGGACGCGTAAGGCGATAATGTGACGCGCCATCAGTCGGGCGCGCCGGGCTATCAACAGTCAAATCTGGACGGGGTCTGAATGGCCACTGGCACAATAAAGCCCTAAATAACGTCAGCGGTTGTCGGCGCGGCGCCTCAGACGACGGCGCGCCGCCTTCCCGCCGTCAGCCCTCCGACTGACGGACAATGCCGCCGCCCTGACTGGCCAGCCACCGGCATTCATTCAACGCGGCCCGACACCGAATGCATCCGCATTTACAGGTTACTCGACTGCGAAGAGATAAAGCTATTTTCTCCTACACTTGAGGTGTTAAGAGCGGTTATTTATTATGCTCCAACTCACTTTGTTTTAAAGCGGGGCCTTATGACGGGTGGGGGCCGTTTTAGCCTACTGCGAGAGAAAATAAGGGTCTAGTTCTGTTTGCTTTTATTCTACCACCATGTTTTGGCCAATAATTTATGAAATTTTCGAGAGTTCATATGCTCGGGAAAAGAAGAAATGGTCGCATCTCATGAATTGTTTCATTGTGTACTGGCCACATTATGCTGTGGACTGAGCAGATCGATGATAATAAATTGTTTCTCGCTATAGGCGGCTAAACGCGCAGCTACTTCTTTAATGGTGAAGGTGTTTTGACCGTATCGTAAATAGTAACATTCATTACCGACAGAGGCGCTGCAAGCACATGAAATGTATTAACGAACTGATGATGATGATGATGAACTGTATTCTTCTTCAGCATTTGTTGGTCCACTGTTGGACGTATGACTGAGTCCTCCGTCACGATTGGTTTGTGGCTATTGCAGTCCAGGTCGACCCTGTGTAGCCCTGATTTCATCCTAACATCGTGAAGGTGATCTGCCAACATTTCATGCACCTGTGCGCGCGCAGTCTTCATAATACAATATAAATAAACATGATTTAGTCCAGAAATTAACTGTATTGTACATAAACAAAGCGCTACTTTAAATATTTTGGGACACCCTATTTATACAATCTGGCCAGACGTGGATGACAAAAACGTGAAATTTTGATGATTTAATGAACTGGTCGAATTATGTTGCGAACGTCATGAAATGCGAACATTTGATGAAATTCTCAAGTATTTCCCAAACTGACCAAATCTGTGATATGGCCATGTCGTCCATATGTTTAGTTTTTGGGTCAAGATACTGGCCACAAATTAATAACGTGGAAAGCTCAATGGCAGCTGAGGAAATATTTTCACTGTGCATGGCCTGTCACTTCTGCCTCGGACGATACCAGGTCAATTTGTTAAGGCCCGTCAAGTCGTGTTTTCTATCACGCCGTCCTGGCACTTTCAACCGCCACTAATGATACGCTACAATAACAGCGGTGGTAGTTTTCACGCCGCGCTTGTCAATTAACCGCATGGAGTGGCGAGAACGGCATTAATTGACAGTTTATAAACGTGCTGAAAAAAGCGGTATTTAAATAACACCCTTAAGGGGAAAAAAGCACCATTTGTAAAGAGAATATTTTGAAGAAATCTAGACTGCTGCGTTTCTTAAAAGTACAATTCATAGATTATTGTCACAAATTAATAATGTGGAAAGCTCAATGGTGTATATGGTGTAGCCGATTAGTTAAATTAGTCTTCCGATTTTTAATATATTGGCTGGTTGATTATTTACCTTTGCTTATTTGACTGCCTCATTAGTCCATTGAGGTGCTTGGGTACCAAGACAGAGGTTCAATACCCACTGGGGCCTGCCTGGGAGTATTTTTATGTTTGTGACGACTGTGGTAAACAGACCATAGTACACGGTATCCTAGTTTGGGAACAGATCAAGGGATTGTTGTGTGGAAGTTATTATTATTTATTTATTTATTGGGTTTTGCAACAGACGTACACTTTACAAACCCAAAAAATGTAACACGGTAACATACCTATGCAATGTACATCGAGCTTTGAAACTATTTTAAAAAGCTATTTAAAGCACGGGTTAGTGCATTAAAAATAAAAATAGTATAATACTGTGAAACTATGTCACGGAATTAGTACATCAATAAAATACCATGGTCACTCTCTCCTACAGTCTATTTATTTTTACTTGTCCAATTTAGTAAACAAGATTCTACCCTTAAACTGTGACTTTTTAGTCCAAAACTGCCATATTTTCATAAATTAAGTAACCTGGAAACACTCTTTTAGATAACACGCTGCCAATTTTATAAACATAATTCATGAATTTGCGAGAAAATGTCTAGTTTAGGCATCTAATCTCAATTTTAGGGTTCGAATAAATAGACTGTAGACTATTATTTGATAATGAATTCTCCAAGATTCGTTTTTGATTTATATCTCTTCATGCCTGTAGTATTGTTTTCTCGTCAGATCAATATATTTTATTAGGGGTGTTCAAAACACGGCTTGCAAGCCACGAGTTCGCTGCGCAATCGCAACGCATCCAAATCGCCTACAAATGACAAGTGTGATAGGTTATATTATTTTTAACGCACTAACCCGTGCTAAGGATAATTTTTAAAAACCTATTTAGAGGCTAAAATTTCCACCCATGCCGGGATTAGGGTTCGAATCCCGGCATGGGTGGAATTTTTAGCCTCAAAATAGGTTTTTTAAAAAGTGTGATAGAGCTATTAGATACGATTCCTTAGGATGAGCAAGTGCCATTAAATAATTAAAATCTGTTTTGAAAATAAAAACTGTGGAGTATTTTTGTTAGTTTCTTCTTCACAAAATCTATTAACTATGAAACCAACAGCTTTGACGTTCATTAGTAAACATTTTGTTTTCATAGTGGAAGAAAATGATCATCTATGCATAAAAATATTAATACTACCGAAACTTTTAAAAATAGAACACATAAGGCTTCTTATTCCAACAACACGGTTCTCTAATCCACATCTTATAGGCAGATTATTTCATTCTGCAGTTTTGACTTTACGTTTAACAATCTCTACCACAGCCTATTTTTATCGGCGTTTATCGATTATTCCTGTTTTTATTAATAAGACCGTAAAGCTTTACTTCCAGTCCTTTGTAGTTCCAGTTATTAAGTCTCAAATACTCCTAATTGGAGCAACCTTCACTTTTAATAATCTTCAGAATTAACGACTCGATATTAATATTCTGCTGTACAAGTCAAGCCCTATTACGGAACACTAAAACGAACTTAAACAACCCATTATGGCACAAAGACTCGCCGGTTTAACTAAGATAATGTCACTTAAAGCGCACATTTTAAAACTACATTAATAACTCGGCTAGCGAGACAGCTAGACAATCTTGGGCTCAAAAGTTGGGCGCATCCAATTTCTACCCATTATTTACTGCTCGCTGAATACGCTGGGAAATTGTAAAAGGTCTTACGCTTTAGGACTGAAGTGACAACTTTAGTGCTTGAGTTGGTTTTTACAATTGAGGGTTGTTACCTCTAGGTTGTTAACTGTAGGTATTTTTACGTTTGTAAACTCTAGATATTACTATTTTAAATAGTTTACACTTACGTAATTTTTCGATTATGTAAGATACAATAAAATACATCGAAGAAAATAAAGGGAAAAAGATACTATCGGTTGATTTTAACAACAATGGCCTGGTACAGAATCAACTTTACAGTTTCATTGCATAGGTACTTTTAACATCACTGAAATAGAAAGCAACGGTAAACGAAAGTGTTAACAGTTCATTAGTACATCACATCAACCTTTTACTGTAAACGTATACTCTATTCCGTTACGTCACGGCTGAATTTACTACAAATATTTAAAGGTTTACGAGGTTGTCAGCATTGGCTCCTTAGATACAAGGCCTCGCCAAGTTTGATAAGGCGAATCGGCTCCCGAGCAATTTCTAATCTTACTGTCAAATTTTGTACTAATATGAGGTGATTGAAATCGCTCAGAATTTGAAGTGCATAATATATCAGCAGGACTCATTTATTATGATATTAGAAACAGATTGTATTTCTTTGAGTTCCAATAAACACAGTACATGAATAGCTATAGACGCCTTATAGTATTAACAGACGATCAAACTTGTCGCTGCCGGACATCGGATTGGGCGTACCTTGGAACGAACTAGTACTAAATATTTTCGGCAGACAACTTTCCACACGAACGGATATAGTATAGAGCGTACCGAAGCCACCGTCCGGCCCGTACCAAGTTCGTTCGTCTGTTATTAGTATTACCGATTTTCTGAGTGAGTGTAAAATTTAGGTCGCAATAATCTACGCCCGCATCGAGCTCAAAAGTTCCAAAGGCGGGCTCGGGCCAGACAGCGAGTCTAATATCTCAGAGGTCTGAAACACCACTGTGCAATCACGCCGCGCCCGTGGACATGTCAGCTCTGCGCGCTGCTTTGTTCTGTGACAGTTCTCTTGTATGGGGTTGCGATTCTTGCGCCTTGGTTTTTCGATTTCTGGCAAAGAATTCAATTAGGTGAAGATGATAAATTATAGCATCCTAAAACCTAGCATCTAGTCATTTCAAGATGGCGTTTCGCAATAGAAAGATAAACACGATTATATTTCTATACAGCGGGGGTAGCCCCTTTGAATCTTGTTTTTTGTGGCAAGTAAAAGCGAGATGGTCATTTTGTTACGTTGTTGTGGTCAAAACGTGCGGTGTCTTCCACTCTGAACTCGACCACACGAACACCAACGTCTGTGGCCTTACCAATTGCAAGTAGTAAGCCACGAGCCACATGTAGTAAGGTATCTCATATTTGTTCCCAATAAAGGCTTTAAAAGGAAATAATAATAACAAGGCAGTTACCTATCGGTGTTGGTGTAAGAAATGGTGGCTATAGAACAAAAAAAACAACCGGAAGACCGATGACATCATATAAATGAGAACTGACGGATGTGAACTCGGTACTTGCTGCCTAAAATTGAAAACAAGATCGTAGAACTGAAAATCGGACGGGAGACACTTGAAGGAGCCCTACAATATAATGGTTGAAGATGATGGTGGTGAACTGAAGATGACTTCGGATGATGATTACAAATCAATTATATAAAAATAATAACTTACTAGTATTATGGTCTCAAAATAACGCAACAGTACACTGTGCGTTCGATTAGATCATGGATTCAATTTCTTAATGATGGTTAGCTTAAAAGGCATAAGCTGGAGGGTTTGCATATTCACGTCATTTTAAGAAAAGGGTATTATGATCAAGCCTATAATTGAGAGTTAATTAGTAACAAAAATAATTTAACAGAATTACTTAATTACTCCAAGAACTACACAATTGTGTCACAAGCACCGCTGGCCTGAGTTTGCCACAGAACCCGCTTCCGAGTCCACTGCTCTACCAACTGAGCTACCGCGTCCCATCTTTATAATTTGTTTGATCTATATTCTATAAAAGGAAGAAGAAATGTTAGAGGAATAATGACATAAAAATACTCACCAAAATTAGTGAGGACTACCGAAAATATATCTTATTTGATTAGGTAGGCAACTTAAACTGTAAAGTATAAGTCTATCAGAAGAAGATAGATCAGTCAATAACATCCTTACTAAGCTACACTTACTCGTACCATCATAACTAACTGCATCTAGACCCCTAAGGCAACGGATTAAGGATGTGTTTATGATGTTGTCGGATCCCGGAGAGAGTGTGAAAGAAAAACAGTCTCCGTAATGGAATTGCAGGGGTGCGTTGAGGGGGGTCTTTTAAACCATCCATTATTATAAGAGAGAATGTCTGAACACACTGCCAAGAGCTGCATTCATTAACTAATGTATAGACTTTCCAAATATTTGCACATAAATTTCACTTAAAGGGAAAAAGTTGGGCGGAAAATTGTCTCCGGAAAGAATGAATCGTTTTATGGCATCGTTCATTTGTGCTGGGATGAAATGAATATAATGTTGGATTTCAAAAGAAATACTCTCGTTACAAAAAGCGCTGTTTCCATTTGTATTTTGAGACGCTGGATGTTGACCTTGCGATACAATCACAGTATAATTATGAGACATGAAGAAATTACATGACCTACAATTATTTCTGTAATATTGTCTATATTTTTTTTGTATTCCTTCATGACTCGCGATGCTCTTACATAGTTATATATTGAACGGGTCATATTATTCAAAGTTATATTATTCAAAAAATAATTTTAACATAAAACTAAAAAATATTTCCTGTCGTTTGGCAAAACCATTAACAGTCTTATTTGAAAATAAAAAGCTATAGGTGTAGTAGCCGTTACAGAGAATATTTGTGTTCACAATATTTTTTTATAATTTCCACAACTACCAGCACTGCGAAGTGGCTCTTGTAGGTAAAAAAACACTTCACATCTTCACAAATCTGACTTTAACAGAATACTGGGGGTGCCATAGAAAAAGAATTGAAACCTATATTCTTCGCGAACTTATGCATTGTGGCAACCCGACCTATCTTGTAATTTCTTTCCCGTGAAGTAACAGTTAAAAAATGAGTTTCATAGTGAATCGAGTGGATGAAAACGGTCATGGAATCATAAATTATATCTGTGACGAGACTACGCACATTATAATCTGAAACGATACAGATCATTGTCTCTTTATTGTTTGACCAAAAACAATGAGCTTTTCCATTGTTGTTTTCTGCCCAAAAGTCAATTTACATCAACGTCACTTGCAAACGAAAAATTCTAACACAGAAACGATGCATGAAATATTGCGCATATCAATTCCTGTGACACACCCCCGTTTTCACGTACCGGGGCAATATTGGCCTAAGCATTTTTCACCATCATTACTGACGTCAAAACTGTGAAGGATAATGCCAAGTTAATGCATCCTTTCTGTAATAAAAATGATATATGTAATAATGTGCTTAAAGTGAGACTGCAATTTTCAGGGAAAGCGCGGAGAAATATTCAACTTCCCCTCATATGCTGTGTTTACATTGCACCTGCTGCGTTTGGAGTAACCAGTAAAATTACAAGCATGATTTTTTTAAAGAAAATGACATTACAATACTATCCACTTTCCTATTACGACCGATTTATATTATATATTTACGATTACCCTTTGATAAAACCAACGGATAATAAGAAAGAAACTAGAAAGAGAGAGAAACTAAGGAGTTAATAATGGATCGTAGGTCTAACATCATCACCATCTAAAACACTGTCTCAGACACTACATAAAAATGGTCAAATGGACAAATGGTCCCTTCAACCATATAGTGTGATTGAAGGTGCCACTGGACGCTGTATAAATCATTCTCATTACGTAGATGCAACGGCCAATTTTAGGTTTAACAAAAATACCCATTATCGCCAGTCTACAATTTTAAGACAGAAAAGAGAGTAGGGTGTGGAGCGGCGCACGGGAGTGGATGCAAATAGGGTACTAAGTAATGGAGCTAAAAGACGCTGCTGCAACTTTATTATTTTTATACATCCGACAGGTGCCCGTATTTGGTAACAGGGAGGGAGAGGAAAATCGTTATCCTGATACAGAAAATCCTAGTCATAAACTAGAATGTAGCAATAGGGTTTTATACAGCCACATATGAACAGGCAAATATTGCTCGGTTCAGAAGTTAGCGTGAATTTATGTTTTTTCAGCTACATCGTATTTTCACTTCAAAAATGCTACAATAGCTAGTGATTGTCTTAACAAATCAATTAAAAAGTGTGTCAATTGATTTAACTTTACTGAAGCTGAACTAAAGACCACGCTAGAAAATAATTCACCACTAGAGCAAATAAGCAGTACATTCACAGTAAACGAAATTGTCTACACATATTTTCCGTAATATTGATGATATTTGTCTCCCAGAAGAGATGGGCAAAAATAGAAATTAATCCCGCTAAAGGCCACTCTCTCGCTGAAACTCACGAATGTCCGATTGTATCGAGCAGGAATGTGGAAATAACACGTCAAATTTAATCGTATAGGGAGTTATACATCTGCCACGAGATTATTACTTTATCTGGATAGTTTGGAGCAAAAGGTACGGAACGGAAAGTACTCAGATTCCGCATGATTTATTATTGAGAAAATTAAATGAGACAAATTGGGACTCCCACCAGCTCACTGGAGTGATGATCTAATGCAAATGGCAAAAAAGTGGTGTATCTTAGGAGAGGCCTTTGTGCAGACATGAACTTATCTAATATTGATGGTTGTAGTCATGAAAACATAAAAACTCGTAGAAACCTTCGAATTCTCTCCACTCTCTACTCTATCCTTAACGACCCCAACACTCCTCAATATCTTAAGTCTCAATTTGCTTTTTTATCTTGCACACATAGCAAAGAACTCCCTTCCTCCCAAAATCTTCTTCTTTATACACCCTCTCACCATACTGGTTTCAACTCTAGCTCTTTCTGCGTCTCAGCCGTCCGTCTCTGGAATGCCCTCCCTGATAATATCCGTAAAACCCCATCTCGAAATTCTTTCAAAGCTCTTGCCCGGGAACTCTTCCTCGAGAAGTGCTACCCCAAACTCCCTTACCCCAACTCCTTATGTGAAGAGTCTTTTCGATGTATGTCCTCCCCATTCATTATATTTAGATTTCATATGTATGGTAATTGTTAAAAACGCAGTGGGCACTAATGCCTGGAATAATTTTTCTACACTAAAATAGGTCGTTTTTATATTTTTAAAGCAGTACCTGAAGGTGGCAAATAAGCGTGCTTTTGACTGGAGTGCGTGGAAGAAGCTGATATGATAAGAAGCTAACTTAAAAAATATATGATAGTAAATAAATAATAATAAGTAAATATTTATGGACATATTATACAGATCTCGTTAGCCCTATACTAAGTACAACTACATTACTTGTGTTATAGGTGCTAACTCGACGATAGATTTAAAACAATAAATACAGAGATAACATCCAAGACCCGGGACAAACTAAAAAAGTTCGTTTCATAGTTTGACCCGGCCGGGGATCGAATCCGAGACCGTCTGTTTTACAGTCAGCGTGCCACACCGCTGCGCCACCGAGGCCGATAAAAGAACAAATTACTATTATATACCGTACGTAGTGATTTTTAAAAATTCGCTAAGTTAGACTAACTTATTAAATATCTAAAAAATTTATTCGCTTTTACATTAATAACTACGAAACGCTTAAAAGTCATCAAAATGCTGCCATTGAACGATAAAAACAAAATTTTTAATCTCTACATACCCAAAGGTTGAAACATCAGATTGAAACTTAATAACTGATCATCTAAGAACCTGTTTGATGCCGAAGTAAGTATTTTGTTGAAAATAAACTAGATTTATCTGGACCTCTGTAAGAGTTTAGAAAAATACTAAGCTACGTACGTGACGGTCGTTCGAAACACAAAGTGCACTTCCGATGCTCAAAGCATTATCAGCTCTTTTTCTCAACAAGTTTCGATTGTTCACTTGCCGTCTTAGTAAAACGCTTCATACTGAAAAGAACCAATTATTTATCTTTCATTATTGGACTAAAATAATTTGGGTAATCAAAAACATAATTCAATAAAGAGCCAAGTAAGTAACGAGTAAAGTTAGCTGGTATTTAATGAAAAATATCATTAAGCTCGCCTATGTGCAAATTTTTTCTGCTAATAAAAATCACTTCATCAAAAACCTATTTAGAGGCTAAAAATTCCACCCATGCCGAGACCCGAACCCGCGACCTCTGGCTAATCGTGCCAGCGCTCTCCCAACTGAGGTAATGGGCAAGTACCGGCATCAGTGAAATTTCGAACATCTTTACAATACTCTCTGTATTACTTATAGGTTTTTAAAATTGATTTAAAAACCTATTAAGAGGCTAAAAATTCCACCCATATATAAAAGATTTTTTTTACTAAGTGTGACATTTTTGTAACTATTTCCTATGAATTAAGTTAAATTCTGTTTTGAAAACAATCGGTGAGGAGTTCCTTAGTTAGTTTCTACTCCACATAATCTATTAATTCTGAAACTAAAAGCTTTAACGTTCATAATTTTCAAAACTGTAGGAGCTCGTTAGCATCAATCACAGATATCGGGCAATGCGTGGAGTTGCGATTCATATCACAAAATGGATATCGTTTACTCAAGTTCGCCGCAGACAAAAACAATTAAAGCTGAACTTTCAGCATGCTCTTACTGTGCAAACATGGGAAAACTGGGAAATCACTCATGTAGCAGGCTAAACGCTTTTAAAAAATTTATTTATTGGTACTTCATGGATAGCACCATCCACATGCAGGACGGCAGCTAGATTCTGTAACATTTTAAGTAAAACAAAACAAAACGATTCGGCGGGTCCCATTTTCGACAAATCTTTTGTATACAGTCATTTCATTCTCTCAACATCTCTCTCTCAAATAGCATTATGCTCAAAGTGTTTTTGTATCGTTTGGGGCCCACCGTAGCAGAATAAGCCGCCCAAGGAACCTAATGTAACGCGATTTCGCGTATTTTGCCACTTGCGGTCGCAAAACACACTTAGCACTACGGAAACTGCCATGTTTAGCCTCGGAGCGAAAGAAAACAACAAAGCCTTTTAACTTGAATCTCGATTGAAAAGTTTTGGCACGTGGCAGCGCTAAGCTTTAAGTAGGTACTGTCAAAAGCACATCAACCTTCACATTTATTATTTTTCATACTTATAAATCACATCACAAAATTTTAAACTTTACGAAATAATACATTTAAAAACCTATTTAGAGGCCCGTACCAGCGCTCTACCAATTGAGCGCTGGTACGGATAGCCAGAGGTTGCGGGTTCGAATCCCGGCATGGGTGAAATTTTAAGCCTCTAAATAGGTTTTTAAATTTGTTCCTTAGCACGGGTTAGTGCATTAAAAATAAAAATAGTGAAATAATACATTTAAAAACCTATTTAGAGGCTAAAAATTTCACCCATGCCGGGATTCGAACCCGCAACCTCTGGCTACCCGTACCAGCGCTCTACCAATTGAGCCAATGGGCGACTCACGGCATCAGTGAAATTTCGAACCTCTTTACAATATTCTCTGTATTACGCACGGGTTAGTGCATTAAAAAAATAAAAATAGTGATATAATACATGTCACAGATATTAAGATAAAAATGTCAAAATTAAATAGTTACAAAACATGACACACTTAATAAAAAAACATACATGCACAGTAAGATATCCAATAAATTTTCGTCAAGAACACATTAAATATTAATTTAATCACACACAAAAAAACAACACTAACTGAACAAACCACTCCGGAAAATATCTGAGCCAAAGGATCCCACGATTCACATTATATGCACTTACGTTAAGGACACTTTGCAAACAAAAATGTGTAGGGTTGACCTGCTGTCGACTGTACGTGTCACTTTTAAAGAAAATGCCCCACGCTTCAGAAATCTCATGTTTTTAGCGAACTTCTGTACTGTGAGGACAGTTTTGTTAAGCAATATTTATTTTTAATTCATCTCTTTGAGTGCTGGTCACATGAAGCAGGTTTTATTTGACTCTTTGTGCTGCGTTTGTAAAGTCAACAATCCTTAAATAATACCTCTTTGAATGAAGCTTCGAAAAACGCACTTTATAAATTTAACCCCACTAAATTCAAGAACGTCTTTCGGTTTGACCTCCACTAATAGTACAAAATAAGGTCGGGTTTCTATGAGAAATTCGAATTTTAATACAAATTTTTCGTTCAAGTTCTCACCGAAAACGCATTATACAATTCGTACTAAAACTATGACGTCACAACTTGAGCGCAATATTACAATTATGTCGTGAAATAATGTTTCATTCATCTACAGCTTTTTATGAAAACGTTTAAAATTCAATGAAAAAACGAAATCCAATATTGTTTTTATTATTAGAGTAACTTGATTTTTCGCATATTTTGCGAACCCGAAAAGCCAGAAAAAAGTAGTTTTTACGTTTTATTGCCAAAAAATTTTGAGATTTCTATACTTTCTGTGGTATAAAGGCAATGCCACTTCAAGCTAAGTTTGACGCAAGTCCCCCGTTGCAAATAAGCCTATTCATTAGTATTTCTTAACGATTCGCGATATATACATATATCTATATATCTATATCAGCCCACATCAACCCATTTCTGGACATAGGCCTCTTTTTTACGGCGCCATTCCCCACGGTCCTGTGCTAATCCGATCCAATTCTGACCCGCAACCCTCACGATGTCGTCTGACCATCGTGGCGGTGGTCTGCCTACCAACCTCCACCACTCCGATACTGCCCTGGTCCATCGGCCGTCTTCCCTTCTAGCCAAGTGTCTTCCCAAGTGTTATCCCTTCTTAACTTTGTGATACATACATAGTTAAATATTAAACGGCTCTAATCGGGATTATTTATTAGGTAAAAGGTAACGGCAACTGCAACGCTGCCGAAACGTCGGGAATTATGATAATTACGTTTTACCTAATAAATGATCGCGAATTGACCTGTTTAACTCAACCTATTCTTTGTCAAAAGGGCTTAATAACCCATTGAGGTACATACGTTATTAGGGAGCAAACTTAATCTCTATAGCGTGAATACTCAACCACATGGGTCGCTGGCTTTACGACTGAGCTGTAAAAGTATATGTCGTCTTAAATGAGACATAAACATAGGGACGTGTAAACGAATGTCGCACATTTATTTTATTAGCATCATTAATTTCTACGCTTTCGTCGACGGCCAAGATGTGGGGCTACTCGGGATTGTTGGCAGCTGTCCACTAGTTATTGTTATTATTCATATGAATCAGGCATCAAAGTAAAAAAAATACGATGGCAATGTGGCGGACTTAATGTTGTAACCATTTTCTACAAGTCAATGTCAGGCGGAGCAAGAAATTAAGGTGTCATGTCAGGTCAAGTCAAGGTGTCACGTCGAATCAGGAATAAGGAGATCTGCAGAAGAATCTGAATTACTGATATAGGCCAAAGAATCGTATACCCCTGTAAAGGTGTTTCACACAGAATTGTACATTAAAACAATGAGTTTTTAAATGAAATGTGAAATACTATTGGAGTTGCTAATTATTGGTTAGTTGAAGTGGCAGTGAACGGGGCACATAGCTCGTAGAACTGATGGCTAGTGGGGCGCAAAAGTTCTGACCTGGAGACCAAGTACCGGACGACGCAGCGTAGGCAGGCCCGCTACCTGATGGTCTGACGACCTGGTAACGGTGGCGGGGAGTCGCTAGGTGTGAGCTGCATAAGACCGGGAAGCTTGGAGAACAAAAGAGAGACATATGTCTTGGGGTGGGCGTCAAATGGTTGATTACGATGATCGTATCTAGTAAGTCCGCCACATTGCCATTGTACGAGGGCTGCTACTTATGTATGCGGAATAGAAAAAATAAACAAATGTATATGGCTAAATAAGCTTTTATTGTTTTTCAAAGTATTCTCTACTATGATCGATGCACTTTTGCATTCGATGAAACCAATTTGTAAAACACTTTTTCCAGTCTGATTTAGGTATCTCCAAAACGTGCTGTTTGAACGCATCTACGGCATCTTCACGGGTCGAAAATCGTTGACCACGTAATTTATTCTTTACATTTGGGAATAAATAGAAATCATTGGGAGCCAAATCAGGGCTGTACGGTGGATGACCCATCAATTCTATTTTTTGACCATCCAAAAATGTAGTTGTTTCCTGAGATGTATGACAGCTGGCATTGTCATTGTGAAGTATGATTCTGCGTCGCTGGTTGTTTTGGCGTATTTCTTCACATACTTCCGGCAAACAAATGGTCGTGTACCACTCCGAATTAACCGTTCTGCGATTCTCCAGTGGTATTGTAGCCACATGGCCATTAATACCAAAAAAGCAGGCCACCATTTGCTTTACAGTGCTTTTTGCACGAGCCACTTTCGTAGGGTTTGGCTCATTTTGAAACACCCAAACTGTTGATTGTTGTTTAGTTTCGGGATCGTACGCGTAGATCCAGGATTCGTCACCTGTGTAGATATTATAAACAGATTTTGAGTAGCCTCCGTTGAATTTTTTTAAGGTTTTCTTGCACTATTCGACGCGAGCATCTTTTTGATCCTGAGTTAAGTTGTGCGGGATCCAACGCGAACAAATTTTTTTTACAGATTGTTCATGTAATATCCTATGAATGCTCGTCATACATATGCCCAGAATAGCCTCTATCTCGCGATACGTAACATGGCGGTCTTGCATTATTAGTTTTTGCACAGCTTCAATATTTTATGGCACAACCACCGATTTCGGGCGACCTTCTTTAACTTCGTCCTTGAGCTTACTGCGCCTGCGATTAAACTCACTAAACCAGTGATACACAGTCGTTTTTGATGTAGCTTCACCACCAAAAGTCGAAGTTAATTGATCTACGCACTGTTGTAACGTTGCGTTAAACCACGTCGAAATTCGTAATAAATCATAACACGAATATTTTCACGAGTGAGTTCCATTTTTTCAGCGATATGACATTTTAAAACCAACAAAAACAAAACACTAACGTATATAAGAGAAAAATATTAGCGGCCAGTATTAAAAAAAAGAACGAATTAGACCATGGAGGTCAGACATTGCGTTTAAAATTATTGGAATCCCAGATTCCGCATACATAAGTAGCAGCCTATGTATTAATTTTAATGATGTGCAATAAACGTATTAGTAAGAAAAATAATTAGTGGACAATAGGCTTGTGTCCACTAAGAATAAATCGGATGGAAGAAAGTCTTTAAATATTGATTATGATATGCAGATGGGAAAAAACAAAGCTTTTTCCCATCTTTTGATATTAACTGTTATTATTTTATTAAGAAACGCAGAGGTATTGAAAGTTATTTAGTGAAAAATATTAGGCAAGATTGAAACAGGTTTTAGCAAAGCTAATGGCTTATATATAAAGCAATAATTTGCCCAGATTTGACCCCGTAATGCTTGGTAGATTTTTTGCATCAAATACTGACTTTTGCGAGAGCAATTAGTGTGGAATTTGGAATAGTGAATAGGGAATTCCGTAATATTAAAACTTAAATTTAAGTATAAACAAGTGTTAAAATATTATTTATAAGCTTAAAGAGCAATATTTCAGTTTTTTAATCAGATTTATTCCGCTATTAAATCACGAAGATTACGTCATATAGTTACAGCCAAATGATCTTCACAAAAATATATTCTTCAATATGTCGATAAACATTGAGGATCGCTCCTTCTTGCAAGTGTTAACCACTTTTTTTCGTATTTCTTGCTTGTGTGGGGACATATATAAATAATTTATTTGGTGTTTTTATTCTTTTGCTTTCACACTGGGGCACCATGCCGCTTTTGCAATACGAGAGAGTCATATTTAATTGAAATAGGTAACAGCAGAAAACTAGCAATCGCCTACTGAAACAGTATTCGTACACCACTTCGTGACGTCACTCAAGACGCCATGACAGTCTTGAGCGTTTTTGTGGGAAATTTAAATTGTTTTTTTTTAGATTCAAAATACTTATTGAATATGTTAAGTTTTAAACGTACGCTTAAAAGTACGTTATAAAACTATTTCCCAGATTCAGTCAACTACCCTATTGCCAACAATCCCAATTAACCATACATTTTAATAAGATGTCTAAGACATTTTAAAAACCTATTTAGAGGCTTGCATCACTTACAGCCCCGACTACCTACTTTGCAGTTAGGTTTTTACATCGGAATGATATCGCTGTACCCACATGATTATACTATTTTTATTTTTAATGCACTAACCCGTGCTAAGGACAATTTTGAAAACCTATTTAGAGGCTAAAAATTCCACCCATGCCGGGATTCGAACCCGCGACCTCTGGCTATCCGTGCCAGCGCTCTATCCAACTGAGCTAATGGGCGACTCACCAGCATCAGTGAAATTTCGAACCTCTCTACACTATTCTCTGTATTACGTAAAGGTATGTCTAAGACATCTTATAAGACGATTTAATTAAGCCTCGGCAATGGCATTATAGTACTCACATTAAAATTATAGTACCCACATTAAATTGAACCTTATTAATTTGCAATAAAGTCCAAAACCAATAAAAAATCATGCTACCTATGCCCGAATAGAAGATTTTGAAATTGTCTCCAAGTATTGGATGAGACGATTTTAGGCAGATTGCTGGCAGTAGCGTGATGAGGATAGCGGTGGTTAGAGAGAAATGACGTGCCTGGGGAAGGACTATGTCCGGCAGTAGACAAGCGTGGGCTGATTGGTTGACAAAGAAAATGTCTATGCCCTGCAGTGGGGTGTACTCGTATATATTACATACATACATACATAACCTCATGTCTGTATCTGTCGGACCTATGTCGGACTGCCACTTGCCACGATCCTGACAGATCACCTTCGCTACATCAACATCCATAAGTCGTTGCACGCAGGCACGCCGGTTCCGGGTACTTTTTATCTTTCCCTTTGTTAATACGAGTACATACCCTATTTGGTCAATGTATGTCCACCTGGGACGTCCCTTACCCGCTTTTCCACTCACATTCGCAATATATATTTGTTTCGTCAATCTTTCTTCCTTCATCCTCTCCACATGTCCAAACCAACGCAACATTCCGGAGTGGTGCCTTAACAAGTGAGTGAAAGTGCCACTATACGCTGTATCATCGTCTCATTACGTAGATGTATAAGGCCAAAGTTATCAAATCAAAATATAAAAAAAATATTCTTTAATAATAACATAACATTTACATACAGGCACATACATTGCTTCTGGCCCCACACTAGGATACCCTGTGTCGTGGGAACCAGAAACAACGACATCACAAACATGTAAACATCCAAGACCATAATGATGAACATAATGAGACAAAACTTACAAAAACCGCTTGAATTCCTATTCATCGTGTGTCTCTTGCTTGAGAAATTGTCTCAATTTTATGTACTTAGACTCATTTTTACCATCTCTTGAACACATTAGTGGACACGATGTATGTGGGCGTCCTATAGCGATACACACGTGATGTTCGTTACAACATCACGATGTAACGAACGTGTACACACGTCGAAATGGGGGCATTAATGTAACATAACATAACATTTACATACAGGCACATACATTGCCTCTGGCCCCACACTAGGATACCCTGAGTCGTTGAAACGAAACAACGACATCACAAACATGTAAACATCCAAGACCTGGAGTTTTAATTAACCATTCAAAGCTACTCTAAAAGATTAGGTGTAAGAAAATTTATTCCATTTGTTGCTAAAATAGCTGCAAACTAGAATGCAACCATTTTGGCATAAAATTATTATATTGGGACTGACTTACATCACATTCATTCTACTAAACTCTGTATCAAACATCGTTCGAATCTACATTTATGATTTTGAGGACGATTACAAGTAACAAAATTCAAGAGATTTTTGTACAAAAAACATTGTTTGTTTTTATATACAATAAGAAGGCCTGCAAGCAGAGTAGACTCCCTACTTAGAACGAATGGGCGAAAGATGAAAGTTGTATAATGTGAATCACAGATGTGTAACGGAATGGTATACAATGTCTTCATAATGTAGCTGAGAATTAATCTTCGTGTCATTAAGATTGTACTTCCCGGGGTTTCTGATGTGGACTTGTTTATGAAAAGCTTAACAAAGAGAATAGAAGACTTACCTACAACACATCAATACCTATTTATTTTAGCAATTATTGAAATGCCAATATATAAGGCGGATAAGTAACATGTCAGTTTAAATAGTCCTTAGCACGGGTTAGAGTGCATTAAAAAGAATATAACCAAGTGGGTACAGCGATATCATTCCGATGTTAAACCTAACTGCAAAGTAGGTACTCGGGGCTGCAAGTGATGCAAATTACTTCAGCCAGATGTCGCTGCATGTACGTAATACAGAGAGTATTGTAAAGAGGTTCGAAATTACACTGATGCCGTTAGTCGCCTATTAGCTCAGTTGGAAGAGCGCTGGCACGGTTAGCCAGAGGTCGCGGGATTGAGTCCCGGCATAGGTGGAATTTTTAGCCTCTAAATAGGTTTTTAAAGTTTTATATCATTCAACATTGAACATTTTTTTTATGTGGCTTGTAATCGGGCACAGGGCTTCTCTAAGATATAGTATGGGCTTAATCGCCAGTGGCGTCCACCGCGGATTGGCTATTTCAAGCGCTGAGGTACTCGTATTTGAACACCTCGGACACTCAGGTTTCCTCACGATGTTTTCCTACACTGTTAGCGGGTGATACTGCTACTACAACTTCACAAATGGACATAACTTAGAAAACAAAGTCATTGGTAGATGCCCGCACTGGAAATCGAACCTGAGTCTCTCGCTTCCGAATTCATTGTTCTACCCACTTGGCTCACTGAACATAAACAGCTAAAATATATTTATTTTGTTTAAGTTCTGTGAATAGTGCAAAACACCCCAACCCTGACTGAGTCTGAAATTGAACAATCTGTTTCTCTATTTGTAGGCCCTGAGAATATCAAGACGATCTGCGAAAAACTGCTGGCAGATGCTGGATGCGGCAAGCTGAAGACGAGCGCTATGGCGCTCATCAGGCAAGGGCTATGACCAGCAGTGGACTACATAATATAGCCTGAAGAAGAAGAGAATATCAAGTGACCTAGAAATAATCATGTGCCTTCTTTTCTCAAAGAAAAATTTACAGGTAGTCTTTGCATAGTTCCGTCCCAGACGTGGAAGAGATCCGTTCTCTCTAAGACGAAAGAAAAGGAAGTAAATTGGCTAGATATACCAGCTCTAGCCAGGAAAAGAGATAGAAGGAAAGCCCTTGTGTCAGCTCACTCCACAGAGGCATAAAAGGACCAAAAAAGAAAATAGTTTCATACGGACACTTTAACTTTACTTGATTAAAATATTCAATGACGAAACTGTGCAACTTTACGAGGTGGAAAACAATGAGCCAACTTGTAAATGCGAAAGGGAAACTTATCGTGTGAATAGAGGCTAGTGCAAAATGTTTGTTCATCGCCAATCTAATCCGATAAAGTCTTAGCAACTTTACAGGGCTATAAATACACAGAATAATCCACTCTATCGTCTTTAGAATAAGGTCCGAAGAAGACGATCGAGTCTCTTTGTCTGTGCCGTTGCCGCACGGATATCGCACGGTATATGCCGTAAATGGTCAGTGTATGGAATCCATTGCATAAATCTATACCATTGTTTTGCTTTAAAAAGATTTTCCTCTGTGATAGTCGCGGTGGATTGAGAAATAATGAACACTTTCACATGTTCCAAATGTCTGTGTATTTTTGTGTATGCAATGTCGTAATGATGTGTTAAATTATGTGTTAGCTATGCTTTCTTTTTCAAACGTATAAAGTGACAGTGATTTTGCGTAATGACGCGTTAGACATTAGTGGTCACTTTCCTAAATAAATAACAATAAAATTCGTGTTAACTTTTTACACATTATGAAGTAAATTTAAGTAGGTATTTATTGCTACAAAGCTAAGCATATTTTGAAGTATTATTTTGTTGTTGAGTCGGACCATTTTAATCCTTGTGAGCCTTCTCGAGGATCAAAGTACCCAAGATTTAAAAATAGAGCTATAATCTTTAATACAAATATACCTCTAGCAATTAATAAAAACAAAATTCCTTAAATCACTGTTTAAATATTCGGTTGTAAAGGGAAATACTGTGCTACAGGCATCAAACTTTGCGTGATTATGGAACTTATTATATCGCCGATATCAACCGTTGTATGTCCCCACTGCTGGGGCACGGGTCTCCTCCTGGTTTGCAGGAAAGTTAGGCCACACTCCACCACGGGTGCTAAGTCCGGGTTGGTGGAGGATTGTAAGAAAGTGGCGGGTCTTACTGTGAGAAGTTATAAGGCCTCTGACTCACCCATGGTTTTCCAAGCTTTCCGTTCTTATACTGCCCCGCACGGCCTGTGACACGTCTTAACGACTGCCATTACATGACAGTCGGCACCAATGGATTAACGAGCCAAGCCAAGCACGGAAGCGCTCGGAAAATATACCACTAGCGGTAGCACGGGGCGGTCACCAATCCTGCACCTGACCGCGCTTGTTGTTGCTTAACGCAAGTGATTGATTCCTATCACTCGGTTCGACTAGGTCACGAGCGTTTTAACTTACTAATATAATAATATTTGCTAATATTGTAACGAAAAATAGTAAAAGACGGGCAAGCGTAAGCCAGAATAAATACTTCATAATAAAAAGTGAGGTGGTACTGAACTCTCATTCCACGAGTCTGACTCGCATTTGATCGTTATTTATAAATGTAATTACTACAATCTCGCTGATGTAGATAACTTTGAAAATAAACAACTTCATAGGTTCATGCCCGTACTGGGAATCAAACCAAGGTCCCTCGATTCCGAGTCTATTATTCTACCCACTGGCCTACCGCAGAAATACTATAAATCACTGCTACAATTAGGTTGATAAGTAAACGATTTCTTGGAATATGATAAGAAGCTATTTTTAAGACGCGAACTTCGTCTTGAAAAACTGAATTATTCAATTGGACCTCCATCAATTAGCTTTACCTAGTAAGATATAAGTCGAATATTTATTTCCAAACATAATCTGGTTCCTGTAGTATCTTCCTGTCCTGGAGACATCTGAAAAAACTAATTTCTTGCCAAAAATTTGAATAATGTATTCGAAGGAAACCTATCGTATTTCATGCCTCCATTAGTAAGCGTAGGTAGGAGGGTTCATAACCTCCGGTTTCGTATTAAACTTTATTGCCAAGAAGTAAGAGTGGTTTTGCAATAGACGATGCTCACATTAGATTTCACTTTTAAATACTACGTGACATTGTATCAAATTATCAGGAGTCTGTTATGATGTTGCATTATTCAACAAGGGTTGGCATGTCGAACTAAATTTCGTGCATCTCAATCTTACTTGTTTGTTTTGCCTATGGGGAATAACGACATTTTGTTCCTTTTTTTTCTGGTGAACATGGAGAAAAATATATAAAATTACGAAAAAATATCACATACGGATGCAAAAGATGGGGTGTAAAAGTACTGGTTTGGAGGCCTAGAGAGGGGCGCAGAAGTGTGGGCAGGCAACCAACAAGATGGACTGACGACCTGGTCAAGGTGGCAGGAAAGGACTGGATTCAAAAAGCCCAAGACCGAAATAAATGGCGTGCATTAGAAGAGACCTACACATTCAGCATTGGGTGGCTATGGGTTGAAGAAGAAGATCACATGCGGAATTAAAATGTAACAGTCTCAGATAAAAAGTCGCTCCACTAAAACACTCTTAAGACGGAGTTAAAGCTGATTGTCTGAGTGATTGTGTTGTGTGGAAGTTACTGTTATTATTTTATGCCAGGAATTTCCTGCTATAAACCAGCTACGACTCCGTCTTAAGAGTTTTTAGTGGAATCGACTTTTTATAAATAAAAGCGTTAGTGTTTTATTTTACTTTGGATTGTAGGAAAACTAACAGCCATCAGAAATTTCTAATACCGACTCTATACAAGTATGGAGTAAATTATATGTATTAACGACCAGAACCTGTCAATTTTCAAATGTTAATTGGTATAAGGTTGGATTATTTTGAATACTTACTCGTAGTTAGAATATTTTCGGGACTTAATCGCGTAGTAATTTATTGCTATTTTGCCTCGACGTTTAGTTGACGTTACAGTCATCGTGGTCACGAGAAGAACACAACCTAAGATGTGTTCGAGTGGAAAAAAGTCGCACGGCTTATCATCCGACATTTTCGGTGTAGTGTGTCGCAACCCTAATAGTGCTTTGTGATGGCTGATTGAGGGTAGTCTGAAACCTCATCAGCCGAAGATGCAAACGGGTGCCAGCCATCAGTCTTCTCGTGACCACGATGACTGTAACGTCGTCGAAACGTCGAGGTAAAATAGCAATAAATTACTACGCGATTAAGCCCCGAAAATATTCTATGTGTATAAGTCGCGAAAGTTTAAAATATTTTATCAGGTTACACTTTTAATTAATAAAACTGTAGAAAACTTTCTAGGTTAATCAAACCAAATTTTCTTAGCAAATCAATACGTAGCTAGTAGACCTTCAAGACGAACCTATTTCAAAGTCTGTATAGCGAACCGTTCACAAAAAGAAACTCAGGCGGGTTCTTACAGTATAATCTTTGACAACTTTGCTAAGAAACAACTTTTTCCCGACAACAAACGGAAGATCCCCTTTTCACTATGAAGAGGAGGAAAGTTGTAAGAAATTCTATGACAAGAGTGGAAAAAAACAACAACAAAGAGTTCGCCGAACCGGTTGACAAGTGACATCGCAATCCGGCGGAACCCTTTTCACATTTCCTCGGCAACAAATGGCGCGTTGAAGGAAACTTCTTTCGAGTTTGCATAAATGAGTTTGCATATGTACATAAAAAGAGGGTACGGCGGTGCGCCAAAAAACTAGGCAATTCTTATGATTCTTGTTCAATGTTTTTGTTTAATTCTTAGTGACATGGTCTTTAAAACCCTTTTCACACTTACTCGGTAACAAGTAGCGCGTTGAAAGAAACTTCTTTCTAGTTAGCATGAATGAGTTTGCACATGTACTTAAATAGAGGGTACGATGGTGCGCCAAAAAACTAGGCGAGTCTTATGATTTTTGTTCAACGTTTTTTAAAATTCTCAATGACTTGGTCTTTAAGACCCTTTTCACACTTACTCGGTAACAAGTAGCGCGTTGAAAGAAACTTCTTTCGAGTTAGGATAAATAAGTTTTCCCATGTTACACAAATAGAGGCACAGTGGTGACCGAAAAAACTAAGTGATTTTTAATGTTTTTTATTCTTAATGATATGGACTCTAGAACTCTTTTCACACTTACTCAGTAACAAAAAGCGCGTTGAAGGAATGAATTTAGAGTTAACATAAATGAGTTTGCACATGTACATAAATAGAGGCACTTTGGTAAGTCAAAAAAGTAGGTGATCCTTAATGTTTTTTTACTTCTTAGTGACTCGGACTCTAGAACCCTTTTCACATTTTCTCGACAACAAATGGGGCGTTGAAGGAAAATTCTTTCGAGTTAGCATAAATGAGTTGCTCCTGTACATAAATAAAGGCACGGTGGTAAGTCAAAATAGTAAGTGATCCTTAACGTTTTTTTAATTCTTAGTGACTCGAACTCAGAACTCTTTTCACATTTCCTCGGCAACAAATGGCGCGTTGAAGGACACTTATTTCGAGTTAGCATAATGAGTTTGCACATGCGCATAAATAGAGGCACTTTGGTAAGTAAAAAAAGTACATGATCCTTAATGTTTTTTTAATTCTTAGTGACTCGGACTCAAGAACCCTTTTCACATTTCTTCGGCAACAAATGGCGCCTTGAAGTAAAAAAAATCGAGTTAGCATAAATGAGTTTGCACATGTACATAAATAGAGGCACAGTGGTTAGCCAAAAAAAAGCCTTTGGAAGCCATTTTGCTCTTGTTTGATGGAATGTTTAATTAGGAATTTATAAATTCTCGTGTGCAATGCTTTTTCAAATATCTTGGATATAATGGGTACTAAAGCTACTGACCTGTAATTATTTGCGCAGTTTCGTTCATCCTTTTTGTATATGGGTTACACTATTAGCTTTTAGTTTCTCTGGAGGATTCCCTGGGAAAACGAAATGTTTATTAGGTCACATAATACTGGTGCTAAGACAGTAGCACACGACTTTAGAACCTTTGTAGAGATTTCGTCGTGACCAACTGAGTTTGTAGATGTTAATGATTTTGTTATATTTAAAATTTCCTGATGACTACAGGGTTCGATGTAAATTGATTCTCTTAAAGATTCTATTAGTTCACTTTCAGTTTCGCTTTGATTATTATTTGATTTAGTATTATTAAATTTATTTGGTTAATTATCATTTAATTTATTTTTATTTACTGCGTCAATAAACTGGTTTGAATGTTTCCGCTATAGATTTTGGATCTGTTATACGTTTATTGTTAACTAATAGCTCTTTGTTTATTCTACTATTATTTTCTGTATTTCCTTTTTTTATTAATTGCCAAGCAGCACGACTTTTATTTTTTGCATTTATTACAAACTTTTTGTTAGTCCTTTTTAGTGCCTTACTTATGCATTGTTTTAAGATTTTTGAGATATTGAAGACGTAGCTCAGGATTTTTAGTTTTATAGCATTTGTATCTTAAATATCTCTTTGTTTGGCAAGATTTTTTTATACCTGGGGTTATCCATTTTAGTTTTATTCATTCATTTTAGCATTTGTATCTTTTCACATTTTCTCGGCAACAAATGGTGCGTTGACAGAAACTTCTTTCAAGTTAGCATAAATGAGTTTGCACATGAACATACATTGAGGCACAATGAGGAGCCAAAAAACTATTTGATTTTTCATAATTTTTTTTTATTCCAACGCCATCTCGTTGGGCGGGCGGGTCACATTCCGAAAAGTCAAGCGCCGGTGAAAGGTTTAAATCTATTATGCACATAATTCGTTATCAACCCTTGTGTCCCCACTGCTGGGGCACGGGTCTCTTCCTGCATCGCAGGCATGTTAGGCCATACTCCACCACGGGGGCCAAGTCCGGGTTGGTGGAGGATTGTAAGTCAGTGGCCTCCACCACCGCGGGCTTTACTGTCAGAAGTTATCAAGCCGCCCATAAGGCATCTGACATGGCTTAACGGGCGTTTTCCAAGCTTCCCGATCTTATACTGCCCACGCGGCCTGTGCCACTTCTTAACAACTGCCATTATGTGACTGTCGGCATGGAAGCGCTCGAAAAAATGCCACTAGCGGTAGTCACGGGACACTCACCCATGCTGTACCTGACCGCGCCTGTTGTCGCTTAACCAAGTGATTGATTCCAATCACTCGGTTCGCCTAGGCCACGAGCGCTTCGCACATAATTGCACATAATTGTGTTTTTTTAAATCTAAAAACGGCATCATCTCATTCATAAAGACTATCATCTCTTTGTCAAACAAAGCTGAACGTCCCAAATTGCCTCGAGGCTTAATGTAATTGTTAGATATATAGAGAACACTTAATTTCGCAACCAAAAACATTATATGTATTTGTTAAACCTAGTAAAGATTTTATTTTTTTTCAAGCCTTTGACCGGCGCTTGACCTTTCTGAATATAGTGACTCGCCCGCACATCGAGATAGGGCTGGGACCAATATTTGGCCAAAGGCCAGCCCACTGCAATGTGGTTTGACCTTAAAATGATTGTTTTGTTCTATCGGATGCCTTACATATAAGTATTTAGGTAAGTACTTTAAGTGACAAATAAATAACATCCTGTCAGAAGTTATCAAGTAGCCCATAAGGCGTATGACATGACTTAAAACGAGTGACATTACATGACACCCGGCACCAACGGCTTAACGTGCCTTACGAAGCACGGACGCACTCGAAAAAATGCCACTAGCGGTAGTCACGGGGCGGTCACCCATCATGCACCTGATTGCGCCTGTGTTGCTTAACTCAAGTGATTGATTTTGTTTTCTGGTGTGCACAATAAAAAGTTGTAATCGATCTAACATCCTGTGCTATGGTAACAGGCAAGGACATCAACAACAAAATGGTCACACCCCCATACTGAAATCATTTCGACAAATGTAATGCTATAATAGCCCCTGGTGGTAATTGAATCTAGAACCTCCAGCAATCAGACGTGATACCGCTAAACGAAAAGGGAGTCAAATAAGGAAATGTCTCTGTAATTTCCCTTTTAACGACGGCCTCGGTGGCGCAGCGGTGTGGCACGCTGACTGTAAAACCGAAGGTCTCGGGTTCGATCCCCGGCCGGGCCAAACTAGGAAATCAACTTTTCTAGTTTGTCTCGGGTCTTGGATGTTATTTATGTATTTATTGTAAATCTATCGTCGAGTTAGCACCTATGACACAAGTCATTTAGTTGTACTTAGTATAGGGCTAACGAGATCTGTGTAATATGTCCACGAATATTTATATTTATTTATCGTACTATCTATTTATAAATAGTTATTCAGTTTCACTTATTTTCCAAAATAACATGGTGTTCCCGTGGCCACGGCCGATCTTGAGAAGAAAAGAAGGACTTATTTACACGTATTACTTTCCCAACATAATTGGTTGAGCCCCGCAGAGGGCAGCGTTTGCATAAGCTGGGCGCAAGCGGGACTCCCATTATTTTTGCACGTACTCAATTTCTCGCCTCACCAACGACGAAGCAAAAGGAACTAAGTAGATTGTCTCCATACGAACGCTGTTTGTGTAAAACAGAGAAATATTATTTTATTCGCTTTACAAGTACAAGAGATACGGAAAACTTAATTACTTTTTTTATGTTGCCTCCCTAATTTGGGTATCCCACTGCCAGGCAACGGCCTCTTAATTTAATTAAAGTTTATTTAATAATTATCAAAAATTATTAACACGATTTTTTGTGCTTTGCGTAGTATAATTATTCAATATGGTAACAGATGAATAAAAAGAATGTCTTTAATTTAGACCTTTTTTCTCTATTTCATTACCTGAAACTGTAGAGAGAAAAAACCGGCCAAGTGCCGTACCATTACCTTTACTACATAAAACACAAAAGTCGTGAAAAAACGGTAAATAAATTACTTTTGCTGTTCGGAGCCCCCGTATTTAATTTAGTCGTTTATTTTAGAAGTGAATATATAACTAAATATTCTGTGCATATTTCAAGCGCCTATATATTGCGGATATTAATGACGACCAAAGAAATCGCGTTTGTTGTATGAGAGCTCCACATAAATATTTATTTTACTTTGTTTCTAATAGGTCTTTGTTCTTATAGTGGCAACAGAAATACATCATGTTCAACTATATAGATATCACAATTCGTGCTCCTGGTGAGAGACAGATAGACAGACGGCAGACGGACAGTGTAGTTTTAGTTAAAGGTCCCGTTTTCACATTTTGTGTACGGAACCCGAATAAGCATCACATTTTTAAGCTTTAGGACTACGACTTTCTGCGCATTCCGAGTTGAAGCACTTGTTCGGTTTTACCACGCCAACGCTCTAGGAGAATAGATATTAATTTACATGAATAAATAAAATTTGCATTAAGATCTCCTCTGGACGTGCTGTAGCGACATTCCTGGAGGCAAAGAAAACTGCTGCCTAAGTGCACTTGGCTGGCGCCTCTCTACTACACCCGAAGTCTCGCTACTAATAGTGGTGGTGAGTGGTGATACCTCTCGTTCGGTTGTTACCTTTATTTGTGTCGATATCAACCCTTGTATGTCCCCACTGGTCACAGGTCTCATCTTGCATCGCAGGAAGATTAGGCCATAGTCCACCACGGGGGCCAAGTCCGGGTTGGTGGAGGATTGGAAGACAGTGGCGGGCCTAACTGTCAGAAGTTATCAAGCCGCCCATAAGGCCTCTGACATGACTAACATGCCGACTGTCATGTCATTACATGACAGTCGGCACCAACGGCTTAACGTGCTTGCGAAGCACGGGAGCGCTCGGAAAAATGCTACTAGCGATAGTCACGGGACGGTCACCCATTCTGCACCTGACCGCGCCTGCTGTTGCTTTACTCGAGTGAATGATTCCAATCACCCGGTTCGACTGAGCCACGAGCGCACATTTATGTACTGTAAGCAAAATTTCGAAGGTGCGCCAGAGGAAAAATTCGTGCAACCGCGTCTCACTGCTTGCGAGGAGAAAAAATCGAACGGGCAAGCTGCGACTGCATTTAAACTGTCATTCGAACAAGAACTGTATATGTCGATTAATACTATTCTTTATTATATAACTATACTTTATTGCACACGAAACATTTAACAGGACATTACATTACAAATAACATGTACAAAGGCGAGCTTATCTCTGGAAGAGATTTCTTGCAGCAAACCATAGAGAGTTCGAGAGGCAGTAAAAAGCGAGTCTATACACGCGTACAAAATACTAACCGTCAAAGTGTCATTTTTGTAACTATGACAGCTATTAGATGGTGTGACTTGGCGTGTTGATGGAACAGGCTATGTGCAGCGGCTCGACGCAAGTCTCAGTACATTCTTATTAGATTATCCATTTTAACGTTTCCGCAGTATCTAAAATATATCTTTAACAGCTGGTGTAGCTACAAATATATAATACTAGCACCTGCGCACAAATTTTCTCGCGAAGAAATTTTGATATAGTAATATTACACCAGCAGTTTTAGTCTAAACACCAAGATGGATGAGAGTACAGTTAACCTTATTATCAAGGTACTAAGGATTGTACTATTTTTATTTTTAATGCACTAACCCGTGCTAAGGAACAAATTTAAAAACCTATTTAGCGGCTAAAAATTTCACCCATGCCGGGATTCGAACCCGCAACCTCTGGCTATCTGTGGCTATCAGTCCCGGCATGGGTGAAATTTTTAGCCTCTAAATAGATATTTAAAGGTACTAAGGAGTTTTAAAAACCTATTTATAGGCTAAAAATTCCATCCATGCCGGGACTCCAACCCGCGACATCTGGCTATCCGTGCCAGCGCTCTTTCCAACTGAGCTAATGGGTGACTCACCGGCATCAGTGAAATTTCGAACCTCTTTACAATACTCTCTGTATTATAGATACGAAGGAGTTTCAACTCACTGAAAAGACAACCAGTACAAGGTAGTAAGTTATTCTTAAAAATGTAGGGATTGTTAGGTGACTAGTGTTGAAATAAAATAAACTTGTCGATTTATAATACCTTATCTAATGCAATATATGCAATAATGCTAAATAATGCAACAGTATGGTGTGACGCTCTCTCGCTCCCACACGTCTCTCGCTCGCACACTTCTCTCGCTCGCAACTTCTCTCGCTCGCACACTCTGTGACGAACATGGGCTCACGCGGTGAGGTAGGCAGTAGCCTAAATCTGTCTGCTACAGAAAGAATGATTAAATATGAGTAATAGAATGATGCTGCTGCTGCTTGCTGTGTGGTGTCGGCCTAGAGAATAGCACCAACCCAAATTCTTCCCGCGGGTGTCGTAAAAGGCGACTAAGGGACACTAACCGGGGGTGAGCAGCAGCGCCCCCTGCAGTACAATTCCACCAACCTGCGATCCCCAACCCGCGGGGATTATGGGCATCACCCCCCAATGATGGCACAACCTTGCGCTCATTAGGAGAGGGCTAATATAGCCTGAAGAAAAAGAATAGGATGATTAAATGTTCCAAGAAATATACCACCCATACTGCAACTGAAATAAAAAGCAAACGAAACCGCGGACCTTCCCTTGTATATTGGCTCCTACTCTGCAGTGAAATGGGGACACAGTGTATATCTGAAATTAAGCCAAGCTCCTTGTTTCGTGGTATTGTTAGTTCGTATTTGGTATTCACTGGGGAGCCTATGCTAATGTATCTCTGCTCGCTAATGCTATTGGTAAGTATTCCACTTAAATATTTAGGGGGGAACTAATGAAATTCTTTTAATAACATTCTATTTTGGAATAGCCTTAGAAATAGGTAGGGAATGAGAAACGCGACAAATTATGTTGAATTGCAAATTGCTGTTTATGTCCGATGAGAATGTTTATGATTCGTTTTAAGTAATTTGGTTGGTTTGCATTTTTTAAATAATGTTAATAAGAGTAACTACTTTTGAATAACCCAATCACTTCTTCTGGCACGGATAGCCAGAGGTCGCGGGTTCGAATCCTGGCATGGGTGGAGTTTGTAGCCTCTAAATAGGTTTTTTAAAATTGTCCTCAGCACGGCTAAGTGCATTAAAAAAGAATATAACTTCTTCTTGTTCCAAACTATGATATTTCTATGCAGGGTAACTACATCCTCATATAGATCCGAAAAAGCGGGGGTGTACACTTTAATACCAAGAACATTGTGAAAAACTTACGAATCTTACTTAAAGTTATATCTTACCCCCTAAAAAAAAAACTTATTTTATGACCTAAATCGAAAGTACCCGGCTACCCATAGCACAGAGTATTCTAGTTTGAGAACCAGGACGCACTCATGTAACTAAACGATGCAAATAAATTATTTTCATTTCATTTCAACTTTCACTGTGGGGAAAACTTATTCATCGCGAATAAAATATCAGCTGCCCCTTACATTTTAATGTTCCATACGTAGGTTACTTTGCTACGGATATAGTATTAATAAGTAAAGCTTTGAAGGGTGCAGGAAATTCCCGACACACATCCTAAATTGCTTGTGGCCTAGCCGAACCGAGTGATTGGAATCAGGATGGGTGACCGTCCCGTGACTACCGTTAGTGGCATTTTTTCCGAGCGCTTCCGTGCTTCGCAAGGCACGTTAAGAAGTTGGTGCCGGCTGTCATGTAATGGCAGTCGTTAAGCCATCTCAGATGCTTTATGGGCGGCTTGATAACTTCTGACAGTAAGGCCCGTCACTGTCTTACAATCCTCCGCCAACCCGGACTTGGCCCCCGTGGTGGAGTATGGCCTAAACTTTCAGCGATGCAGGAAGAGACCCGTGCCCCAGCAGTGGGGACATACAAGGGTTAATATCGATCCGAAATTGGGATGGATGTATTCGAATGCAGTTATAATATGGGCACTGAACTCATGAATCAAGCATTGGCGTCTACCTTTAGATTCCAAACTTGCCAATTCTTTGTGTTACCTACCAAAGTCATATAATTACATTTTGACGCGTTAACTGTCTTTCCAAACGTACATAGATAAGCTGGCACCTGTATACCGGGAGGTATAATTTCTTGTTTTAAGTAACATCGACACCCGAAGTATACATGCACATTAAAATACATAGACAGCTAAATAAGGTCCTCATATTTAGAAATAAGCACTGCACTTATTACCTTAATTCCTAATTTACTCACTTTTTTATGTAGCCTCTAAACGCCCTACTGTAGGGTACAGTCCTTCTCTCAAAGAGAGAGTTTAGACTTAATTTCGGGCCCACCACGAATAGGTAATTTCAAACGCTGAGGTATTTGAACTCCTCAAACATTCAGGTTTTCTCATTCATACCCCCATTGGGAATGAAAACTGGGTCTCTTGCTTCCGAGTCCGTTGCTATACCCACGTGGCGATTACACATATTAAAATTAATTAAAATGATCGGATCCCTTGTATGATCCACCTCGTGTTTAACAAAGTAAAATTTCAATCAAGATCTGACCTTACAACCACAGCTTCGATTTCAATTTGTCATAAAATTTACTGCCGAGCCACCGACGACGTCTTCGGCGACGCAAAGAGATTGGAAAATTGTTTCCAAGTGACTAGCCCTTTATTAGATATCTGAGGAAGCCACAATGTCTTTAGACATCGCAAACGCAAAACCCGTGAAGTTTTTTCATTACTCTTTTGTTGTCTCTAAAGCACCTAGCATTTATAACTTTGAGGGGTAGTAAGGATTTCCGCGAATAGCATTGTTGGCATCGACATGTTGCTATTTAAGTCAAATTTATGTTGAGCGTTCGCTGTTCCATGCACCAAAGTATGTAATTAATATTAGGCTGTATGATTGTAAATTTGTTTAAAATTTGCTCGTGTAAAAGGCGCGTTTTAGGGTCGTAATTTGATACTGGAACAAAAACCCGAAATATTTCAACATTTAGAGTTATTGTCAAAACAAAAGTAGTTGGAGTCAAGTCCACTGAGGATGAGGTCCCATAAATGCTTAGTACTAAAGTATTGCAGCCTCGAGAACTTATCTTTTATTTCTGAACTTCGATATTCTACGCCAACTAGTTTCCTAAGCTCTCACGGACTTTCCATACTTTGTGTTTGGTGATAGAAGTTCTGAAAGGTTTGATTTGGGCTTAGCCCGCATAAAGTAACAACAACACTAAATATACTAACACTAAAGGGTTTGCTGGATAAACTAACAAATACGTCATCAGAAAGCGTATAACCGTAAAATTAAATTTCATTTAGGTGCGTGGGTAATGACATGACGTGCCCTCCCTAAGCCTTGTGGTACGCCAACACTGTAGCTTCCCTTGTTTTACAGGGGCAATAAAAGACCGTTGGATATAGGAGGGTCCAGCTGAAACTATCCTGAAGTTGCAATTACTTTGTGCGTCTATATTGGAATTTCAGTCGTATTAAGGACACTAAGAAGGACAGTTTTTGAGTAAAAGATGATGATGCTGGTTGATTGGTTTCAGATAGACACCATCAACTTGTTTCGAACCATAATTATCACGGGTCATAGTGCCATAATAATAGCGACTTGATTTAAGAGTGGCACTATATGGGGATCAAGATAACAGTATAATTAAATAGGCCCTGCGAAAAGCAAAGCATGAGTTAATATATAGATAGAATATTAGTATTGTATACAGAAAGTACAGTCACAGAAATTATATAAATATAAAGCAATTATTTATGTTTCGCGGAAACACGGATTGAAAATGCTGGTAAACAACAAATAATTCCTTGCATCTTGACAGAAGATAAGTAAGAAACTTTGAAAGTTGACGATGTCGAAGAGTGCATCGTAATTAAAGTTACTAATCGTTTCCGACAAATTGCGGTAATGTCTATGAATCCAAGATATGGCACACTGATCCTAACAAGGTAATGGTCCTAAAATTCCATAATACTGAGTTTCATAGATTTTCACGTTACTGAAATCAAATAATCACTATGTTTTATTCAATCACAAGTGGCTGGCAGGAGGTGGCAATGAACAGGGAAGAGTGGAAGGTAAAAGGGGAAGCCTTTGCCCAGCAGTGGGACACAATCGAGGCTACATAAAAACTACCAATGTTATTATGATGTAATGTCCTGGTTAAAGGTTACTTGGTTAAGCAACAACAGGCGCGGTCAGGTACAGGATGGTTGAGCGTCCCGTGACTACCGCTAGTGGCATTTTGCCGAGCGTTTCCGTGCTTCGCAAGGCACTTTAAGCCGTTGGTGCCGGCTGTCATATTATGGCAGTCGTCAAGCCATGTCAGAGGCCTTATGGGCGGCTTGATAACTTCTGACAGTAAGGCCCGCCACTGTCTTACAATCCTCCACCAACCCGGACTTGGCCCCGTGGTGGAGTATGGCCTAACCTTCCTGCGATGCAGGAGGAGACCCGTGCCCCAGCAGTGGGTGCATACAAGGGTTGATATCGATCCAAAATTGGGATGGATGTATTCGGATGCAGCTATAATATGGGCACTGAACTCATGAATCAAGCATTGGCGTCTACCTTTTGACTCCAAACTTGCCAATTCTTTGTGTTACCTACCAAACTCATATAATTACCTTTCGACGCGTGGGGACAAACAAGGTTTGATAACGAACGTTTCGTTTGCAATACAGTATACTAAGTAGGTACTGGCTCTTAGTCCGGGGGCACATAGAAATGACGTCAAACGAGGGCGGGGAAAAGACGTCCTATCAATTTAAATTTACACAAAACTAGGAGTTGCCGCATACGTTTAATTAGCCTACGACCTACCAAATACACAAAAACAATTTTATAACAATCGGTGAAGCCGTTTCGGAGGAATTCAATTACAAACATTGTGACACGAGCTTTTCAATATTACTACTTTACTTTAGCCTTTGCAGCTACGTAATGAGTTGATTAATACAGCGACCAGTGGCACTTTTACTTACACTATATGGGTAAAGGCACGTCTTCGGACGTTTACTGCAAAAATTGGTTACATTAGTCATGTGAGGACGCACCAGTAACGCAAAACAGAATTGGTCACCGTTGCCGAAATCAGCATGGAAGGCATCACAGATGATGAAGGCATGCCTTGCACCTTTACCACACTGACACGTTAGTCGGCCTATCCCATAGGAAAGACTTGTCTAGAAGTAGGGAGCCAACGAAGCCGCGGGTTTCCTTCACCATTATAATGTGGTATTGCTACTACAAATTTTGCTGATGGACATAAATTTTGCTATTTTATATACGTAATAGATAGATAGATAGATAGAGAACTCTTTATTGCACAACCAGAAAAATATTACAACCATGATTCTTAAATCTAAGTAATGTTATACAATTGGCGGTCTTATCGCTAAGAGCGATCTCTTCCAGACAACCTTTGGATGGAGTGGATTGCATGAAGAATATAGTCGGTACGTGGTGCATGTACATAAATAATTAAATCGAAAAAATATAGATAACAAACAGCAAGGGAGTGCGAGAATATAATTACTTATAATTACCTACGATATAATGTACATATATTTAAATAATAATATACATAGACACCTAAAAAATAAATACATATCCAATTAAATACATATAGGTAAGCAACATATACTTAAATAATAATATACATAAATACCTAAAAATAAATACTTATACAATTAATACATATAATATAATAGTATGTGTATTTAAATTATATTTGTTATATTTAGTTAACTTAGGTTATGTAATTGTTTCAGGCGCAATAAAACATATCAAATATTTAGAAATGAAAACTGTATTCCACTGAATTTACATGTATTTTATTATAATAGGTTCTTGGACCTCTCGCTACGGCTTATAGTGTGCAACTGACATATGAACGAATGAATGATTTTGATGTACGTCTCGTACATATTCCCAACAGAGGAAGAATTAAACATTTACTTGTAAACATAACATGCTATCAAATCATGCAATTTTCTTACAAGCTTGTTTCATTTAACTTTGCATACCCTAATTTAGCTAATAGAGTAATACAATACAATGTAATCTATGAAATTAACAAGAAACATAAGTGTTTCCATGTAGAAACAGAAGTGACTACGCTAAGCCCTTAATCTGTTCTTAATTAACAAAATTTTAATTCTTATCCCATCACCACAATATATCTACCTATTAAACCTAATTTTCTATAGGCAGTACACAAATCTTATAAATACTTGTTTTAATGACAGACCCTGAAGGTGTTCTAATGGAAAGTGCCCTTACTTTGCCATCCGCTCCTGGGAAAACTTCTACAACACGGGCCATGGGCCACCTCAAAGGTGTGACATTATCATTTTTAATAATAACTAAAGTGCCAACTTTGATATTGTCGTGGGCATAGCGCCATTTCGGCCTATTTTGCAATTGGACAAGGTATTGCTTATGCCACTGTTTCCAAAACAGTTGAACCATACGATTACAATGATCCCAGAACTTGATACGACTTATAGGTCCATTTATACAATCTTTCTCAGGGTAAGCTGTGAGCGGTGCTCCTGTTAAGAAATGACCTGCGGTTAAGTATGGCATTTCATTATTATCAGTTGTCGGCAAAGCTGTCAAAGGCCGTGAATTTAAAATTCCTTCAATTTGAACAATGACCGTATTCAATTCTTCGTATGTCAAGACAGATTCACCTACAACTCTTTTAATATGGTGCTTAAGCGATTTGATGCCAGCTTCCCATAAACCAGCGAATATCGGTGAATAACTGGGGATAAACTTAAAAGTTATACCTACATCAGCAGTATAACGTTCAACTGCATTTTGATGATCAGTGGTAGACTGCAACTGATACAATTTATTTAACTGATTCTGGGCTCCCTTGTATGTACTTGCATTATCACAATAGATTATTGATGGTTTGTTTCTACGAGATATAAATCTTTTCAATGCATTTAAAAAACATTCTGTGGTCAAATCCGAAACTAACTCGACATGTATAGCCTTTGTTATAAAACAAACGAAGAGCAAAATATATGATTTTTGAATGACAGGCTTTCTAACTCTTAACATTTTTACATTGTAAGGACCACCAAAATCCATTCCTACTCTTTCAAATACACGACAAGGATTGATCCTATCATAAGGAAGCGATCCCATCAATTGTTCTGCATGTTTTTTCTTTAGCTTAAAGCAAATGATACACTTAAGTAATACATGCTTAACTTCTTTAATACCATTAATAATGTGGTATGTCTGCATTAAATTTAACAATACAAGCTTTGCTCCAGCATGCATCAACGTCCTATGCTCCTTTTCTATCAAATAATGAACTATTTTTGACCCTTTTGGTAGTATAATAGGGTGCTTAGTAGCATAAGGAATGTCAGCATGCTGCAGACGACCGCCTACACGCAAAATGTGCATACCGTCCAGAAATGGATTCAACGCCTGAAGATTGGACTTTGTAGGTAATTTAGAGTTTAAACATTTAATTTCTTCACTGAAGAATTTCACCTGCTCACCTCTGAGTATGATTTTCAAAGAATAATCCAGTTCTTTAGGCGTTAAATTTCCAAATTGTCTATCTTGTAGTTTGCATTTACAATTCTTTACAAATCTGTAAATATATGCGATTATTCGTTTAATTTTATTAATATTAGAACACTCTGTAAACAAAGGTAGCTCTTCAATTTGAGTAACAACATGAGAGGCCTTTAATTCAGGTAATTCTCTTGGCATTTCAAAGCCACCTATAGGCTGAAAATCCAGTTTGCTTAAGGCTGCAGGTCCATGAAACCATAGCTCGCTCGATTGCAATAGATGAGGCTCGACACCGCGCGATAAACAGTCTGCTGGGTTTTCAGATGTGCTCACATAATGCCACGAGAATTCCTGTGTTAATTCACTAATACATTTTATTCTATTTGCAACATATACACTGAGTTTCAGTGGGTTTGTTGCCAGCCAAGCAAGTACAACTTGCGAATCAACAAACAAACTAACATTTACGTTAAACTTCGGTTTCATTATGTCATAAACCTTTTTAACCAACTTGGCTAACAATAACGCACTATTTAACTCTAAACGAGGTGTCGTTAACTCGGTCATCGGATTGACGCGTGATTTAGAACACAATAGGTTAACATTTATATTATTGTCAGAGTCTACAATTCTTAGATACACGCAGCATCCCTGAGCCTTGCTACTAGCATCGGCGTAACCAACGATGTCAATAATTTTCGCTTTAGACGTATCTAAATTTCGTTGAATGATAATGTCATTCATCTGATTTAAGCTGTTAGCAAACTTTTTGAACTTGTTATTGAGCTCTTCGGACAAAGGATTATCCCAACCGGTATTTTCTAACCAGCTCTGTTGCACTAGTAGCTTTGCGCTTACAACCACGGGCCCTACCAAGCCTAATGGGTCAAAAAGCTTACTTACAAATGACAATACATCTCTCTTCGTGTAAACGTCACGAAGCGTTTGCCGAGGGGAGCTAATTATTAACGTATCTGACTCTAAATCACATTGTATGCCTAAAGTTTTTACAACACAATTCTTATCGTCAGTAAAATGTATATAACCTTTGGTTTGACAATTTGACGGTATATCATTCAACAATTGACTATTATTAGTACACCATTTGTGCAATTCAAAACCACCTTTATTTAATAAGTTTATCAATTGGTTCTTAGCTTCTAAAAGCTCGTTTACGTTATTGTTTAATAAATTTACGTCATCGACGTACGTATTATGTAACAGCGCGTCGGCAGCCAGGGGAAAATCGTCAGCAAATCGTTTTACTAATTCGAGCAAACAACGTGTTGCGAGAAACGATGAGGATTTGAGGCCGTACGAAACCGTTTGGAGTTGAAGACATTGAACATCAGCATATGGAGCTGGTCTCCATAAAATATTTTGTAAAGGCCGGTGTGATGGCGTTAAGTCAATGGCTCTAAACATTTTGCGAATGTCGCAGTTCAATATAAACTTAAATAATCTAAACAGAACCAGTATACTGAATAAATCATTTTGGACAACAGACCCGTTTAATAGAACGTCATTTAATGAAATTTTTGCCAATGAAGGCATACTACCATCAAAGACTACTCTTAGCTTAGTAGTTTGGCTGTTCTCATTGAAAACAGGATGGTGAGGTAAGAAGTACACCGCTTCTTCCTCCAAATTATACTCTGAAATATTTACATACTTTGCATGTCCTAACTGTATATACTCTTCAATGAAGGCACTATACTTAAGGAATAAATCATTATCCTTTTTAAATCTATGCTCTAAATTTAGAAATCGTTTCAAAGCACAAGTTAAAGAATCTCCCAAATATAAGGCCTTTATATCTTGTTTGATAGGTAAAGAGACCTCGAATTTATTATTATTTAATGAGACCGTCTGCTGAAATATTTGTTCAGCTAGTTCCTGCTCTGAATTAGCTTCGGTATAAATTTCAGGAACTTTTTCAACTTGCCAAAATTGTGAGACATTTTTATTTAACCTACTGATACAGTCATCTTGTGTTTGCTGCTCGCAACAAAAATTTGATGCTAGACACGATGAAGCCGCTCTGCTCTCGTGGTCGTGAAGTCTCCCTGCTACCACGTAGCCAAAACGTGTATTTTGCAAGACCAGCTCGCTTGGCAACACCGGCAGCTGCTCGCGTAGTAGGACTTGGAAAAATATGTCGGAACCTAGGAGTAACCCTATCTTGTCACACACATAAAAATTGTTACACTATTTTTTTTTTTTTATTTTTAATGCACTAACCCGTGCTAAGGAACAAATTTAAAAACCTATTTAGAGGCTAAAAATTTCACCCATGCCGGGATTCGAACCCGCAACCTCTGGCTATCCGTACCAGCGCTCTACCAATTGAGCCAATGGGCGACTCACGGCATCAGTGAAATTTCGAACCTCTTTACAATATTCTCTGTATTACGTACAGGCAGCGACATCTGACTTAAGCAAATTGCATTACTTACAGCCCCGACTACCTACTTTGCAGTTAGGTTTTAACATCGGAACGATATCACTGTACCCACATGATTACACTATTTTTTTTTTTATTTTTAATGCACTAACCCGTGCTAAGGAACAAATTTAAAAACCTATTTAGAGGCTAAAAATTTCACCCATGCCGGGATTCGAACCCGCAACCTCTGGCTATCCGTACCAGCGCTCTACCAATTGAGCCAATGGGCGACTCACGGCATCAGTGAAATTTCGAACCTCTTTACAATATTCTCTGTATTACGTACAGGCAGCGACATCTGACTTAAGCAAATTGCATTACTTACAGCCCCGACTACCTACTTTGCAGTTAGGTTTTAACATCGGAACGATATCACTGTACCCACATGATTACACTATTTTTTTTTTTTATTTTTAATGCACTAACCCGTGCTAAGGAACAAATTTAAAAACCTATTTAGAGGCTAAAAATTTCACCCATGCCGGGATTCGAACCCGCAACCTCTGGCTATCCGTACCAGCGCTCTACCAATTGAGCCAATGGGCGACTCACGGCATCAGTGAAATTTCGAACCTCTTTACAATATTCTCTGTATTACGTACAGGCAGCGACATCTGACTTAAGCAAATTGCATTACTTACAGCCCCGACTACCTACTTTGCAGTTAGGTTTTAACATCGGAACGATATCACTGTACCCACATGATTACACTATTTTTTTTTTATTTTTAATGCACTAACCCGTGCTAAGGAACAAATTTAAAAACCTATTTAGAGGCTAAAAATTTCACCCATGCCGGGATTCGAACCCGCAACCTCTGGCTATCCGTACCAGCGCTCTACCAATTGAGCCAATGGGCGACTAAATAAATAATGAATGAATGGATAGCCAGAGGTTGCGGGTTCGAATCCCGGCATGGGTGAAATTTTTAGCCTCTAAATAGGTTTTTAAATAAAAATTGTTGTCTGCCAATTTGACGTTTGAAGGGAAATTAATAACTTTGTTATTTACATGGAATTGTGGCATGTTACAAGTAATATTATTTACAACATGGCATGTCACGGGAATGCTAAAATTGGTTGCAGTAGCATGTACATTTAATGTGGTCTGTTGTGTTACAATATTAACGCCATCACACACACCTGTGATTATAGATTTACTAGATTGCAATTTACATCCTAGCTGGTCCGCTATTTCGGACAAAAGGAAGGAAACCTGGCTTCCTGAATCCAAAAGACAACGAACATACACAGCTTGTCCGTTCCTATTATATAATTTTGCCTTTATAGTGGGCAAAAGAACATTATCTTTGCTATTAGTCAATAAGCTTATTTGCCCTGCATTCTTGCTATGATTTACTTCTTCGAGCGACACGGTCGCTTTTTGTTGAGGAACCTCCTTATGCAAAAGAGTATTATGTTTACCTTTGCATATTGAACACTTAAATGTAAAGAAACATTTTTGACCAGAATGGTTGTTCAAACAAATGTCACATAAACTATTTGAATTTACAAATTGTTGCCTTTTATGAGGCTCTGCAAGCTTAAAGCTTGAGCATTGGTGAAGCTTGTGAATATGAGAGTGACAATACTTACATTTTACAGGTTTAACAGGCTTAGGATTATTAATGGAAACTAAACTAGAACGGCGCTTGTTAGACGCACCTTCTCCCAACGTTTCCAACGCAGCAGCACGGCTTTCTAAAAAGGTTAAGAAGTCATTAAGCACAGGCAATTCGCTGCTCTGCTTCTCTAAATGGTACGCTCTTAAAGTGTATTGATCAACTTTTCTTTGTAGGATTGCAATGATAACCAAATCCCACTCTGAAGTGGGAGCACCTAAGTTTTTTAATGCACCTAAATGCTGTTTTACGCTAGATACTAAGTTGCGCATGCACGGAGCAGAAGTTTTTTGCATAGCAGGCAGGTCTAAGACCGAAAAGATGTGGTGATTTATTAGCTGCTTTTTGTTATCATAGCGTTGCTTCAAAAGATCAAGAGCGCTAGAATAGCTCTCCGCCGTGAGCGGCAAATAATTTATTAAAGCTAAAGCCTCACCTTCCAAATGCGTTTTTAAGTAATACAGCTTTTCGCAAGAATTTAAATTTGAATCAGTGTCAATGACACTGTTAAATAGTGAAATAAAGCTTTGGTAGTCACTTACTTCGCCATTAAATTTGTGCAATTGTATGCGCGGGAGACGAAATCCCGTCGCTTCCCGGGCGGCGCGATTAGGAAGAAATTGAAGTGAATCAAGCGCATTGCGCGCAGGCATGTTAGGCGCAGGCGACGATAGCGACATCGAGCCCTCGATGATACGCGAAAAGAACCCATTGAGCTGGTCGAATTTCTCCTCGATCTCGTCAACGCGTTCTTCATCTCCGGGATCTAATAACGAAATCTCTAGGTTAGCTTCATTGTAATCAGCAAAGATTTTCAAAAGACGATCTCGTTTTTGTTTTATTAATATAGGATCCGCCGTTACTGTACCTGTTTCGCCCTCCAAACTCCGCTTATAATTTATCATTCGCGTTATAGACGCTTTTAATTGTCCCCTGGCCGCCACCAATCGCTTTAAATCGTCGTCCATTTTGTATGGAACTATGTTTTAATTGCTGGCACACTGTACCGTTCCGTGAAATGTAACAATAAACACGAAATTTTTTAATAATACTAAGCACAACTTGTACTTTAAACGCACTTAAAGTTAGCAATTTTACAGCAAATTTATTTTAAATCTTAAACACTTAGCTCAGCATAAACAAGTGAACAAAGGAATCGTATGCGCAAGGAAAATGGCTGCTGAGTGTGACGATGACGTTGACGAGCGAAAACGACGCGCTGACTCGCTGCGCAGTTCCGTCCGCTCATTCATTCGCCCCGTTCCCGTTGACTGAAGTTGGTCTCGCTCAGGCCGCGTTCCGTTTCTGCAGAGTGCGCGGTCGCGCAGTCGCTGAGTGTATACGATGACACTTCGCTGTTGATGTTACGCTGCGTTATGCACACGAAGTTGTGAATAAACCGAAACGCAGATTGATCGGTTGACCGGAACGGTTTTTAATTGGAATGATTTCCTTTGTTGACGAATGAGTAAATTTATTGCCAACTCATACGTGACGTCACAAAATACCTTGCGAATAGCTCAAAGAAATGTAATGAAATGGTAAAAAATACAGTCACAGTTTGAAATTCGAACGCAGTTAAAATGTTTTTAATGCTGATTGCTGAACACACTGGATACAGTAGTTTTTAGGTCTTTACACATTTACATAGGTATTCGAACTTCGAGATGGGAGCACTGCTCGCCTTACCTTCTCTGTGTAAAAAAGAATGAAACCTATATTCGACAACTTGCCGAATGGAAAAATCGACGGATGAATAGCATCCACCGTATATAAAAGTTCGTTTCGAACATCGAGACGTATATAATAATGTCCGCGGAAGCACTGTACACACGGTTTTCTACAACTTGCAGAAAGAAAAAAAGTTAAGTTGGATGAATAGCATCCACTAGAAAATAATAAAGGTCGTTCCGAACGTCGAAACTGACTAAAATTGTCCACGGGAGCACTGCACACACGGGAAAAAAAAATTGTTCTGCTACAACTTGCCGCAGTTTAATGTTTATGATGATGATCACAACCGAACGCACTGCAATTCAATTGAGTCCTTGCAACTTGCAAAGTTTTTAATAGTTCGTAGATGAGTTGCACACTTCGAGGAAAAAACGTGGCAACTAATATGGTGTCCGCCAACACTTCTCACCGCCGAGATCGTTCACGCGCACTGCACCGAACTTTTCGTGAGGCCCTGAAGTACTTCTCGAAGGACCAAAATATGTTTCAGGCGCAATAAAACATATCAAATATTTAGAAATGAAAACTGTATTCCACTGAATTTACATGTATTTTATTATAATAGGTTCTTGGACCTCTCGCTACGGCTTATAGTGTGCAACTGACATATGAACGAATGAATGATTTTGATGTACGTCTCGTACAGTAATAAATCACTTTTATATTATATTGTTTACTGGCACTACCCCTCCCACTGTCCGCATTATCGTGGGTTATCTGGAAGAAAATACTATCTAGTATTAAGCTCGCCCTTGTACAAATTTGTTTTAGTGCAATAAAGAATTTTCATTCATTTAAATTTCGAATCTCGCATCGCACAGCATGTTTTCCTTGACGTCGTCCTATGTCCTACCTGTGTGCCCCAGACCTTAGCGAAACTGATGACCTATCAAAGTAGGTCGGGTTACACTCAGTAGGGCCCGAATCTCGCCGGCTCCACTCGACGCTGATAGATTGCTTACCCAACATCCGATGCTCAATAAGCTTGAATAATTTGTGGAGGAAAAAAACAAATAAATACCCCTCAAAGGCCTCAAGGAACAAAGGGAGGCATCCCAATTTGGCCTTAAGGTTTTTAATTAAAAAGAATTCGATAATCACTTCGGACGGGGCCTGTTTACGCATCCAGTATTAGATAAGGAGGATCGGGAAATTCCCAGCCGGATATTGGATCTTCATTGGAGGCAAAATTAGCTTTGCATGTATAAAAAGTTTAATTTTACAAAACATCACCAATTTCTCCTTTAATCCAAGTTATGTACAGACTTTGATACTACAGACATTGACCATAAAGCTACATAATGTTATTATCACTATACAATTTCTCGTCATTTTACGACCACACCGGAGCGTCTAAATTCCGTACGAACGTAGTTTTTATTATTTTCTTCGCTAAAATAGGATTTCTATTTTTTAATTTGCTGCTGTTCTAGTGAATTTTCAAAGCAAAACGGAACCAGTCTTTGAAACCGGAAGTACGTCATCAATTGAGATCCAACGAGTTGTTAGTGTGGTGTCGGCCCAGAGAATAGCACCAACCCAATTCTTCCCGCGGGTGTCGTTAAAGGCGACTAAATGATACAAACCGGGAAGTGGGTACCAGCGCCCCCTGCAGAACAGTTCCACCGAACTGCGATCCCCAACCCGCATACCCAGCGTGGGGATTATGGGCATTACCCCATATGATAGCACAACGTGGCGCTCTTTCACGATCGATAAGTGGCATGCCTATAGCATGGCCAACTCCATAACCTTTTGCGCGACTTGAATATTCTCCATATTAGTTTTCCTGAAGGTCCACGACTGTCTCAGCACCCAAGATGAGAATGGGTAGTACACATTGGTTAAAGGCTTTTGTCTTTAGGCTTTGTGTAATTATGGTTCTAAAGACATCGATCAGCTTCTTAAAGGCAGCCCAGCTGAATTCATCTGGAAAACTCCCTCTACCGAGAGTTACATCCAAAGGATAGACTACCTTTATCACTGAGTCACCTGCCGATAATCCTACACCCGTAGAATTCATAACGGTAGGAGTCTCAATCAGTGAATATTAGTTTAAATTTGTCTCTACTAGGATCTGCTACTCTTTTATCTTTCGCATTAAATAAATAGAGTAAATCGTAGTGTCGTAAACGTACAATCGAATCAGACCTTCAGACTTTGTATTAGCAGACAAGTTTACCGTATATCAACAGGGCGACCAAATAATTCCCAACTTCCAGGCCCAGATCTAGATAGGGGTGGCAAGCCAGCCCCAGCGGCAGCCAAAGTGGGTTTTAAATTCGGTGTTTTGAAAAAATAAACATATTTACAGCACGTTAAAAGAGCCCAGCGTAAGATGATTTAGAAAGATTGAGGGATTTTTGTTTTTTCAGTTAGAAACTCAATTCCGGATTCACTTACCTGTTTCTTTGTCAGAAAAATCCGATCAAGAATTGGTTAATAATATGCGTAAACTTACGCTAACAGCTTAAAATTTAAGCATAGGCTTACGAAAATATTAGTAAGATATTTTTTCAATTGTTTACTTCAATTAGAGTTAGCAGATTTTAGGCGATAGTCTTATTTGTATTACCTACTACAATATGCGATAATCACATTATAAGCCAGTCATTTTAGTACTGGTTGCCAGATTATCTGGTCCTGATGGTCTAAAGCGTTCTACCTTCTGTTGTATAGTACTTTTGCGTCTTGTGTCGGATAAGATGGTTGTATTCCTGAACCGAGCTATTAATCCTCTGTTCACGATGCCGCTCGCATCCCCAAATTTTAGTTTAGTCCACCACAGCCTAAGACGATAGTTTTTTTCGTTTTCAAGGCGGCATTGACATAATATTTTTACCCCGGCTCCAAAAAAATCGCAGATTTGGGGCTGCCGACATCATAAAGTCACATCACGTTGCCTACAACAGTGAAACGCATTACCTCTCAGAGCCTGCAAAGCTTCCCATCAACCCAATAATGGGCTAGGCTAGAAATAACCAGATTTTCCGCCTCCCATTTTCCGTATTAAGTATTTTGTTCAAAGCCCTTCGGCGTTCCGAGCCCCTTGTTGCATTTGATACTATCCCTTCGAAATTATGAAAGTGTATAAACATTTTCACGCCCTAAGCATTCAGGGGGCCCGCCCCTGTTTCCACTTTCCCGTCTGCAGGTTATTATTATCAAATCAAGTTACAGATACCTGGCCTGATAGCGTTGCATGTCGATGGTAGACTAACCAACTGACTCCCCTTCGCTCGGAAAAATGAAACTCAAATTTGGAGAATATAAATCTTGTTTTCTATGATACTTTGATTGGATTCGTAGGGGTTTGGTTTTGTATTACGACGCTGAATTATTTTGTCTGCGTAATTATGATGGATTAAGCTTTGAAAGTGAAATCGAAACAATGGTTCCTGATAACAAAGCCGATATCCATTCGGTTCCAGATATTTCTATTTATTTGTAGTTTAAATACTGTTTTGTCAACAAATATGCATTGCAATGTTATACTTTTAGCCTGCACGAGTTTTAAATGTAATAAAATTAATTAATACTTCAAAAAAATTAGAAAAATAAACATAATGGTAAGATAAGAGGACTCTTTATTGAACACCAGAGCACATGACATAAAACACATAAAGACACAGAATACAATTGCTAAAAGTAATTTCTCCCACACATAGTTATGACGATAAGTTGCTGGGAAGGAAAAAGAAACGGGTAGTCGGTGCAAATATGAATATTATTATACTTTTTTTAAAAACCTATTATTATACTACTAATAAAAACAATAATAAACATAATTTAGCCGAAAAGGAAATTAGGACACAAAAATCCACCCCACTTTAGTCTTACTGCCAAAAACCTCAACGAACCAGGCGGCCAAAGAGCGAGCAACGAGTTTATTTATGCAAAACCAAGTTTAGGCAACTCAAAACGGAATTAGCTGAAGCGCAAAACACTGAATATTTTAGGGAGCAAGAACTGCTAATTGTTCGCGTCAGAGCTGATGGGTGATGTTACACGAACGGATAGTTTCGCGTGCTAGCGCGGAGGGTTGACTTCGAGCCATCGCCCACGACGACTTAAAAACGCGTTTTGAACGTGATTGGTGCTCACGCTTCCGTAAAAACTGCAGTAAAACATATGCATAGCTTCTCAAGAATTGCACAAAAGGTGCGTGAACTGCGCTGTACTAAAGCCCGTCGCCCAGTGCAACTTCTTGTAGCAATGGTGTCGCGCGTTACGCAAAGGCGCAACAGAAGCGTTACTAACGCGCTGCAGCATCGCGAGTGTATCGATGCAGACACGCTTTATTAAATAGGTGCATCCAATATTTACTCTGTTTTTGTTGCCCACGCTTTGGCTGCATACGTAAAAGAAGCACCATAGACAATGCGATTAGTTTTGACTCAACGAAGTGTTTAGAATAGAAGTTTGATTTTTGAACGCACTCATGACGGGCGGAACTACTTGACAGCTGGCAGATGAGCTGAAAAAATTTACCTTTTGTTTCTTGTTTGTTAAACGTGTGATTTCCCAAAATTGTGTGGCAATTAGATTGCCGGGCTTATATCTTCGCGTGAAGTGTAAAATAAGTTCAGGGACGGATGCCATTGTTTTTGTTGTCGGGCGACGGATCGCCCAAAATATTCTCATTTGGTGAAAACGTGGTACCTTGACAGTGCACTGAAGGTAGGTAGCTTTCTGCGGAAAGAAGTCTTGACATAGACAGGGAAGTCTAGGGATCCCCAAGCCTTCCAGTGCACCCATCCCGAACGGCGCCGGCTGCCAAGTCGAGAGACGTCGACGAAGACAGACGTTTTTGATTAGTCTTAAGTATTAGTGTTTAGGTGGGTCCTATACTCAACAGAAGTCTATCTTGTAAGGCATCTGCATCGCTACAAACGCCACCGTGGGAGAGGGCTCTACTCGTTCGTGGGCGCCGGCTCTAAGCATTCGAGAAATGTTTATGTCGTAGGCAATTAGTGAAATTCGTCTCAGTACTGTGCGAGTCTTACTCGTAGCTACCTATAAAATGAACAGTGATGGTAGCGGAGCGGTAACCTCCATTAATTGAGATGTTATTGATATCCGCACACCACCACGCACACAAACATTCATGCTTGCATGCTTAGTATCTAAGTAAAAAAAAAACATAAATAAATTTATGTAGTTTGTAGAATTTGAAAATGTATAATTTAAAACAATATATTTACTTTTTAATACTTTTATGACACTAAATCTAAACCTGTAGTTATTCCTATTTAGATACAATAATTGAGCCAGATTATTGTCGGGCGATAGAGTACCGAGAAGACTGGTGGCATTGCTTCTCAGTATGGCGAGGCTTAACCTTAGGCCACAGTCTTACACCAGCCCTCGAGTCTACTGAAGCGTCAACGAGTATCTACCTCGAAAGCCACAATAATCATACAACCATCATCAACCCATTATGTCCCCGCCGAGAGGCACTGGTCTCTTCCCTGAGGAAGATATAGGCCATACTCCAACACGGGGGCTAAATACGGATTGGTGGAGGCTTGCAAGACTAGTGGATGTTTTTACTTTCAGGAGTTTCAAAGCCCCCCTAAGTCCTCTGACACTGGCACCAACCTGCTTAACGTGCCTTGCAAATCATGGAACCGCTCTTAAAAATGCCACTAGCGTTAGTCCTAGACGGTTTACCCATCCATGCACTGAACGCTCCCTGTGTTGCTTAACCTTCGTGATCGTTTGAGATCACTCAGGCAACCTGGGCTACGAGCGGTTCTTCTTGTAGCCTGCTACATATAGCCATGACCTCGGCTAATTGTCTATTTGTGCTTCTTTTTGGACCCTTCATTAGAGGCCGCCGCACCCGCATGGTGGGCGGTCGCTTGGATATGGGACAGTGCAAGCGCATAAATACAAGTTTAGTCCCAGCGCTGGTCAGGTACATATTCTTTCATGGGATGAGCGTCATTCCGATCGGCCTTTCCTTCGTTCTGATTGCAAATAGGGTAAAGAATAATAGTTACCAAAATATTTATCCTGGACTGCATTGAAAACCTTGCGTGTAGAGGACCGCATTAAAACTCATTTAGGTTATGCGATAGATAGCAGCGGGCTAGGAAGGATGTGCGTCTGTGCGATTTGCATAATCCTGGCATCAAACTCCGTTAATTTTATTTTAATAAAGCACGTTTGATACTGCTGCTTCAACGTCAAAAGAGTGGGTTCATGAAGTGTCTTGTTACAAAAGCGTTGTCACATTTGTTATTTCATTCTGGAATCACTTATTTCAATTTGTCAGAAGAGTTCGAACTGGTTTCGTTCTTATTCGAAGAGTTTGAGTAAAGAGTGTGTTTGTAAAGTATCTTATTAAAACATTCGCAAGCACATTTTAACTTAATTTTGGTATTACTCACTTCAGTTTTTGTCAAAACATTTTATCAGATTAGTTAATATCTGTGTAATTTCCATTTTTATGTACAATAAACTATTCTCTATCTCTATATATCTACATCACTAATTGCAATTGTCATACAAAGAATCATTAAAATTTAACTATAATAAATATTCCTAAGGCATGATACCTCTCACCACACTCAGAAATGCTCTTAGCTCATGGATTCTCCAGTAAACCATCTATCCGATCTAGGGCCAAAACGTAATTTCCACCCTCTAAAGCTGACGTTCTTTAATATCCTCACATCGTCCCTCGAAGATAATGCCAGACTCCCGAGAGAACAACAGAAGTTCAACATTAGCAATGGGATGCCCTTTTGACACTTTTGAAGTTGTGACAGACTTTTTAACCTATGTAGATTTCCACTGGTGGGGCACAGGGCTCTTCTTGCATCGCAGAAAGGTTAGCCCATACTTCACCAAGGAGGCCAAGTGCGGGTACGTGGAGGATTGCAAGGCAGTGGCAGGCCTTATCAAGCCGCCCAAAAGGCCTCTGACACGACTTAACGACTGCCATTACATGACAGCCGCAGCCAACGGCTTAACGTGCCTTGCGAAGCACAGACAGACTTATTTTTTTGTCAAATGAAGTAATTGATCCGTACTATGTTATTGTCTTCACTATGTAATTCCTGCTACACAAGCACAATATGCACTTGTGTATCGTTATCGTTCCGTTCTTGAAGTTTCGAAATACTCTCTTTTTTCTAATTATTTCTAAGTGTCTGAAGTAAGTTTCTTTTTAAGTGTAGACTTGTCTAGAAGTTTGACTTCGTTTGTTATGTTTAATAACTATTAGTACTTACTATAAATAAGGATGAATGCTGTATGGGCCTTAATTGGAATCCTCAATAATAAAAAAACTTCTACTACTCCCAAACAAAAGATATTCCAATGCATTTTGGATAAGTCAATGGAAATGCTGTTAAAATTTGTTCAAATCTGTCTAAAATATTTTGTTACAAAAATAAACCAATTCCCCTAATAAACAAAAGCATTTCTATCTTTCTAATAAACCTCATATATATGTCTGGTAGTTTAAACTGATCTTAAAAAGATTTCTTTACTTACATGAGAATTGCGTAAAATATAATGTTCTTCAAATTTTAATTCGTAACAAGTAACAAACTATTTTAAATCAAGGAGTCTCTTCTGAAACTTCCTATTTTGCCTTACCATTATGCTAAGCAGCAAAATTGCCCTAACAACACATCGTAAAGTAAACAAAGTGTTAAATATTATGGGGTTGTACACACCTATAATTATGGTAGCTACTGCTAACAGACGCAAGCTGTTTAGATCCCACCGCTACTAACTATTCGACGACACGGAGTTACGAAAACAGAGCACTGTTTTACTAGTGGAAATTTTCACCTTTCATCGGCGTTTACTCATCACTTTGATCGTGGTAGAAAAGCAGTTAGTTAAGAAACCATACGGTGACGTTCTAGCGAAGCACTCGTGGCCTTCTGGAACCGAGTGATTGGAATCAATCACTTGAGTTAAGCAACAATAGGTACGGTCAGGTGCAGAATGGGTGACCGTCTCGCGACTACTACAAGTGTCATTTTTTCGAGCACTTCCGTGGTTCGCGAGGCATATGAAGCCGTTGGTGCCGGCTGTCATGTAATGCCAGTCGTTAAGCCATGTCAGCGGCCTTATGAGCGGCTTGATAACTTCTGATAGTAAGGCCCGACACTGTCTTATAATGCTCCATCTACCCGGACTGGGTCCCCTTGTGGAGTATGGGCTATACTTTAGCACGGGGGCCAAGTTCGGGCCATACAGTATAGCCTATCCTTCCTGCGATGCAGAAAGAGACCCGTGCTCCAGCAGGGGGACATACAAGGGTTGATATCGATGGATCGATGGGCACGTTATCATGAAGAAATTGTGGAGATATGGAGACATCTGGTTAGGCGGGGAAGACAGTCGGTGGACGAAGGCGGTCACAAAGTGGTGGCCGAGAAATAAGACGTCCGGTAGGTAGGCCGTCTACGCGATGGCTCTACAACAGTGGACGAAAATATGTTGCTGTGACTGTTCCCAACAACGAATGGACGCTCGTTGTTGGCAACAGTCAAATCACACGACTTAAATTTTTTTTTTTTCTATTTATATAAAGTCTTCTAAACTAAATAGTCTAATTTAAAAATGTAACGAATAAACACACTAACAAGACAGACTCATGGATCTCATGTACCATATTTAATATTTTAAAAACCTATTTAGAGGCTAAAAATTCCACCCATGCCGGGGCTTAAACCCGCGACCTCTGGCTAATCGTGCAGCGCTCTCCCAACTCAGCTCATAGGCAACTACCGGCAACAAGGCAATCTCTGTATTACTTACAGACAGCGACATCTGACTGAAGTACCTAATTTGCGTCACTTACAGCCCCGAGTACCTACTTTGCAGTTAGGTTTTACATCGGAATGATATCGAAATTTAAAATTGTCCTTAGCACGGGTTAGTGCAGCAAAAAGAATATAATTATTTTCATAAGTCAATTTATTGGCCCGAAATTTCGGGCAAAGTACTGTGAGGCACCTCTATCGCTTACCACATCTTAGTATGAAGAATGTTAATATTCATTACGCCGTCAGCACCAGGGGCTTTAGGCTTGAATAAATCGACGTTGCTGTCGCAAACTTGTCCGACGCTCTCCTGCATTAAGCTACAGACATAGGGAAACTCTTGTCTACACAGCCCCTCAACCTAGTGCTCTTTTGGCAAGTTTTGCTCGATAATTTCTTGTCTTGTTACTGGTTTTTCTATCCCATCAAACTCGACACTGTCGTGCGACAATGATGAGTTCTTTCTTAAGTGGTTAAGTTGAAGATCGAGATATTTGGATGCATAATTCCATTGTGCCATTCTTTCAGCTTCAAAGTTAAAACAAAATAGAGTTAAATAAAATGTTAAGTTGTGGATAGCTTGTCGGGCTTCAGAAAACATGATCAAAAAAATCAACTTGTAGCCGAATTTTACAATTACTGCTTATGAGAATCACGACCTCTCTGCCATTATTACTGCTTATTACTATTTACAAAGTTCTTGTAAAGTAACAGTAAGCACCAAATCGTTACATCATTATAGCACCGACTAGGTTGGTATGAAGAAGTGTGAAAACTGGGAGAGTGATAAATTCATAATGAAGCCGTTGAAACATATAACAAAGTAGCCTCCAGGTAGTATTGTGGGTAAGCAAGTTCAAATAATTATTTTAACGATTTGCTGTCATGCATAGAATTCGTTTATTGCAATGTCCTAACATATCGTAAAGAAAATTTACATCTATCGTAAGATAGATGTTTTTGTAACATGCGTTTTTTTATATTCTGTTAACTTCTCTATACTATTAGTAATGGCGGCAAGGATGTCTAGCCAACTGTAGTTATTAAAATAATTCTAAAGTTTGTAATTTTTGCAAAGACCCCTTTTCGAGTCACAGTCCACGAGACTCTAATAACGGTCGTGGCTTAAAGCAGAAATACTGTTAAATAGTTTCCTGATGATGGAAAAATTAGATGCATTGGGTGGTTACTTATCGCTTTAGAAATCACCGACCGTGACGTTTTTGCAAAGGCTTAATATCAGGGTTGCCATTACCTAGGGCGGGCTAAGTTCCTAACCGCAGTCTTATCGTACAGAACACAATAGAAATTAATTGGGCCTTGCTTTTTTTTACAATATGTCTCGTTGGTCTTTGATGCTTTAGAAATTTTTAACAGCGACTCCATAAGTACGGAGTAAGTATGGGAACGTGGTTTGCTGCATTGTCTCTACACATTCTAAGAGCTAATTAGAACATTAGCACTCAAAAGACATTAGAACAAAGATTACAGTAATCTGAGTCTCTGCAGTGATACTTACAAAAGCTGTCGAAGGCGACAAAAGAAACTAATGAAAAGGTAAGACTATAAAGTAGCTATTATTCATCACTAAGGAAAATGTATGGGTTTATGCAAGAAGTAGACAAGAAAGAACAAGAAGGAAGCCTTCATTTAAGTCGTATATTGTATTAATATACACAAAAATAAATATTTTTATGTACAATAAAAGGTTCTCTATTTTCGTATCAAAAATTGACTCTTTCTACAGCGCATGAACGTCACGTTCCAGAAGTAACCTTGAATTTATAAACAGACGTATTTATCTATGACTTTACAGTTTTGCGACAGGAATTCAAAATATAACCACCGATTTATGAATTAAGTGTTTCTTAAAGTAAATACTCTGTCTCATTCGTTATTGAGAAATCTGAAGAGACAAATCGATAGGTAGATTCTCATAACTATTTAAAGTAAATTAGATTCTTAATTCAAAAGCCGTTTTGACGAGTCTTGGTATCAACTTAGTTCTCAAGAAGTTAAGAAAAACTCAAAATCACGATATTATAACTCACCTCTTTAGTGAGTATATCCACAAAAAGATCAGCATGTGACAGACCTTTCTAGTCTTCCTATTCAACTAAGTCCTCAGTGTCTACCTAAAGTCAAATCGTGGCGGAATCCTAATACATTATTAAACCATCAGAGAAACTTAACCAATACGCTTACAAGCCCGTCAAATAGACTACTAAAGGTACACCGTCTGACACTCAAACTATGGAAGCAAATACCATGACATCGTCTAGAGATAGATAATTCACTAAAGGATAAATACTATGTATGAGATCGTACAGTCAGTAGCATCCAGAAGTAACGTTTTTTGTCTAATTCTTACACTATCGCGCTATTACTACGGAGTCATTACGAGCTACAATGGAATGCTTCAAATTTCGCTGCCTGTACGTGCGTCAACGCTCCAGAAGGTATCTATTCTCGAAATAAGATTTTATTTTTTCTTCAATTACAGAAGTGGAGTAGGTACACTCATTACGCAAAAAGGCTTCCTGTTTCTCTACGCGATAAACTGTTGCAGTAACGTTAATATAATAACTCTATGATGGTATACCGTGCTGTGTAGTGTTGGCCTAGAGAATAGCATCAGAATGGGCAACAGCGCCCTCTGGATTACAATTCCCCCAAACTGCGATCCCCAACCCGCATGCCCAGCGTGGAGATTATGGGCACTACCCCCCAATGATGGCACGACCTTGCGCTATAGCGCTCATTAGGGGAGGGCCATGTCCAGAAAATCGGGCCATGTCCAGCAGTGGACTAATATAGCCTGAAGAAGAAGAAGATACTCGTATTATTAACGATAAGTCAGCTGTCTATATCTAGCGACTCTATAGTTGCGCAGACGGGAAAATAAGCAACCTCTATTTTTTCAATTTCTTGGGGTATACTCGTATTCTCTCAGCTAACTCGTTTTAAAAAAATACCCCGTTGGTGAAGTTATCCGAAATCATTACAACTTGTTTTATTTAACATCGTCTTTACGCGAATTAATGTATGTACATATTTTTCTAGCATATATTCCTTAGCATCATTAAATAACACATAAAGGTATATGTGTTACACCAGATCTTTTATCATTATAATAAATGGCATAAGACTCTTCAGGAAAAGCTAACTCTAGCCCTTTTATTACCACTATGAACCTATTTGTTATGATCAATCAGTAAACACGCAAGATATCCACCCGGAGTGTTTTATGTGATAACATACTACAATCGTTTCTTGGCCTAGGCGAACCGATTGATTGGAATCAATCACTTGGTTAAGCAACAACAGGCGCTTTCAGGTACGGGATGGGTGAGCGTCCCGTGACTACCGTGGCATTTTTCCGAGCGCTTCCGTGCTTCGCAAGGCACGTTAAGCCGTTGTTGCCGGCTGTCACATAATAGCAGTCGTTAAGCCATGTCAGAGGCCTCATGGGCGGCTTGATAACTTCTGACAGTAAGGCCCGCCACTGTCTTACAATCCTCCTCACAATCCCCAACCGGGACTTGGCCCCCGTGGTGGAGTATAGCCTAACTTCCTGCGATGCAGGAAGAGACTCGTGCCATAGCAGTAAAGACAAACAAGGGTTGATAACGATACAATCCAATTAAAGCTATATCACAGCCTTCGGGCACAGCTGGAAGTAGGTTTTTCGAAGACTAGCCTCTTCTTTATGTACTGGTACCCCCGCCCAGCTTTGGACCGTAAACCTTCGTACCTACAAGAACAGCAGATGAACGTGATCTAAAGGGAAACTTCCCGTCAGGCAGATCACAAGCCGAGGAATGACCAGTCTACTGTTGTTCGTCGGATGTCGTAGGTATTTACACTAACTTTTGACATGTTTTTGAATGACAAGATAAGATAATTGTTTATTTGAACTCAAAAATATGAAATTTGTTACAATATGATTGTGCCCTGACTCCTGAACTAGGTGGGAACCTGTATCTCAGGAGCCAGTGCTGTCCCAAAAGGTATGATACAATGCTATTCTGTGGAAAGTTATGAATATAAAACAATCAAATGTTATGTACACTTTCTTAGGGAAGAAAGTTAGAAATGAACATTATTTTAAATTATTATTACTTAATTCATAAGTAATACAGTTATCTATCATGCAAAAATTATTAATAAACAGCCAAGTGAGTAAGTGCATGTGTGTATGTGCATGTGTGTATGTGTATGTGTGTGTGTGTGTGTGTGTGTGTGTGTGTGTGTGTGAGGGTGCGCGTGTGTGTGTGTGAGAGTGTGAGTGAATGTTATGTGAGAGAGAGTGTGTGAAGCATGTTACTGTAAATGTTTCAGTTTTCATATGCCTATGTCAAAAAGCTTACGTCTGCATTCAAAGGAATTGAGAAGGTAAATATCACAAATTTTATTTAATTTATTGTAAAGAAAAGTACCAAGAAATGGAAAGAATTTTCTAAAGAAGGATGTTTTGAATGGAAGTTCAATGCATTTTATTTAATTTATTGTAAAGAAAAGTACCAAGAAATGGAAAGAATTTTCTAAAGAAGGATGTTTTTGCAGTGCGTGTGCTGAGTTAGCACGTGTTCGTCTAGTTTTTGGGCCAGCCTACTTCTACTTTAGATCTCAGAACATCATGAGAATAAGCCCTCTGCGTCGAGTCCTCCGTATTAATATTCATTACCGCCAGAGACTTAGATAAACCGACCGTGTTGTCACAACTCCGAGAGTGTTTAGTCGCATCTAGCCTGAGGTTGCCCTGTTGTCGCGTTACAGAACTCGGCAAAAGTGATTTTCTTCCGAAAATCTAGAACGATACATACATACATAACCTCACGCCTGTATCCCAGAGAGGTAGGCAGAGACTAGGAACTGCCACTTGCCACGATCCTGACAGATCACCTTCGCTTCATCAACGTTCATAAGTCGTTGCATGCACGCACGCCGGTTCCGGGTACTTTTTATCTTTCTTTTTGCTAATACATCCCCTATTTGGTCGATGTATTTTCGCCTGGGACGTACCTTACCAGCCCTTCCACTCACATTCGCAATATATATTTGTTTCGTCAATCTTTCTTCCTTCATCCTCTCCACATGTCCAAACCAACACAACATGCCTTTCTCAATTCTAGAACGATAATAATTTACACTTGAATTACGATAAAATTACGTGTATTTACACCACTTCTAGGTGAGCACAGTATTTAAATAAATTAAGCTGACATCGTTTATGAGCTGATGTTACAAATATGATCATCATCATCAACCCATTATGTCCCCACCGAGGGGCACGGATCTCTGCAATGGGGAAACTATAGGCCATACTCCACCACGGGGGACCACGTCCGGATTGGTGGAGGCTTGCAAAACTAGTGGCTGGTCTTACTGTCAGAAGTTTTTCAAGCCGCCCTATGGCCTCTGACGTGGCTTAACGATTGCCATCTATGCACGGCAGCCAGCACCAATTGATTAAAGTGCCTTGCGAAGCACGAAACCGCTCGGAAAAATGCCACTAGTATTATTCAAAGACCCACCCAGGTCACCCATCCATGCACTGAATTCGCCCTATATTCCTTAACCCTTTCGATCGTTTAAGATCACTCAAGCAGCCGGGGCTATGAGCGATTGCAACAGCAATGAGCGGCAAAAATTATAATTTAATTTTAGTAACTAACAAAATAATTACACTGCCTTTCTACATACCAAATCCCGGAATCTTTGATGGGTAATGTCATACGAGTACAATATACATACAAGACTTCCACACAACACAGTCACTCGTCAAGTTTCAAGTTCAATCCTTAATTTTTGAGTGTTGCAAACATATCTCTTTTGAATGATACCTAGTATATAAAGTTACAAGGGTGCATATTATGGGGTCCACAGGAACAATAGGTTACACAGTAACCCATTGTTCTTTAGTCTTTAAGATTTATTTCGGTTTTTTTTTGCTGGCAACAAAAATAATTTCACTTTCACTATTCACTATTACGGACCTACCGTGTCACACATTTGGCCAACCGCCCAAGACTAGCACTTTAACAGTTACTGTTGTAATAACACGATATGGGCGCGGAAATAATTTTCAATCTCTTTCCCTCACGGATGCAGCTAACGCCATTTTGTAGCCAAAGCCGCTGCAAGCCTCGCTGGTGGAAATTGCCAACGCTTTAACAGTATTCGTTTAGCGTGAGTCACATGGAAAGGATATAGGCTAAGGACGCGGGAAAGGTGTTGTATAGAATCAGGTCAAGAGAGAAAAGAAAGAAAATAAATAAAAATATAATAATATTTCTGTAGTATATTTTGTACACGTATACCTCCGAGTCTCTAGGGTTTGCTGGAAAAAATCTTTTTCAAAGATAAGTTCGCTGTTGTACATGTTATTTCTTATGAAATGTTATATATATATATATATATATATATATATATATATATATATATATATATATATATATATATATATATATATATATATATTACCAAACCACACCATACGTTTTTTAGCAACCACATCGCTATACTATACGTCTCATCTATACACCTCGTGGCGTCTTTACCACGTCTTTTCTGTGTGACTCACGCCTTTTGTGACGCGATTTTCTGTTACGTTGGCAATGCGTGTACACCACGACTAGTGCAGTAGGTAACTAATTAACAAGCGGTGTGCGCGACTTCGTTCACATTACACTAGAATAATATTTGTTTACACTATTTTTATTTTTAATGCACTAACCCGTGCTAAGTAATAATATTTGTTACTCACACATTGCATAAACTCACGACTGTACCCTGGAGGGGTCGGGGAGGGGCAGGGCCCAGCTATATTCAACAAAATAGGGGATCTACTAGCCGAGGGCTAGATATAATGTACCTGATGTGCGTGCATACAGTTACTCAACATTCGTTGTTGATCAAGCAATTGACATTTCATATTTTACAACGCCCAAAACTAGAAATACCGTTTCTTCATTTTGCTATCCTGATTACGAAGAAAATATTTAGAATTGTTATTATTGCTTAATTTTAGAGAAAATAAATAAAAACAAAAATTGTGTGATGACGTCACACATACGGTGGAATGAGGAGGTACCGTTGCCTTAAAAATGTTATGACAGATGTCATTTTCAATATCATTCAAATGTCATGGCGGAGTAATTCCTTTTCCTTTCCTTAATTCCAATGGTTTTTAAGAAGTCGGCAAGATAGTATTAGTAAGCCGTATGTGTGACGTCATTTAGCGTTTACGTCCTTTTAGAACAAGACGAAATACAAACAGAAAATTGTGAATGAAAATCATCGAATTTAAGAAAATAAAAAAATTAGTCGTTTTATTTCTTATCTAGTTTCCTTTAAGACAATAAAATACGTATGCTAAAATATTTAAATGTTGTCAATTGCGCTCGTGGCCTAGTCAAACCGAGTGATTGGAATCAGTCACTTGAGTTAAGCAACAACAGATGCGGTCAGGTGCAGGATGGGTGACCATCCCATGACTACCACTAGTGGCATTTTTCCGAGCGCTTCCGTGCCTCGCAAGGGTCGTTTAGCCGTTGGTACCGGCTGTCGTGTAATGGCAGTCGTCAAGCCATGTCAGAGGCCTTACGGGTGGCTTGACAACTTCTGACAGTAAGGCCCGCCACTGCCGTACAATCCTCTATCAATACGGGCTTGGCCCCCGTGGGGAATAGGGCTTAACCTTTCTGCGATGCAGGAAGAAACCCGTGCCCCAGCAGTGGGGTTGATATCGAAGCAATTGCAGGATAGTGTCAAGTGAAGTCTGTTCTCTGCGTAACACAAAGTTTGGAAACTGTATGTAAATGTCAAATCACTGTATTACGTTGAGTATTCTACTCCACCAAGAATGCGTTTGAGCGAGAGATAATAAAAAAAAAATTTGTACAAAATATTTTTGTTAAAGAAAAGTTAATACTTACTAGGATTAATCTTCTTGAATGTGTTGGTAAGCGCAAATTTCGAGAGCAACTGCACCGATTTCTCTAATTCTTTTCTCAGAATATTCCTTTAAGTACGAGGATGGTTCTTACGGAGGGAAACATAAAAAAAAATCAAGAATCGTCCGTTAGGCGGTACGAAGTTCACTGGGTCAGCTAGTTTTTAATACAAAACTTTCTTAATCAAAAACTTTATAAGATATAACTAGATACGATAGCAGAAATATTTCGAAAATATTAGACATTCTCCAGATATTTCTGCAGCACGCTGTAAGCACGGACAAGAATTTAATTTTGAACCTCCTGCTATTGGGGTTAAGGCATAACCATCAGAACCAAATCTATAAAGGTAGAGCCTCCGGAACAATATTCAGCGCATTCCAATTACAAGTGCAGAAAGAAACCGATGGAATTTTCTGGAAAAACCACCTCTGGCTGTTACCAAGCAGACCTTAGAGTTGGCTTATTACAAAATTTACAGCAAATTAAAAAGACCAAATAAATACTTATTGATTTTTAATTCTAAACTACATCACACTTCACAATATCGCAACATCATAAAGGCGAAAGTTTGTGAGATTGTTTGTGACTTCTTCACGTCTAAACGGCTGGAGCGATTTTAATAAAAGTTTGGTATGGAGTTAGCTGACACCCTGGATTACTTTACTGTAATGTTATTCCCATGGGAAAATCGATAAGCCGCAGTTACCTCCGCTGGACACAGCTATTATATCTTCTATCTATAATATAAAAATGAATCGCTGAATGTGTTGGTAAGCGCAAATCTCGAGAGAAAAAAAGGAATCGTCTGTTAGGCGGTACGAAGTTCGCTGGGTCAGCTAGTTGCTTAATAAAACAAAAAAACACCTAGCTGAAAAAAAAACATAACCATAAAGGCATTGCTTTATTGCTTCTGGCCACACACTAAGATAACCTGTGTCGTGGGAATTAGAAACGGCGACATCATAAACATGAAAGAATGAAAGTATGTTCATGAAACAAATATTTAATTTTATTATGTACAGATCTAATATTGTTAGGTGATGGTTTTATCATGGTGCTGTTGTTGTGCTCTACTTATGTCCTCTGAGTGTGTATATTTTGTTAATTATTTATGTATTTACATAAAATATTTATTTTTTAATTTTTATTTATGTAAACTATTTGTATGTCGTCGTCGTCGTCAGGCTGTACTAGACCACTGCTGGACATAGCCTACCCCTAAAGAGCGCCACGTTGTGCTATCATAGGGGGTAATGCCCATAATCCCCATGCTGGGCATGCGGGTTGGGGATCGCAGTTTGGTGTGTCCTTTTACGAAACTATTTGTATGTATTTGTTGATAATTTTATTTATTCAAACTGTTATTTAGGCAAGTATTTATATAGGTACCTCTGAAATTATCGTTTTCTATGATTTTTTTTGTACATCTACTTCCTTCTCTAATGTATTAGTCCAGTTCATCCAAAGGTTGTCTGGAAGAGATCACTTTTAGTGATAAGGCCGCCGTCTGTACTCTTAGGTTAAGAAATATCTGTGTAATTTCCATTTTTATGTACAATAAAGTGTTCTCTATCTATCTAATCGTGATTCTAGAGATAACTATACTTTTACAATCTCGATTAGACCCGTCAATTATAATATATACTACGTGTTAGCATCGCGAGTCATTAAGAAATACTACAATAATTTTATCGACTTACACACAACGCCACGGAAAAAAATGAATTTTATATAATACTAGCTGACCCCGCGAACTTCATACCGCCTAACAGTGGATTCTTAATTTTTTTTATTTTTCTCTCCGTAAGAACCATCCTCGTACTTCGAGGAATAGTCTAAAAAAAGAATGACCGAAATCAGCTTAGCTGCTCTCGAGATTTGCGCTTACCACTACATTCAGCAATTCATTTTTATATTATAGATAGACTAGCTGACCCCGTGAACTTTGTACCGCTTACCATCGATTCTTTAATGTTTTTCTCTCCGTAAGAACCATCCTCGTACTTCAAGGATTATTCTTAAAACAAGAAATCGCAAAATCGGTTCAGCTGTTCTCGAGATTTGCGCTTACCAACACATTCGGGGATTCATTTTTATATTAAAGAAGACTAGGTGACCCTGCGAACTTCGTACCGCCTACCATCGATTCTACATTTGTTTTTCTCTCCGTAAGAACCATCCTCGTACTTCAAGGAATATTCTAAAAAAATAATTAGCAAAATCGGTTCAGCTGGTCTCGAGATTTGCGCTTACCAACACATTCAGCGATTCATTTTTATATTACAGATTTACAGTATCCTTTTATCGGGACGTTTTGTAATACTTCTGACGATAATTTTAACCTTATCACTTCAAAATTAAGTTCAAAACTAATGAAAAATTTATAAAAGCTGTAAATGTATACCTAAAAATTATAAAATAAAAAAAATCTATTTATACCTAAATTCTAAAATTTGGGCCTATTCAATGAGGCCCATTGGTACAAGGTTAAAACCTCCACCACGCAGGGGTTGGTTCAAGTGGATTTCCGAAGGGTGGGGTTGAACGCGTGACGTCACGATCCGGTGCAACAGAAACCTAATAGGAAACGCGATCGTTGTCTTTAATCGAATCTGCGGACTAGTCCTAAAACGTGGAGCTGCTAAGGAAGTCCTCTGTTCGGTGTAAGACACAACTTCGATATCAACACTTGTATGTCCCCACTGCTGAGGCACGGGTCTCTTAGGGCGAGATAAATAGTCGCTTCTAAGAACGAGTCTTAGCGAAAGCACTTGCTTAAGAATCGATTTGTCTATCATAGACAGTACTTTAGCACTCTTTTAGTCGCGAAACCCGGACTAATTCTTAGCATTGGCCTAAGAACATGCTTAGCTAAGCAAACGTCTACTTTGATACTTAGCAACGTCTACTTTGATACTTAGCTAAGTTAGCCTGAAGGAATGCTTAGGGAAGCTTGAGCACGGACTTGGGCTAAGCAACGACTATTTATCTCGCCCTTAGTCTCTTACCACTGCCTTAGTGATAAGGTCACTATAAAATGTTTTTTTTTTAAATAAATTATCTTTTAACTTTATCTTTTGTATGTCCCCAGTGCTGGGGCACGGGTCTCTTACTGCATCGCAGAAAGATTGGCCATACTCCACCACGGCGGCCAAGTCCGGGTTGGTGGAGGATTGTAAGACAGTGGCGGGCCTTACTGTCAGAAGTTATCAAGCCGCCCATAAGGCCTCTAACATGGCTTAACGACTGCCATTATATGACAGCCGGCACCAACGGCTTAACGTGCCTTGCGAAGCACGGACGCGCTCGGAAAAATGCCACTAGCGGTAGTCACGGGACGCTCACCCATCCCTACCGGACTGCGCCTGTTGTTGCTTAACCAAGTGATGGATTCCAATCACTCGGTTCGCCTAGGCCACGAGCGCTTCTAAGATTGGTTCATTCTTTTAAGTCTGTGGAAGTGTCAACACACGCAGATTCTATAATCTATGTACCTACCAAAAAAAAAAGTTGGTTTTCAACTTTTCGTCTGAAAGTTTCTGAAAAAGACAATATGGAAAATCAGGAAAATAAACCCCCGAAAAAAAAGCCGCTGCCAGAACTGGCTAAAGGAAGAAAAGGTATTGGTGTTAGCAATGTACCATTTTTTCTGCAATTTCCCTTTTGTACCTCTCACACCAATTATTTTTCTCTTTTTTTTTTAAAAAATCTTGTTCAAGATCGGGTGAACACTTTTGTAATCTGTGGTTTTGCAATCACAGATTAAAATATCGCTTATAATAAGTTTGTAGTAGAATTAAAGTAGGGCCATATCTACTTTAAGTTATAGCAGGTTTGTAGCACAGTTATAATCGGGATTTTGTTTTATTAATGACGTTTTTGTAAGACCTAATGTAAACATTTCATAAGGCCACTTTAACAGTGCTTTTAGTAAACTGACTTTTTATTAATAATACTCATAGGCTCTTACTAATAAACACCGTATAAGCCTGATACAGTTCCACAGTGTTTTGTTCACGTCATTTGAATGTAATTTTCAGTTGGGAGAAAAGAGACAAAACACTGCAAAGTTATACAATACTTACGTACGTTAGTTAATTTTTTTAACGTAGTTTACGTTAAAAAAATTAACTAACGTTGCTTACTCCATACAGCGTGTAGCTCTGCTTCATTTCGTACAATGTTCACAACTCCATGTGTGGAAACAATGCTCTCGCTCGATTTAAATTAAATCATTGTGTAAATTCTATCTTACTGTTTGACCTTAGAGTTCTATTCATTTACAAATGGACCTTTGTATTTACACACAAACCTCCTTTAATGTTTTATGGGATTGTATTGAAATTGACCTTACTTTATTAGCGGGGGTTTTATTTCAATTCCTTCACCGTTAGCGTGTGGTATTGCTACTAACGCAACTGTGAAGGAAAACATTGTGAGGAAACCTTACAGAGATAAGCTCGCCTTTCTACATGTTATTTCTTATGTAATGTCCTATTTAATGTTTTGTGCGCAATAAATAATTTCATTGGAATGAGGATCTGCGAAAAACTGCCGGCAGATGACGGATGCGGCAAGCTGAAGACAGGGCGCTATGGCGATCTTTAGGAGAGGACTATGTCCAGCAGTGGACTAACATATGGCCTGAAGAAGAAGAAGAAGTGCAATAAAAGTATAATAATAATATTAATAAACCCGCGGCTAGGTTGGCTCCGCATATATTGAATTTTCGTTCCGGTGGGCTCATCACGTCGATGCAAAAGCTATAGTTATTTCAATTCAAGTTAAAAATAAGCTTTAATTGTTATTTAAGATTACTCGTGAAAGCGGTGGTAGTAGAGTGGTAGCTGAGGAGAATGAGCGGAGAAGGAGGTTGGAGGAAGGAGGATGGGAAGGGCCTCCCGCTCATCCGAGCGGGAGGTCGTGGCTTCGAATCCCGGCATAGATAGAGATAGAGAACACTTTATTGTACATAAAAATGGATATTACACAGATATTTCTTAACCTAAAGAGTACAAACGGCGGCTTTATTACTAATAGTGATCTCTTTCAGACAACCTTTAGAGACAACCATAGAGTACTTTGAAAAGATTTCATAAAAAATATTTGCATTCAATCTGGATACATACATCATCATTTTATGTTTTAAGTTAGATCTTTGTCTATTTGTACGCTTATTTTAAGGTAGGTACAGCCGTTATTGCAAATATGTTCAAAAAAAAATTCACTTTTATAATAACTATTAGCAGAATGGAAAACTTTATTTCAAATTCGCAAACTTTTTGAGTGTTCCACGTAGGTAGGGCATATTTATGTCAAATTTTATCTTAGTAGTACTCGTCGTCTTTGTGCTAAGCCACGAACAGATAGATGGACGGGTATGGCAAAACAAAGAGGGTCCCTAGTTGCATACGGTACCCTAAAAGTGATGAGTCTTATACGTTTATGTGATAGCGGCTGAGAATAAAAATTGACAGATTTCCTGGAAATGCAGACATTTCCACACGACCTACCTAGGAACGGTGCTGATTAAATTGGGTGTCACTAAAAAAACCGCATTGAAGTCAGTCCTTCCGTTGAGAATCTGTGAGGCAGACATACACACAAATCATATCAAGAACTATGCACACACTAACAGCCACACAAACGCGGGGCCGCACACATACACACACACGCACACAGACACACACACCCTTACATACAGAGACACACACACACACACATACACGATTATTTGCAGCAGGAATAATAACTTTTTTTCCACTTGTTCTCAAAAATTTTTCGCTTCTTTAGTAAATATTTGGGTACTTTAACTTAAGGCAAGTTGGTACGAGTATATTAGGTACTTTTTATTTGGTACTTTGAATCAAATTAAAAGTACCTAATATTTACTTCTGATTTGATTCCTTCATAGCTATTTTTATTATACTTCGATATGAACTCCTGTCTGTCCCTACTGCTGGGGCACGCGGCACGGGTCTCCTCATTTTGGGATTACTAAACTTATAGTTGACGAATATCATTTTTAGAGTATTATAGTAGTACTCTGTGGTAGTAGGTACTCTTATATTAATAAATCACATTAAAAAATCAGTCAATTTTATATGACTTTCAATATTTTTGATTGTGGTTAAAGAATTGAAATAAATCTTTTCTAACTAAATCCGATTTAAATACAACTTGTTAGCTTCCAGAAGGACCGATCGAGCCACGTTCAACAATGTTTTAATTATGTTCATGTTTTGTTGCAAGGAGGCCTAGGTATTTTAATATCTCTCACACACCAGTTATTAAGATGTCTAGACTGTAAAAAGCTAATAAACTCAGGCGCTCCGTTTTAATGGAGTCTTTAACAACTAGGCGTCAAATTAATTATTCATTATTGACTTTAATTATGATTTTTTTTTTCATAAGGGAATTGCTATAATTGTTGTTGTTGTTGTTGCATTGTTGCACTGCTGATAAAAAGTTTTTCTCCGAAAAAGAGAAACAAAGAGATAGAGAAAGAGAGTTTATTCACGTTACCACAGACTTGGGATGTACTGAGCAGTACATACATACATACATACATACATACATACATACATACATACATACATACATACATACATACATACATACATACATACATACATACATACATACATACATACATACATACATACATACATACATACATACATACATACATACATACATACATACATACATACATACATACATACATACATACATACATACATACATACATACATACGTACATACATACATACATACATACATACATAACCTCACGCTTGTAACCCAGAGGGGTAGGCAGAAATCAGGGAGTGCCGTTTGCCGCGATCCTAACACCTCACCTTCGCTTCATCAACGTTCATAAGTCGTTGCATGTACGCACGCCGGTTCCGGGTACTTTTTATCTTCCCCTTTGCTTTGTGTACGGAGCGGTACACTTCCAATCTAAAAGAATCTTAAACAAAGCAAAAAGAAATCTCGTTCCCGTGATGTACCCGTCGCACAATGGGCTGAAATCAGAGTTTTGGGACATAGGGAAAATTAACCTCAGAAATGTATTCTACTACATTTCGTAAGCCTATTGCGTGCTTTCGTATTTCTTTGAAAATGCAATATTTACATTCCGTATTTTTTTGTAAATGCCATATGTACATTTAAAAAAATTCACTGATTGGCTACCGGAGACCTGACAGGCCGATGGGGAGATGCTGTGACGACCAGGGGGGGCGAGTCTCTAAAATGCAAAGTTGTTCAATAAAATTATATTAGTCCGGTAATTGTCATTTCATTCACAGTATCGGTAGTCCAGTAACCAATCGCATTGTAGATGTATAACCAGCGCCTCGCGTGATTCGATCTTCTTCGCGAGAGATGCCTATTTAATTTGAGCGGGTTACAACCCTGTTATGATATTATAACTGCGTAATTGAGGCAAATAAAAGCCATTGTCGTGTTTATACCATTCTATTCAAAAACTATGTAAGTATTAGACACTAGGTCCTGATTAAATATTTACCTGGGTGGGAAAATATGACCAAGGAAGAAGAGGAGTGATAATTTAAGGGCGAGTAGGCCATTTCCCGTTTGTGGGGCATACAAACGACTATTTAAAAATGCAAAGAGCTTGATTTGGAAGAAAACCACTTTTTGGCTAAGTAAAGAAAAGGTTTCGATATTTTTAATCGTTTAAAATGTATAATGACGTTGGCTTGAGACCTGCGTGGTCATAAATAAAAATTAGTATTTCTGGGATTTTCATCTCACTTCAAATGGACGGCTTAACATTACACGTTGACTGTAACTTTGTACTGGTATTCATGCAACGTTGACAATATACCATGTACGAAATCACCAGTCCGATAATTCCTGGTGTACATGCAATAAACAACATTCTATCTATCTATAATGTCAGTCGTTATCGTTACCGTTCAATGTAAAACCGTCCAGTGTCGGGGGCCGCCTTCCACGTTACGACCCCGCTTTAATCAAGGCACAGTAGCATATTTCCCTCATCGGAGGCTTCTTGCACCGAAATATCAATACAATGAAGCCAGCAAGCGCCACTAGACGGTATAGAGCCCTTTGTGCCTCAGATTGCGTATTTAGGCACCTATTGACATGTAAATGCTCTGACGCTATTAAATTTGCATTCTGATTAAAACAAAGCACGGCTATTGGCTGTGTAACCATTATTTATACGTCTATTTTAGCTTCGACGGTGCCTCGTTTCGGGGTATTTGAATTGAACTAAAAATGTGGCTTGTAATTGCAAATTGTTATGCTCTTTGCAGGTTTTGTAGTCTTGAAATGAAAAGGTTTTATGCGAAGTAGTATGTACTCGTATGTGGTGTATTTATGTATGTATGTGGTGTGTGTAAGGGTGTGTCTGTGTGTGTGTACGAATGTATGTGTATGAATGTATGCAGGCACTTACGTACGTAAGCATGTATGACCACGACCAAACAGCTAGACTTATTTTCACAATTTTGGTGTCAAATTAAATGTATTAAAGACGATTAAAGAAAAATTACCTTATAGACGATCTGCGAAAAACTGCAGGCAGATGCTGGATGTGGCAAGCTAAAGACGGGGCGCTATGGCGCTCATTAGTGGAGGGCTATGTCCAGCAGTGGACTAATATAGCCTGATGATGATAATTTTATTTTGTTGGTTATTACAATACATTGCCGTGTTAAATGCACGTATAGAATGATTCCTTATAATACTTATTCTTTATTATCTTATTTAATATTGAACAATTTAACTTAATAGTAACAATCTTTATCGGGTAAAAATTGGTTAAAAAAAAATATATATATATATTACCTAGTACAAAACAACATCGTCAATAATGTAATTAAATCTTCAACAAATTCATTCACAGACGTTTCATTCACAATGTCATAGTAAATATATAAAAAAAATTATAAATATAAAATAAATAAATAAAAAAACACAAATTCCTAAAGACCGACAATGAAATAAACCGCTTCAAGACAAATAATCATTGTTAGCAGTATCATTGTAACAGTGTGAGACGAGCAACCGACGACGCGAGCTCCGTCTCTGCTCACCATGATTAAGCTCTGCGAATCGGAGCGAAACCTGGTCGGACTTTTCCGATATTACAACACCCGTAAGTAAATTCGGACTAAAAGTCTACAATCATTGTTAAGTAAAAAAAACATCCATGTTAGGTTAAACTATTTAAAAAACTAGCATGTAATCACATCACACTAATAATATAAAGGCGAAAGTTTGTGAGTATGTATATTTGTTACTTCTTCACGTCTAAACGGCTGGAACGATTTTAATAAAATTTGGTATGGAGTTAGCTACTACCTTGAATTAACACATAGGCTACGTTTACTGCGAGAAAATATCTTATTCCCTTGGAAACATCGATAAACCGCGGGGCATAGCTAGTATTTTTATATCGCCCTCACAGGTCAGGCCTGATCTACTGTGAGGATTGCCAACAATCGGTTGTTGTCTACTCTAGCTTTAGATAATAAGAATGAAATGTATTTTTATCTAGTAATAATAAATCAACTTGTAATTGTTAAAATAAATTTAGCAGTCGGGTTTTTTGTTTTATTAAAAAGTTTGTTTTTTTTTCTTTATGCAAGCCGTAAAAACAATAATCCTTTGTCCACTCCCGTGGCAGAGGCCTGACCGAACCCAACGCGTGATAATGCATTATTAATGCGACCTAAGACGACCGAAATGAATGCAGATACTAACGAAAAAGAAGCTAGAGACTCGAGGTATCTCCGCTTTTGTCTCCGGCGACAAAACGTGCCTCTTGAATAAATAACACAAATAAAAACACTATATATATATTGAACAACCGTATATTTCACACTTTACCACGGAGGCATCGTAACTGAGATATATTATGACATGATTTTATGTCAATGTTGGTTTTCGGCCGATGTTTTTACGAATCTTTGTTTGTAAACGAATCGGGGGACAATGCTGGCAGTTTTTTTACGCCGGCTGTTTATTTCTTTTAAGGCTTCCCGTTGAGACGGCACCGCAAAAAGCGCTGGGAAGGCGGCGGGAATAAAACTTAAAACGACAAGACGGTACCTCCGTACCGAAGTAATTTTTTACTGCCCACTAAAATCCAGGAGCTGTGCATTTTTTTTTACTGACTACCAACTCTGTTGGCCGTTTTTCCAATTAGTATTTAACAGTTGGACAGTCGGAAAGTTTTTTGCTCGAAGGAAGGTTGTGAACGGTAAAAAGAGCCATTTCAACTGATGAAATAAATTGAAGTATGGTTCAAGTGTGACAAAAACAGAAGTGACACAGATTTGTTTAGTTGTCGATCAATATTTCCGCGTCATAGGCAGCCGGTGGCAACACAGCGTCAGTCCTCAGTCACTGAAACTGGAACACGTAAAAAAATATGAAATTTCAAACTTATTGGCGATAGTATTGAAGCAACGAGATTTGAGACTAAATAACGGGGCATATCCTACTAATATTAATTACGCGAAAGTTTGTAAGTATGGGTGGATGGATGTTTGTTACTCTTTCCCGTAAATACTACAGAATGTATTTCAATGAAACTTTACAATAATATAGCTTATATATCAGAATAACAAATAGGCTACAATTTATAAAGATATTGTGTGAATTGTCCAAAATATGCCGATAATGTCAGCTAAGTAAGATAAAATCTACCTTCTGCGAGCTATTCTGGCGTGCACTGCCAAAACTGTGCTGCCAAAACCTTTTCTACGCCACGCCAATATAAGCTACTCGAAATATTAATCCTGCTCAAACGAAGTCGCGGGCACCAGCTAGTTATACAATAATGAAAAGGTGACTTGAAATTAAAACTGTAGTTGTTGCGGTCTGTAGGTGTACATTTTAAAGAAATAAAAAGTAACCATAAATAATTGTTTAATTAACTAACAAGAGCTTTCTTTGGTAGTTGTCTGAAAAAGTGGACAATTTTCTAATTTAGTAATGTTTAGGTAAGCGAAAAATACAGCTTTTTAGTAGGTATAGGGCCAGTTTCTAAATAGAGTATTTCACTAAGTAAATGCATGAGTAACGTTCTGTCACGCTCTTTTCTGGGAAATTCGTAGGGACAGCACTACATAACAGTTAACTATTTACAGCAAAATTTTCAATTCAGAAACTGGCCCTACACCTACTAAAAAGCTGTATTTTTCGCTTAGCTAAACATTACAAGACCCGAAAGTTTTTTACGTTTTTGTGATAAAGACACTTACTTACTCAATCACTCAATCACTCACTACCTCACTCACTCACTCACTCACTCACTGACTCACTAACTCAGTCACGCACTTACTCACTCACTCACTCACTCGCTCGCTCACTCACTCACTCACTCGCTCACTCACTCACTCACTCACCCACTCACTCACTCACTCACTCACTCACTCACTCACTCACTCACTCACTCACTCACTCACTCACTCACTCGCTCACCTACTCACTCACTCACTCGCTCACTTCATAGTTAATATTTTTTTATCGTAAATAATAAGGTTCTGAAATAGTGTAATTTAATATAGAAAAACACCCACATCTAGGTTCGGTGTAAAGACGACCCCATTTGCAGTCGTATGTTACCGTTTTATCAACAAGATATTCCAGGGTTTCCTCTACCTACCTCAACGTGTCTTAATTTTTTATCACACTTGAATAATATTATAAAGGCGAAAGTTTGTGAGTTGTAAGGAAGATGTTTGTTACTTCTTCACGTCTAAACGGCTGGAGCGATTTTAATAAAATTTGCTATGGAGTCGGGGCTACGAATCGCTCGCAGCCCCGGCTGCCTGAGTGATCTTAAACGATCATGAACGTTAAACAACATAGAGCGCATTTAGTGCATGGATGGCTGATTATCTATGACTAACGCTAGTGGCAATTTTTCAAGCGGTTCCGTACTCCGCAAGGCACATTAACCAGTTGGTGCCGGCTGCCGTCGATGGATTGTAGTCGTTAAGCCAAGTCGGAGGCCTTAGGACGGCTTGAAAACTTCTAACAGTAAGACCAGCCACTAGTCTTGCAAGCCTCCACCTTTCCGGACTTGGCCCACGTGGTGGAGTATGGCCTATACCAATATCAGGGAAGGGACCCGTACCTCTTCCTGGGGACATAATGGGTCGATGACAAGGCATGGAGTTAGTTGACATCCTGGATTAACATATAGGGAAGAGCGGGTGATCGTGCTCTTCCACTATAAAGGGAAATTTCCCGCCAGGCAGATCGTATGCCTGGGACGGCCGGTCCCACTTATGTTCGGTGGACGTTATATTTATGGTATGTCATTGAAACACTTTGATTGCGCGATGCAGGAATGTTGGAGTTTGTAGTGCGCGCGCAGAGTTGACATGTGCTCGCCACAAACAATAGACTACGTTTTATTGCAAGAAAATATCTTAGTCCCATGGGAAAATCGATAAACAGCGGGCAACGTCGCAGGGAACAGCTAGTTGCATAAATAAGACTTCTGATATACCACAGCGAGGCGGTGGTAGTGAAGGGGTAGAACTTCGGCTTCTGACTGGGGAGGTCGTGAGTGCGAATCCCACCATATCCAATGACTTTTTTTCTTCTAAGTTACGTACCGACCTTTGTGAAGTTATAGTAGTAATATCACTAGCTAACAGTGAAGGAAAACATCGTGAGGAAACCTGAGTATATGAGGTGTTCAAATACCTCAGCTCTTTAAATTGGTATTGAATTTGGTGGTATTGAATTTCAACTTGAAATTCAATAGCGGTGGGCGTGTGTAGCGTAAAAAAAAATAAAAATAAAAAATAAAAACCGACTCCTGCACCCCGAAGCACTAAAAACGCAGAAATACTTGTGTATGCGTAAATGGTTTATGGGATCGGTACCACTTACAGGGTAAGAATGTTTGGAATATAATACATAGATATGTTATGGGTGCAAAGTGCCCTCTGGCACTTTGCACCCGTCGCAATCGTCTGTCACGCAGGGAAAACGAATGTGATCTATAAATTCGAAATTCGTATCTATCTAGGTATTGTAGAACCACCAAATTAAAATGGGACCAATTGGGACGCTATACCTAATCAAACAACTTTTTTTATCGCAATCGGTTAAGACCCAAATTCTTCCCGCGGGTATCGTAAAAGGCCACTAAGGGACACAAGCCGGGAGTGGGCAGCAGCGCTCCCTGCAGTACAACTCCACCAAACTGCGATCTCCAACCCGCATGCCCAGCGTGGGGATTATGGGCATTACCCCCCAATGATGGCACAACCTTGCGCTATAGCGCTCATTAGGGGAGGGCTACGTCCAGCAGTGGACTAATATAGCCTGTAGAAGTAGAAGGTTAAGATTTGACCAAAATAAAAAAAAAAGTAATATACGCGTCGAATTGATAACATCCTCCTTTTTTGAAGTCGGTTAAAAAGGCCTGATCTCTGGTTCTCTGCAGTGGGACCTACATAGGCTGCGTTATAAGACTTCTGATATAAATTTTTCAATTTCTTAAAGTAGACCCAGGGGTAGCTGCCTCAAACTTACTGTTTAACAATAAATACTTAATATTCACTTTTCAAACTTTTTCAAAAACACTTGAGACAAAAGAATAAAGTTTTTAAGTGATATTAATTTTTTTAGCAGACACGAGACACAGTAATAATATGATAATATTATTAAAGGATTTAATCTTGAAGTTTGGGAATGCCAGGGGAACTTTCAATGACATTTTTAATCTTGACTGCAAAAGTTTAACTGACTGCAAATCTGCTTAGGTTAACTTTTTTGACGATGTCGGTATGTGCAGATGCTAAATAATTGTACAGATTGAACGATCACAAAAGGAGTATAGGGCCACAAAGTAACGAAAATGGCTGACGTCATAATAATATGTCCTATGGTTTTTATAAAGTCACCAAAAATAAATAGGTAAATATGACATACATACATGAGGGGCTTAAAAAAGAGAATAGAAAACTTACCTGCAATACATCTATAGCTATTTATATTAGCAAATATTGAGATACATACATAACCTCACGCGTGCATCCCAGAGGGGAAGGCAGAGACCACGGACTGCCACCTGCCACGATCCTGACAAATCACCATCGCTTCATCAACGTTTACAAAAAAATTGCACTCGGTGTATTCATTGATCTAAAAAAGGCTTTCGATACCGACAGCCACTCCATTCTATTACAGAAACTTGCTAGCACTAGAATTACTGGAACTGCCCTTAAAATGTTTGAATCCTACATGGAAAACAGACAACAAATAGTAAAAATAGGTAAATATAAAAATAATCCTATAACTGCAACGTACGGTATCCCACAAAGCTCAATTTTAGGACCATTGTTTTTTTTAGGTTACGTAAACAACATAAGTAATATCAATCTCCACGGGGACGTAACACTGTACGCTGATGATACACGCCTTTTTTACTTTGGGCGTTCCCTTTTAGACGTAACTGCCAATGCACAAGATGATCTGAATTTACTTAGTTCATGGTTCAAATATAACTTATTAACTATAAACACACAAAAGACATCATACATGATATTTGCCGCAAAAAATAAATAAACTGCCGGACTATCAACACCTTACGATAGACAACGATAGAATCCATAGATCCAAGGAATAAAAATATTTAGGACTGATTCTTGATGATAAACTGACTTGGAAAGGTCATATACAACATGTTAAATCAAAACTATTACCTTTAACAGGAGCCTTACACAAGATGGTTCGCTATGTTCCCTATACCCTATGCACTCTTATCTATAATGCATTAGTAAAATCACACCTTGAGTATCTTATAGAAGTCTGGGGTACAGCTAGTAAAACGCATTTAAAGGAATTGCAGAGGTCACAAAATAAAGCCATCAAAATCCAATTCAACTACAAATATGACACCCCAACAAAAACTTTATACGAAAATACAAAACTACTTAATATCCGTCAGCTATATCTATATAAAACATGCATACTTATAAAAAAAATACTCAAAAAATACATACACACTAATATAGAAATAAGTCGAGTCAAATCACCGCAATATAGCTTAAGAAGCAAATGCAAAAATAAACTTAAACTAAGAACACCACGAACTGAATATGGTAAAAGAAATGTCATGTATGAAGGTGTCCAACTGTATAATAACTTACCACCTGAAGTAAAGGATACAGAAAATATGAATGCTTTTAAAATACTAAAGCTACATGTCTTAAATTTATAATTAAGATTGATGCTACTTTAATGCATGCCGTATAATATAAGCTAATTTTAAGTTTTTTTTCATTAATCAAGTGAACTGTAAGATCTTTATGAGAAATAAATGTCTTTGAACCTAACGTTCATAAGTCGTTGCATGCACGCACGCCAGCTCCGGGTGCTTTTTATCTTCCCCTTTGCTAATACATCTCCTATTTGATCGATGTATGTCCGCCTAGGATGTCCCTTACCAGCCCTTCCACTCACATTCGCAGTATATATTTGTTTCGTCAAACTTTCTTCCTTCATCCTCTCAACATTTCCAAACCAACGCAACATTCCTTTCTCAATTCTAGTCACTAAATCCTCTTTCAGTCCACGACGTTTTCTAATCAGACTATTGCTATCCTGTCATTCAAAGTAATACTACACAAAATAAATCAATATGAATTCCACTAGTAATTGAATAATATTTAGTGATAACATTTTTTTTACGTAGCCTATAAACGTCCCACTACAGGGCGCAGGCTTTCTCTCAGAGAGAGAGAGAGAGAGAGAGAGTATGAGCTTAATGAACGCGATTGCCCACCGCGGATTGGCAATTTTAAGCGCTGAGGTATCTGAATACCTGAGATGCACTGGTTTCCTTACGATGTTTTCCTCCACAGTTAGCAAGTGGTATTGCTACTATGATGTCACCAATGTACATAACTTAGAAAACAAAGTCATTGGTACGAGTACATGCCCGCACTGGGGATCAAACCTGGGTCTCTCGCTTACTTGTTTATTTATTTATTAAGGAACAAGTCCATTGTTCTGACTGAGTCACTTCACCAGAGGTCGCGGGTTCGAATACCGACATGGGTGGAATTTTTAGCCTCTAAATAGGTTTTTAAAATTGTCCTTAGCACGGGTTAGTGCATTAAAAATAAAAATAGTATAATCATGTGGGTACAGCGATATCATTCCAATGTAAAAAACCTAACTGCAAAGTAGGTAGTCGGGGCTGTAAGTGATGCAATCGACTTCAGCCAGATGTCGTCGCCTGTACGTAATACAGAGAATATGTAAAGTAGAACATGTAAAGAGGTTCGAAATTTCTCTGATGCCGGTGAGTCGCCAATTAGCTCAGTTGGATAGAGCGCTGGCACGGATAGCCACAGGTTGCGGGTTCGAATCCCGGCATGGGTGGAATTTTTAGCCTCTAAATAGGTTTTTAAAATTGTCCTTAGCACGGGTTAGTGCATTCAAAATTAAAAAAAGTATGAAAGTTTTAGTGAAAAAAATGAGAAACTTATTTTAATAACAAAATTTCCGTAAACTAAAAAGTTTTCAAATAGATCCTAGCGATAGGTATACGAAACTTTTTGGGTAGCTGATTTTCTTTTTTGTTATAGGTAAGCTCCAGTTTTTCTTAAAGATCAGACTCGCGATTGCGAAATGTTAAAAGACATTAGACCCGATGACAAGACAGATTCAAAGTTACTTTGAATGGAGACTTTTCTGTGAAAACATCGCAAAGGCCCCAAAGAAATTGAAGAGATGGAATCAGTTGAACGAAGTAATTTGATGAGTTGTCAACTTTTAAGTAATTATTCCTTAGCTCGCGCCCCTTTCTGATTCAACTTAAATTACTTAAATATTTCAATTGACTTCCGGTTCCGAAAATAAGTTAAACGTTATAATTTAAGGCCATTTGTATCTGTAAAAACTTCAAATCGATAAAAGATCAACCATGGTACAGTGCTACACAAGAAATAAGTCTCGCGGATGTACCTGCGCAGATGAAGAAATTTTGGATGTGCGGCAAGTTGATCGACCAATCAGATAGTTTCATTTTATGGCAGGCCACGCGCCTTTGTTGCTATTGGTCGATTCAACGTCATCGATGCAGGTGACTATTAGTTTGGCAATATTAGCGTGAGCGAAATAGGTAGCGCTACTGCAGCAATCAATTCTGCACCTTAACCCGTATTGGTTAGGTTCAAGATCATGTTTAGTGTACTTATCGCTTCGGGTACTTTCGTTACACTTCTTCCTAGTCTGCGCGAACGTAGATTCTACTGTAAACTGGAAAACTGTTGCTTATTAAATATTGTATTAATTGTATAAGTATTTATTTTAAGGTATTTATGTATATTATTATTTAAGTATTGCTTACCCATATGTATTTAATTGGATATGTATTTATTTTTTAGGTGTCTATGAATATTATTATTTAAATATATGTACATTATATCGTAGGTAATTATAAGTAATTATATTCTCGCACTCCCTTGCTGTTTGTTATCAATATATTTTCGATTTAATTATTTATGTACATGCACCACGTACCGACTATATTCTTCATGCAATCCACTCCATCCAAAGGTTGTCTGGAAGAGATCGCTCTTAGCGATAAGACCGCCAATTGTATAACATTACTTAGATTTAAGAATCGTGGTTGTAATATTTTTCTGGTTGTGCAATAAAGTGTTCTCTATCTATCTATCTATCTATCTATCTATCTATCTATCTATCTATCTATCTATCTATCTATCTATCTATCTATCTATCTATCTATCTATCTATCTATCTATCTATCTATCTATCTATCTATCTATCTATCTATCTATCTATCTATCTATCTATCTATCTATCTATCTATCTATCTATCTATCTATCTATCTATCTATCTATCTATCTATCTATCTATCTATCTATCTATCTATCTATCTATCTATCTATCTATCTATCTATCTATCTATCTATCTATCTATCTATCTATCTATCTATCTATCTATCTATCTATCTATCTATCTATCTATCTATCTATCTATCTATCTATCTATCTATCTATCTATCTATCTATCTATCTATCTATCTATCTATCTATCTATCTATCTATCTATCTATCTATCTATCTATCTATCTATCTATCTATCTATCTATCTATCTATCTATCTATCTATCTATCTATCTATCTATCTATCTATCTATCTATCTATCTATCTATCTATCTATCTATCTATCTATCTATCTATCTATCTATCTATCTATCTATCTATCTATCTATCTATCTATCTATCTATCTATCTATCTATCTATCTATCTATCTATCTATCTATCTATCTATCTATCTATTTATTATTTTCTTAGGTTAACACGAGTACTAGACATAGTTAAAACTGTTTTTATACGGATTTCAGGATTTCACTCGTTTATTATGTAAAAGTGCCGAAACGTCGGAAAATTGTAAAAATATAATAAACGAGTGAAATCCGTATAAAAACAGTTTTAATTTTGATTCTAGGTTCGAGACTATCGTTTCTAACAGTTGTCATAGTGGTTACCTATTGATGTATACTTTTTTAAAGAAAGGTATTGATTTTTTTTGTTTATCTAGGTATACATTATGTAGGTACAGAATAAGTGGATTCGGATCTTCTAAAACCATGACTGGTTTGTCTCAAATACCGTGACTTCGTAAACTAAATTACTCCTACATGTGACGTGGAATTAAAAGACATTTTATTCCATTGGTAGCGCTAATTAGCACCCCAGCGCCTTAAACGCATGCTCCATTAACAGATTATTGCATTTTTATGTATTTTTAAACAATATGCAGTGACGCAATATAGGGCGTGTTCAGTGCATGGATAGGTAAACCGTTTATGACTAGAGCTAGTGGCATTTTTCCGAGCGATTCCGTGCTTCGCAAGGCACTTTAAGCAGTCAGTGGCGGCTGTCGTCGATAGTCAGAGGCCTTAGGGCGGCTTGAAAACTTCTGACAGCCACTAGACTTGCAAGCCTTCACCAATCCGGTCTTGGCACCGGCGTGGTGGAGTATGGCCTATACCTTCCTCCGGGAAGGGACCCATGCCCCTTGGTGGGGACTTAATAGCTTGATGATAATAGAGTGATTTCATTTATGCTGTGATTATATTAACGATAGGGAAGAAACAGTTTGATGTTTTATGTGTCTCTGTGGCGTCTGACCGATCTCTGTTGGGTAGCGGTAGCGCGTCTTCCTACCATGCAAGAGGTCCCGGGTTCGAATCCTGGCTGGAAACAAAAAAAAGTCCAGGTCTTAGATGTTTACATGTTTGTGATGTCGTTGTTTCTGGTTCCCACGACACAGGGTATCCTTTTTTTCTTCCGTGAGTGCTTGCTGCGAGTGGTCGTGTTGCCGGTTGGCTAAATAATTTATAATTAATTGTTGTATTTTATCGAAGACCAGATTATCGGACCCTCTCGTACTATCTTGTGCCAAGTCCCATATCTGCTCCGCGCCATCTTGGATCCCATATTGCTGCGTCCTTGTCATCGCGTCGCCTGCTTCGCATCCATACCTTTCTTCACTTCGCGGGGCCTCCTGCGGCCGAGTTGTCGCCATTCGCTCGCCGGGGGCGCTGCTGCAGTCATCGGAATGAGATACATGCCAACTAAAAGTGCCTTTTGGGATGTACCGTGGTGAGTCTCGAACCCGCATCGCCCTCCTCGCGGCCGGCTTGACCCGGTGCTCTTAGCCGCTCCGCTACGGCTTAGTGGAGCTGGCCGCTCGAATTTACTCATCGCATGCTGCGCATGACTGCGTATCGCCGCCGAACGGCTTTGACTGCGTCAACACACGCTACGCCACCGCCGCGAGGTAGTGCTACGTGCTACGAACTGCGCGCTACGAGCTACGTGCTAATCGGGTTTGCTGCTTTGGAGCGTGTTGGTGTACGTGCACCTTTGGTGACATGATGAGCTGCGAGGCATGTGATAGCTCTGTCAACGGCTCTGAGGTCCTCAAATGTTACCTGTGTAGCGGCAGATACCACTACCTGTGTCTAAATATGACGTCAGCTAAATTTCGACAGCTAGACAAAGCTACCTGGCAGTGTCCTAATTGCGATAATGTCACAAAACGCTATAGTCGCCGAAGGGGAGATGAAACGCCAACACGAAAACAGTTTGAGCCGCATCTAGTATCGGACAAGACCGTTGGTGTATCGAAGGATGTTCCTCAGCTCAAACCAGAAAACATGCCGAATGCTGAGATGGATGTATGTGTTACCCAGTCAAACGCCGTCTCTTACGAACAATTTGGGGTGCTTCTGGACTCTAAGCTGGACGCGAAATTGAGCGTTTTCAAGGATGATATTACTAGAGAATTTAATCTGATCCTGAGTAAGCTGAGAGAAAGCTTTCAGCTTGAAGTGACAGCACTGCGCAAAGAGAATACCAAGCTCAAAGAAGAAATTATATCCATCCGAAAAACGGTTTCAGACTCGTGTGAGACTGGATTTTCGGAGGCCATCACTAATCTTCAGCGCCAATTGAACGACCGCGACCAGGAATTACTGTCAAACGACGTTGAAGTCTCGGGAATCCCGGAATATGACGGTGAGTCAGCACCCCACGTAGCTATGACAATAGCAATTAAGCTAGGACTGAAAATCGAGGAGCAGGATATTGTGAGCGCATACCGAGCCGGTCCCAAACGAGGCACGACCGAGAGATTCCCTACGCCGCATCCCCGCCCGATCGTACTACGCCTCGCTCGTCGCTCACTCAAGGATGGACTATTGAGGAATGCCCGAGTGCGACGTGGTGCTACAACTGAAGACCTTGGCCTCCCCCAACACGAGCCCCGGCGGTTCTACGTGAATGAGCGGCTCACGAAGGCAAATCGTGCCCTGTTCACATTGGCGCGCGATTCGGCTAGAGAGGCGCGATGGAAATACGTTTGGTCAAGGGACGGCAGAATTTTCTGTAGGAAAGATCAAACCTCAGAAAGAATGCTCATACGCAGCGAGGATGACATCAAAAATTTTATAAAGTTATAGTTTGGATCTATATATATCGTCTCGTAGTTACGAGTAATAAGGGTAGTTTTAAGTTAAACACATCAACACCACACACACACACCTACTTACACTTTACACCGCGCAATATCACCAAAAATAAATCACGTGAGTACTATAATCGCTACGTTCATACTAAATCATTCATATACCAAATACATATAGCACAGCTTTGGCCCATGCTCGAAGTTTATATAACGAGTCTTTACTTATCATATGATATTATTAAAAATAAACATACAAATGGCTAATGGACGTACGAGTTCTAAGTTCGGACTTAAGTTGGGCCTAATAAATGTTAGGTCGTTAAATACAGGGCGTGACGAGTTTGACGTGGCAATATCCAAATATAAGCCAGACATATTAGCATTGAATGAAACCTGGCTGCGGGATGGGCAAGAAAAGTTTACGCCTAAACTACTAGGATATGTACTAAAGCATAGTCCACGGGCTAATGGTAAAAAAGGCGGTGGGGTAGGATACTACGTCAAGCGAGGGCTTAGGGTTCGCGTGCGGCCTCACCCTGACTCGATGCTCGAGCAAATGTGGTTGGAGTTATCTCTTCTTGGACTAAAAATAGCAATAGGTACTGCATATAGACCTGAATCAGTAAAAGTCGAGGACGCTTTAAACACACTCAGTGATTCAATTAGCTCCTTTGCATACTGCAACGTTGTTTGTGTCTTGACAGACTTTAATGTAGACTTGCTTAAACCGGACCAAAAGGCCTCCAAAGAGCTAAACATTTTTTTAGAACAACATAATTTACACCAGCTAGTAAAAGAACCAACAAGGGTCACTTCTACGTCAAGTACACTTATTGATTTAATTATTACCGATTCCCCTGAAAAATGTATGAATATAGACATCCATCACAACCCAGTCCTGAGTGACCATGCCCTTTTAATAGCTGAATTTAATATAAAAAAACCAAAGCAAGTGCCTAGATATATGAAAATAAGACTTTTAAATAAAATTGATGAAAAATCCTTCGAGACGGACCTTTTCTCGATGCCTTGGAGACAAATAGCCACAAGCAGAGACGTTGATGAGATGGTTTTTAAATTCAATATATTTATATCCGACCTTTTTGAAAAACATGCGCCCATCAGGCAACTAAAAATAAAAGAAGAACCTCATCCATGGGTAACAGATGTCATAAAAATAATGATGTCTAAGCGAGATGAAGCATTAAAGCTGGCATATAAATCTAAAACGGAGGCTAAACTACAGTACTATAAAGACTTAAAAAACCTAGTAAATTCGAGTCTAAAAAAAGAGAAAACAGCATACTTTAACCAATACATCAACCAAAATAAGCATCATCCAAATATTATGTGGAATCATTTAAAACGGTTGTCAGTTTTTGGAGGAAATAATACAGAACACATACCTGAACATCTAAATAATGCGAATGAAATAAACAATTTCTTTCTTACAATTCCGGGGCAAACAGAAGTAGATATAGAAACCTTAAATTTCTACAAAAATAACTATTTCAATAGTAACTTATGCTTCCAGATAGAGACATGTAATGATGAACAAGTTTCTAAAATAATAAAAAATATTAATACTAATGCTAGCGGACATGACCAGATCACGATAAAAATGATACAATTAACCCTGAAAATAACATTGCCAATTATAACAAATATAATTAATGCCTCTATTTCATCAAATGCCTTCCCAAATTCATGGAAATTAGCAAAGGTAATACCAATTCCAAAAAGTAACACTGTAGAAACATTCAAAGATTTGAGACCGATTAGCATATTGCCAGTTCTATCCAAGATTATCGAAAAAGTAGTTACGAGTCAATTGACAAGGTACTTAGAAAAAAATAATATGTTACCGGAAAAACAGTCAGGCTTTAGAAGTGGACACGGCACAGCCACCGCTTTAGCCGACGTCACCGATGATATTCTATCTGCAGCAGATAGAGGAAGAGGCACAGCTCTAGTTTTATTGGATTTTTCACGAGCGTTCGACTGTTTGAACCCCGAACTACTCCTGGCCAAGCTTTCGTATTACGGTGTATCACCGGAAGCCTGTCAGTGGTTCCGCTCATATCTCAAAAACCGGTGTCAATACGTAGTAACAGAGACTGAAAAAGGTATCGAAACAAAGTCCACTAAAAGAATCTTGCCTTGTGGTACCCCTCAAGGGTCTATTATCAGCCCTTTACTTTTTATAATATATACTTCTGATCTGTCGTCAAAATTAAAACATTGTAAGATTCACCTATACGCAGACGATACCCAACTTTACCTTTCTTTTGATCCAAAAGACACTGTGCAAGCCATAAAATTTATAAATGAAGATTTGAATATAATAGCCGACTGGTCGCGAAAAAATAATTTAGTTCTGAACCCCAAAAAGTCTACTTTTATGCTGTTAGGATCCAAGGCTCAGCGAAAAAAGATTTTGGAATATCATCCCAAAATTATTGTAAGTGGAGAACAAATAGAGAGCGTGGAAGTGGTTAGAAATTTAGGGTTAATGATGGACAGCGATCTACGATACCAGGAACACATTAACAACAAAATTCGTGCTGCTTACTATAGACTGAAGGTGCTTTATGGAATCAGGAATTGTCTGTCCGAAAAGCTAAGACTTATTTTGGTAGAGTCACTGGTATTGTCACTATTCAATTACTGTGATACGGTTTATGGCTCTAGACTTTTCGAAAAAACCTCCAAATCTGTACAAAGAGTACAGAATGCATGTATGCGATATTGCTTCAATATCCCTAAGCGGTCTAGAATTACTCCGTACCTAAACGATAAAAAAATTCTTAAAATGAAATGTAGAAGGGAACTTCACTTAGCCTGCATGGTTCGCAAAATTGTTATAACTAAAAGGCCAAAATATCTATACAACAAATTCTATTGGGCAAAAGATCAACATTCCAGATTCACCCGTGCTAAAACACAAAACAAAATGTGCATCAATTCACACAGGACAGCTGGCTATCGAGGTAGTTTTAGCTTTGCTGCATCGAAAATATGGAACGACATACCACCGCCTCTACAACAAACAAGGATAGCAACAAACAAGGATAGAATCAACATTTAAAATCAACTATAGACAAATACTTTTAAATAGTCAACAAGAAAAGCAAGATCCTTAATTAAATGAATGATGTTTGTAATAAGTAGGTATAAGTGCTAGATAAATATGCTGCTGCTACAAACACACACACACCCTCACCCTCCGTCACACACTCACACATGTATGTCACACACACACACACACACACACACACACACATACACCCTCTTCTATTTCTTCAACTAATGTAAGTCAGGCGAGTGCTGAAAACCAGCGTCACTTAAGCTGTAAGAAGCTTTTGTTGACACATGCTGAGCATCTCACCTTTTACCACAAAACGTAATAATAATAATTATGTAGCAACTATTAAGTATTCTAGCTTATGATTTCTAACCATTTGAAGTCATGTACATCTACAAATAATTCTAAAGCTTTTAATGTTTTGTGTATTCTTGTACTATTCTGCTGCTGTAATGTTTTTGTTGGTAATAAAGCTTTTAATTAAAAAAAATTAAAAAAAAAAAAATTAGTGTGGGGCCAGAAGCAATGAATGTGCCAGTATGTAAAATGTTAATGTTATGTTATTCAATAACACGTAAAAAGCAAACAGAGCGCAGTGTTATTTCAATTCACGGGAAGCCGGTGTCGAGTGCTTAAATATAAATCAGTAATATTATCCTCTACCATTTCCGGGATTTCGTAAAATCGCTCGCGGTTTTGGCATCATTTTCACTTATGTGTTTTTTTCGGTATATAGGTAACTCGCACCTCAATTTCTCACGGGCGATTAATAAACCGGGGAATTAAAAGTATTCTAGCATAATATAGTAAATATTTATTTACTATATTTTAATCATAATGTGGTTTCCTGGAAGAAATTGCTTTTAGTAATGAGGCCGCCATTTGTACTATTTTCTTTTTAATTTCTGTTACTGTAATTTCTGTGAACAATAAATAATATTCTATCTTCTATCTATCTATGGATTTAAATGAAAGAAGTTTTGAAAATGGATCTAAATGCCTTTCGAAAGTAATTAAAATCGTCGAAATGGATTTAAATGAAAGTAATTCTGAAAATGGATCTAAGTGCTTTTCAAAAAAAGAATTAGAGGATGATACTAATCACAGGAATGAAGACAATAATATTAAGTTATGATGAATTTTAATAAGCTTAGGATGAATTTTAATATTTGACAGTTTCATCCCTAAATAGTCTCTTTCATGAAACTGACATCGGTTATTAAATTATAAATATTTTCGTGTTACGATTATTATCAAGGAGTGAAATATTTGTCTTCTTCATTATTTCGTAACATTCACAGAGCCTGTCGAATGAAGTCTTGTTAAAATCTTTTGGTCGAGTAGTCTCCTTATTATATGTTTGACTTTGTGAGTCTTCAACCCCGTTACGTAAATTATTCCTTTGCTTTAGTTTACTTTTTTTAAAATAAACACGCTATAGCTCTAGATTATTTTAATAAGAAAAAACGTACGGTAACAAAAGATTTGATAAGATTATTCTTTATTGTATATCGGAAAAATAGTTACAGGAAAAGTTACATTTGGCGGCCTTTTCCTAATAGCAATTTCTTTTAGGCAACCTCAAATACCAACCCGGACTTGGCCCCCGTGGTGAAGTATGGCCTAACCTTCCTGCGACGCAGGAAGAGACCCGTGCCCCAGCAGTGGGGACATAGGTACAGGGTTGAAATCGAACCTCAAATTGGAGAATTTGCCAAAGGAGAAATAGAAACTAGTAGTTGGTGCAACACAAATGTAATTAGATATGTTAAATAATATGTTATAATGTTAAACTAATGCTTCTGATTGGCTATTTTGGTGTTGTCACGAAAAACCGTCCAATCAGGAGCATTAGTTTACTCGGATGGCGCACTCGGTCCGAGCGCACTAAGATCGTGAAAACGCGGCTTTAAATATATTTGTTTATTGTTATTAAAATAACCTAGAAACATCTAAATGCCGTATGTGCTAAATTTAGTACCGAATAGCTGATATTTTTCTTGCCTGTTTTAAAGTATGCTATGATAGCAAAAGCTCTCTTCGGACAGATTTTCGGAAACTTTCTTAACCCTTTTAGAATTTTAATGTTATCAGGCTTCGAAGGTTGAATAAGTGATTTGTATTTTCAAGCAACTCTAACAAAGCGTAACTTATTCTACATTATTTACACGCCAATAAATTCATATTCTAATTCTCCCACAACGCCGTTTGACGGTTCCTATTAAAGAAAAACAATTTAACCGTTCATATTTCACACCTACGTCAGAAAGGCCCCCATCAATACTTCATCGCCAAAAGGCGAGTATTCACATCGGCACTGGCCGTTCATCACAATTCATTTTGCGTTCTTTAGCCGCCGCTCCAGCCGCAATAACAATGCAACAGAACAACGGTTCAAGAAGTGTTTGTCAGGTGTTTTAATATTATCTTTAAAAACCTATTTAGAGGCTAAAAATTCCACCCTTGTCGGACTCAAACCCGCGACCGCTGGCTAACCGTGCCAGCGCTCTCCCAACTGAGCCAATGGGCGACTAACCGAAATTTCACTCATGCCGGTTAGGCGCCTATTGGCTCAATTAGAAGAGCGCTGGCACAGTTAGCCAGAAGTCGCGGGTTCGAGTCCCGGCATGGGTGGATTTTTTGGCCTCTAAAGACGTTTTTTGAAACTGTCCTTAGCACGGGTTAGTGCATTAAAAAGAACATAATATCATTCATCTCTCAAATGCCTCAAACCTTTTTGTGTTCGGAACCAGAGAGCTAATGTGATAAAATATCATTTTGTCGATTACAGTGACTTAACACTAGCCTGATGGACTTTTACAATCACAGAATTCTGACGGAACTAGCTTAAAAGAACCGCAAACACTTGCAGGTTTAAAAATCTCTGCTGAATTTTGTCGACAGTATATCGGCAAATGGTTGCTGATGATGACGATGACATCAACATTTTGTATGTCCCCACTGCTGGGGTATGGGTCTCTCATTGCATCGGAGGAACGATAGGCCATACACCACCAGGTTGACCAGCAGTCATGTCGTTAAAGCCATGTCATGAGGCCCCATGACGGTTTGACAACTTTTGACTGTAAAGCCCGCCACTGTCTTAAAATCCTCTACCGATGAATGGAGGACTATAGTAATTTCTTTGAAAAAACTATGTTTCATTTTTTATGTAAAGTTCGTAATCTACAGTCGTCAGCACGTCGAGTTCCAAAGGCATATACTCTATTCAATTATGTTCCTGACAACATTTTGACGAAGATGAAAGTCAGTACTTAGCTGTAACATCAGCGATCATTATTAGTGCTAAATAATAAATAAATATTTATGGACGTATTACACAGATCTCGTTAGCCCTATACTAAGTACAACTAAATGACTTGTGTAACAGTTGCTAATTCTACGATAGATTTAATACAATAAATACATAGATAACATTAAAAACTAGAGACGAACTAGAAAAGTTCGTTTCCTAGTTTGACCCCGCCGGGGATCGAACCCGAGACCTTCAGGTTTACAGTCAGCGTGCCAAACCGCTGCGCCACCGAAGCCGTCAGTATTTAATAGTATAGGTAAGTGTTTTTTTATTTAAATTATTTGGGGCAGTCCCTCTGTTCTATTTGCTTTATTCCCAAGCTGACCGGTCCAATGATTGTTGATAAATTACTCTCCAGTGGGTCTGATAGGCCGTGCTCGGTATTTAAGGGTTATTTTACGAGTGTCTAGCCATTTCTTTTGTCGGAATGAACAGCTGAGTGCGTGGGCCTAGTGGGCCTAGTAATGAGAATTGAAAGCAAATAACAACTTGAAGTAGAATAATGAGACCTAACTTTAGTAGTGCCAGTATGTGGACCAAAATGGCGGCTATAAAATTTTATTTGTAGACCCACGCAAATGCTACTTTAAATGTTACGTTAAATAGTAGATTAGGTAATACGGGAGCAAAATAGTATTTTTACACCGGGGGTGCTACTTTGAACCACGAGCAAAGTGATGAATTCTAGAATAGAATAAAATCTTAACGTAAAATACAAGAGCGCAGCGAGGGATTCAAAGTACATCGCCCGCGGGAAAAATGATTTGCTCTCGAGTCATAAGCTCAACTTTTAATCCCCTTTCTATGATAAAAGAAATAAGAGACGATGTTATATTTTTGTTATATATTTAATTAGAAATATTTATTGTTTCAGGAGTTGGCGCGGGTCCCCGCGCCTTATAGCCGACACGTTCCAGGCAGTAACTTATACAATTTGCGTTCGATTTTTATGAATAATACATGTACGAGTATACGTTCCAAATTCAAATCTCATTCCCGCCCTCTAAAAAGTTCCTATCGGAAAAGAACTATTTTGCTCGAACGCAGGAACAAGCGATGTTTTGAAAATAACATTAAGTTGTTTAGTTTTATGTTGTTTACTGTGCCAATTTTTTTCAATTGTGTAATACCACTTTTTATGCTCTAAATAAAATAATACATACACCAATAACATTAAAATTGCAACAGGTTTTAGAAGAAGAGTCAGCTATATTATGACCCGGTTCAATGTAGGCAAGAGAAAGTTTTATGAAAGGTACAATAAAATTATGATCTCTATTTATCTTTCAAGTCGACCACGTCGCTGTCGCGCCGCCGACAATATTTAGCCCTCACGTCGCCGTCGATGTAAATCGCAGGCGCACACGTCAATTTACTGAAGTCTCCGTCCAGTGTGTACTGAGCACCCCTGTGCACTGCATTACCATAATTAATCACAAACAGAAGCGCTCCTCGGAGGCGGTGACAAACTCAAACAAGCCGGTATCGGTTGGAATTGGGTGCAAATAATATGATCTGAATCGTGCTGTCTGTTTGCCTTGGGAACTTTCCGGTGAGCTGTGGTCCTATCGTGAACATGACTGCATCGTTGGTTAAGGGTTAAGGGGCCAATGGCAAACAATCATATCTTCTTTTATAAAGTGTCTTTCGAAAAAGTGAACATTACAAATCTTAATAAATATATAGCTAGATAATAGAGCTCTTTTAAGAACCTTCTGACAAGAACTTAGGTCGAAGAATCTTTAGATTTTTAAGGAAATTTGGCCAAAAACGGCCGTTTTAGCGAAAATCTATTAAACTCCTAGGTCTATTAAACACATCCGAACATCAGAAATCACAATTATTAAGATTTCTGATGTTCTGATGTTTAGTTCTAGACAAGTTCCTTTCCTAGTTTGACTCGGCCGGGCATCGAACCCGAGACCTTCCGTTTTACATTCAGCGTGCCAAGCCTTATGCTTTTCTAGCCCTACTGAAGAACACAGGTCTTCTCCCAGAGTGAGAGTACGGACTTAATTATCACTAACCCTTTAATATATCTCCTTGAAATTAGAGAAAAGATCCTTTTGTTCGAACGGAACGCAAGAAGTTTAGTAAGAAGACATAGTGTAATCATGTGGGTACAGTGATATCGTTCCGATGTTAAACCTAACTGCAAAGTAGGTAGTCGGGGCTATAAGTAATGCAATTTGCTTAAGTCAGATGTCGCTGCCTGTACGTAATACAGAGAATATTGTAAAGAGGTTCGAAATTTCACTGATGCCGTGAGTCGCCCATTGGCTCAATTGGTAGAGCGCTGGTACGGATAGCCAGAGGTTGCGGGTTCGAATCCCGGCATGGGTGAAATTTTTAGCCTCTAAATAGGTTTTTAAAGAAGACATTTCTTTTCTCGTTCACGACAATGTGAAAAATTGGCAATTTACTGTATCATAATCAGTACGAACAGACTGTGCATTGAATAAAGAGAGGATTTTTTTACTTCTTTTAATATGTGCTGGGATAACCTCACGTACAGTGTTTTGGACTTTTGTGCTTTAGCCCTAGAAATAAGACCGTTAGATTTCGGTTACGATATCTACCCATATATATATCCCCACTGCTGGGGCACGGGTCTCTTCCTGCATCGTAGGAAGGTTAGACCATACTCCACCACGGCGAAGATTGTAAGACAGCGGCGGGCCGTACTGTTAGAAGCTAACAAGCCGCCCATAAGGCCTCTGACATAACCCTAACGACTGCCGTTAAATGACAGCCGGCACCAACAACTTAACGTGCCTCTAGCGGTAGTCACGGAACGGTCACCCGTCCCGCACCTGACCGCGCCTCTTATTTTTTTGTTTATTAATACTTTATTGAACCTTAAAATCGTACAATGCGGCGAACTTAATGCCTCTTGTTGCTTAACTCAAGTGATTGATTCCAATCACTCGGTTCGGCTAAGATACGAGCGCTTCCTTAATTAATTAATTATAATTCTACTTTATTGCACACAAAATTTCACCGAAAATGATATAAAAAGTAATTTAGCTCTATTATTTGAAAAAATATTGAAAGTAAAATAAGTTTTAGACTTTTCTCCGACTATCCAAGAAATGAGACGGCTACTGTTTGGTTATGATTCATGATATACCGTCTGCTATTTGGGGAGTGATAGGATGGCGCTTAGCTGCTTTGAAATAGGTCTGTGTCTAGTTGCTGTGTTTTGTTTGTTGACGCTTAAAACTTTTGTTGTCGCTGTCCGATTGTTTGTAGCCTGCTTGCTGAAGCGTTTTGTCACACACGCATAGTACCTAACCTTTGACGGCCTCGGTGCCGCAGCGGTTTGGCACTCTGACTGTGAAATCGAAGGTCTCGGGTTCGATCCCCGGCCGGGTCAAAGTAGGAAACGAACATTTCTAGTTTGTCTCGGGTGTTGGATGTTATCTATGTATTTATTTTATTAAGTCTATCGTCGAGTTAGCACCTATAACACAAGTCATTTAGTTGTAATTAGTATAGGTCTAACGAGATCTGTGTAATATGTTCATGAATATTTATTTTTATTAAAATTTTATTTGTTTCACGGTATTAATAACTTTATAAGCGATGAGATGCATAGTAGAGGTGATATCGCAAACGCGTTTTGAGTAGAAAAATTGCAGCCAATTGGCTGCAAGTGATTTAGTTTAAAACGGGCGCTTGCCGTGGTGGTAAAACGTACATAGGGCGAATTTGAAATTATAAGAAATATTGTAAGGGAATGTACCTACTCTTCGTCTTGGTAAAAAGTCAAGTCAATTTCTTTTTTATTTATTATAAAATCAATATGTTTACATATTGTCAAAGCCTTTAGTTTTATAATTAATAGATTATGTGAAGATGAAACTAACAAAGAACTCCAGTTTTTTTTAACAGATTTGATAACAATTGTGATTTTGTAGATGATCGCAATTTCAAATCCTGATTCAAAACTGTAATTTATTTTATTTAATCACAAGAAGCTCACAGCGCAAAAACTATTTAAGTCGATATTTAGTTAGACTTAACATAGGCCGATTATGAGCTTTTCATACGGTTAGAATCACAATAGTAAATTCGTTTCATGAGGATTTTACAAAAAGTAAGCAAATGCATAGAATTTGGAAAAAAAGCAAAGGAAGAAAAATATTAAACTTTGATACACGACAATGAAAAATCAAAATGCTAGAGTCTACAGCACATCTGCACTCTACCCGGTTTTGTTACAAGTCATTATGCAAAAAAAAAAAAAATTGCTTTCGTCTTTACATAGGGTTATGGCACTGAAATTTCTCTCCCAGAAACTCTCTATTTCACTCAATTGACATGATACGTATAATCGCGCCTGAATCCGAGAGGGTAGGCAGAGAGAGAGACCGGGGGGTGGGCATCAGCACCCCGTGCAGTACAATTCCACCAAACTGCGATCCCCAACCCGCATGCCCAGCGTGGGGATTATGGGCCTTACCCCCCCAATGATGGCACAACCTTGCGCTATGGCGCTCATTAAGGGAGATCTATGTCCAGCAGTAGACTAATATAGCCTGAAGAAGAAGACGGCAGAGACTAAGGCTTGCCAGTATTCACGATCCCAACGAAGTGTTTTGCGACGACGTAAATTGTTAAAAATGTTAACCAAGTTGTCATTTAAGTTACATTGTTTATTATTTTCTCAAATTATAGTTATTACCTAACAAATCAACCTGCAGTATTTCTTTATAGCGTGAATCATCGGAGTGGATTAGTATACGTTTATACATATTGAAACTAATTGTGTATAGAACTTATTCTTATTTCTCTCGCACCTTATTATTGTTTCTTTGACGACAGATGTCTTAATTATTGCTTATTATTCTATTTTTCCGATGTAAATACGAAATAAAATAATAACGTAATCCGAGTTATCGCGTTTAGTTGAAGACGCCTAAAGTACGTAACTTAAAAAACAAACTCATTAGTACATGCCAGGATTTGAGCGCATGACCTCCCGTTTGAGATGATTAATAAAAAGAATAATTCTACCAGGAATGCGCATGTTTGTATGAAACCAACTTCAAAGTCACTAATTGAAAATAAATGATGCCAAATCAAACCACGATTCACAAACATCAAGTCGCAGATATGGAAGTTCCTTCGAGACACCAAACAAATAGAAGCTTCCAAGTTTTATTAACTCTTCCTGAAAATCAGGGTAGATCAAAAATAAATAAACTGATAAATTGTGTCAAAGGAAATCAAAAGTATCGAAATGCTTAGTAAAGAATACAGCTCAAATGGTAATACATTTAATTTGCACAAAAAAATGGGGCACCATTAAAAATAAAGAGCTTTACTGCGTCAGTAAAAATAATAATAATATAACAATATAGCTTTTTATTTCACAAACTATTTTACATTACTGCGTGTATCTCTAATAAGTTTAGGCTTACTTTCAAAATGAAAATATAGCAAAATGCTACATGTGTCAGAATCATAATTTTAGATGAGAAATTGTCAAACTAGCTGACTTACTTATTTATCATTATTTTATGCAGCCTGTTTTTTTTTGTATTTGTGTTTAGAATAGAAGTTTGATTTTGGAACGCGTTTTTGGAATGCAGACTACTTGACAGTTGTCAGATGAGTCTGCACATTGACCTCTTGTTCTTTGGTTGGAAAACGTGTAATTTGTGTGACAATTTAATTGTCGGGCTTATATCTTCGTGTGGAGTGCTCTTCGTGTGGAGTGCGAAATAAGTCCTGGGAAGGTTCCCGTATTAACAGTGTTGGTGTGGGGCGACGGATCGCCCAAAATAGTGAATATATTTTGGTCAAACGCGGTGTCGTGAAAGTGCACTGCAGGTAGGTAGCTTTCTGTGGAAAGAGCTCTTGGGGATAGACGGGGATGTCTAGGGATCCCCAAACCTCAGTGCACCCATTCCGGACGGCGCCGGCGCTGGCTGCCAAGTAGAGAGGCGTCGACGCAGACAAACTTTGTAAGTGCATTGTTTTATTAGTTTTTAAGTATTAGTATTTAAGTGGGTCCTTTACCCAACAATAAGTCCCACTGCAGGGCACATGTCTTCTCTTAGAGTAAAAGTATGGGCTTAATCACGACGCGTACCCACTGCTAATTGACAGTTGCGAGCGCTGTGGTATGTGAACACTTTAGACGGTCAGGTTTCTTCACGATGGTTTCTTTCACAGTTAGTGAGCGGTGTTGCTACTACAAATGTACCTAACAGATAAAACATATTCGAAGTGTATTTTACTTTACATCCTAGAATAAATTGATAAATTGTATGTTTACTTTGAAAACTTTAGACTAGAAGTAGGTAATAACAGCTGGATTGTTCAAAAGGTAGAGTAAAAGTATAATTATATTCTTCTTCTTCTTCAAGCTATATTATGTAGTCCACTGCTGGGCATAGCCCTCCCCTAATAAGCGCCATAGCGCCCGGTCTTCAGCTTGCCGCATCCAGCACCACTCCTTCAGTATACCTTTAACCACGGCTACTGCAACGCTGCCGTGAATTAAGGTAATTACGTTTAATCTAGTAAATAATCGCGATTAGACCTATTTTATACATAATTTTGTATGAGCCTTGCGAGTCATTAACAAATACTAGAGTGGTCATCAAAGTCAAAAGAAATGTAGAGTAGAACAGAGAAATTTTGAGTTTACAAATTATACAACACAGCATGAAAAATAATTACAAGAGTAATGTAAAAAGGTCACCGTTAAACTAAGATTTACTAGTGAAATCTATGAATGGTCACAGTGCGGGATTTCGCAGTAATATATCCACCTATTCTGTTCCACCAAATCGCTATCGATTGACACAATTCCAATCACGTGTTGCCCCAGTGAACGTTTTCAGTTTAATCAACGATCTAGCGCTAGGAGCCCTATTCTAGGCTCGCAGTTACAATCCATCTTATTGCTAATTAGTACTAGTTCTGATAAAGAGCATTTCAAGAATCCTACCTTTTAAAATGTTAAAGAATACCTAGGTACTAATAATACTAATACTAATATACAATGACTACGACTGCAACTTAATTATATCGATATCAACCCTTGTACGTCTTCATTACTGGGGCATGGGTCTCTTCCTGCATAGCAGGAAGATTAGGTCATAATCCACCATGGGGCCAAGTCCAAAGTTGGTTGAGGATTGAAAGACAGTAACGAGCCTTACTGTCAGAAGTTATCAAGCCGCCCATACGGCCTTTGACATGGCTTAACGACTGTCAGTACATGACAGCCGGCACCGACGGCTAAACGGGCCTTGCGAAGCACGGAAGCTTAACTTTATACAACAGGTTATCTTACATCACTGAATTATGCTTCATTGCCGAAATATATGTTGAAGATACAATGGTTGATGGGGTGCATCGGTTCTCGAGTCGAGATCACGAACTGGGAAACGTTTCGAAAGACTCACCAGCTCGCCGGACCGACGTTTTGAGACAGATTACTGACAGCAACTAGATGGATGTGGATGGTTGTTGCCAGAAGGAAATGGCATGATTTGGGGAAGGCGTATAACATTAACATTTACATACAGGCACATACATTGCTTCTGGCCCCACACTAGGATACCCTGTGTCGTGGGAAGCAGAAACAACGACATCACAATCATGCAAACATCCAAGACCTGGGGTTTTCTTTGTCCCCAGCCGGGGTTCGAACCCGGGAACTCCTGCGTGGTAGGTAGATGTGCTACCGCTGAGCCATAGAGGTTGTCACGTATGCCCAGCAGTATACAAGTCCGGGCCGATTGATTGACATTAAGAAGAAGGTTGAATCTTTATAGTCGCGGGTTTCCTCATGATGTTTCTTTCACAGTTTGCGTGTGTATTTGCTTCTACACACTTTGGGCAGGCTATCAATCTAAAAACAATGTGCCAGGCACTACACTGTCCGAGTGGTCCGATCACCTACTTAGTGTGAGTAGTATATGCAAAGGCCGAAGATTATCATAAAGCAAAGATTATGTAATTGTCCAGAAATTGCGAAGTCTCCCGAATAGGATCGCAAGTCTAATAGTGAACTCTAGTTGACGAGCAATCTACCCGTAATATCCTTCGCGAAACAACTCAATTACATCGTACAAGCATTGCGCCTTTCATTTCCTCACTGTAACATCGCCACTTGACTGCATGGGTTCACTTCCTGCTGCGAAATTGTTCTGGGAAACTGTGCCTTAAAGAAGTCAAATTAGATTTCGTAGCGAAATTTGCCTGATATTTTCGAAGAAAAGTTGGGTTGAGTTAGGCACCTAATTACCTTCTTAACGTTTTTACGTAGTAGCAAAAACTCTGCAGACCTCCTTAAAATGCGTGCTACTTTACCTAAAAAATAACGTCAAAGTTACTTGAAGATATCACATGAGTAGAAATTACTTCTATGTTAGAATATAAAAGAATAGAAAAGGGTTTATTCACAAATTAAATGAACACAGTACAATGATAATTAGAGCTAGGAAACAACATGCGTTCCAAAATTTTGCACAATATAAAATAGCAATGTAAAGCAATAACAAAACAAGTCATATAAATACCGTTCCAATGTACTGCTTTTGTGGAAAGATCCGAGCTCAGGATGTGTTACAGAAAGACAACTTTCTGTAACACTGATATTCTCACATGAGTAGAAATTACTTCTATGTTAGAATATAATAGAATAGAAAAGGGTTTATTCACAAATTAAATTAACACAGTACAATGATACTTAGAGCTAGGAAACAACATGCGTTCCAAAATTTTGCACAATATAAAATAGCAATGTAAAGCAATAACAAAACAAGTCATATAAATACCGTTGCAATGTACTGCTGTTGTGGAAAGGACCGAGCTCATCATGTGTTACAGAAAGACAACTTTCTGTAACACTGATATTCTGTTATAACTTCTTCACCGAATTCAAACCCTAAACACCAAATACAAATAAATTGTGACTCGTTATATTATATAAAAGCAGCATTATCCCAAAAGAAAGATAAAAAAACACTAAAAATAACAACCTAAAAGAAGAAAAATACTAACCTGACTATTAAGATGAGCAGTATTAAGATGAGCATTACCAATAACAACTAAATTCAACGACTTAACTCATTTTTAAGTACCTTAGTTGGCCCTGTCTGCTTTACTTAGCAGTATAGATATTGTACCCGTGGTTGCAAGGCACGGCCATCATACTCGTATAATGGCAGTCGTCAAGCCATGTCAGAGGCCTTGTGAGCGGGTTGATAACTTCTAACAGTAAGACCCGCCACTGTCTTACGTAGGTACAATCCCCCACTAACCTGGGCTTGGCCCCCGTGGTGGAGTATGGCGTAACCTTCCTGTGATGCAGGAAGAGACCCGTGCCCCAGCAGCGGGGATATACAAGGGTTACATCGATCGCTAGATATTGTATTGCTTTTGATCAGCAGTGTTGGCTATTGTTTATGTCGAAACAAAAAACTAAACAAGTACCTATATCTATTTCAAGATGTTGCAAAACGATTGCCAAGCAGTGATCGTCGCATAGTTGCCAATCTTGCATGCATTTGAGATATGTAAATACCATCTAAGCAGATTCTCACAGTAGGTAATGCCTAAAAGTTTTTTGTTTAGACAATCTGGAATATTTATGAAGCTAATAAGCTAATAATAATAAAAATGTATACTACTTCAATAACACTGTATTTATTGTAAAACTGTTTACTTAAAACTGATCAGAATAAAGTAGGAAAACTTATGATCACCTTGATTAAGCTCTGCGAATCGGAGCGAAACCTGGTCGGACTTTTCCGATATAACAACACCCGTAAGTAAATCCGGACTAAAAGTCTACAATAGGAAAACTTGATAATTTGCAGGGTAAAAATTATTGTCAGACGTAGTATTTTTAAATTTGAAAATGATAAGACAGAAAGGAACAAATTTTAAAAACAGTGTTACGAGTAAATGGTTTGCACTATTACAGTAGCATTTCTCTACGAGAATTTGAAGTGAAATTGGCCTAATTCATGGAAATGACCACGTTCTGTAGCTAACATAGTCCTACAATGTAATCGTTCGCAATGCATGTAAGCATTTCGAATTATTAACAGTTACTATCATATTAACATAAACCCATGTTCAGTACCGTGCATGTCGAAGTGTGATGTTCAAAATATAAACAGTATCTTCTAATAGTTATGTACACCATTTATGTAACTCGGTCTATATAGGTCTCGGGTTCGATCCCCGGCCGGTTCAAACTGGGAAACGAACTTATCTAGTTTGTCTCGCGTCTTGGATATTATCTATGTATTTATTGTATTAAATATATCGGCGAGTTAACACCTGCTGTAACACATGTCATGTAGTTGTATTTCGTATAGGGCTAATGATGTGTGTGTAATATTTCCATGAATATTTATTTATTTATCTATTTACAATATTCTCAATTCTAATATTAATCATCAGCTTGTATCCGTTGACCATATTGGTAAAGTTTCAATGCGATCCAACAAGTTGTTTCAAAAAACGAAGCTACGATTCTATGGCAATTGCTATTGAGGAGCCATTTTAATGGTGTCAATTAAATTATCAGCGCCTCCATAATTAACAAGCCTTAAAATACTCGCAATAAATATGTTTACAACATAGTAATTTTATCTGCTTCCTACTGTCAATTCCAATTATTATCCAACACAAGTATTCCCCATTTATTAGAATATCCTGTAATCAAAATCTTATCGGCTCTTCTAGAGTGCACTCGTACACAGCCACAATCTAAGTTCTAATTGGACCATAACAATAAAGGTAAATCAGCGTATAATAACCGGGCTTAGTGCTAACTAGACAATTTCAGACGTAGATAAAACCAATAACATGGATTGTAGCCAACCATAGCTATTAGACCGCACTATCTTTGTGACTATCTCTGTACATGAGAGGACTTTAAATTGTGCTGTACCTAACTGGGCATCCATTATGCTTATGTGTCGTTTTGCTTTAACTTGTTCGTTCGTTCTTATGGCTGTGCAACTCTTTGTGGGTCTTGGCCTCCTTCACAATCTTCTTCCACGTGTCTCGGGCCTTTGAGTCTTTCTCCCAGTTCGTGTATTTGCCCATCTTTCTGAGGTCTTCTTCAATACAGTCATACCAACGTTTTCTGAGTCTCGATATCGATCGATCGATCAACCCTTGTATGTTCCCACTGCTGGGGCACGGGTCTCTTTCTGCATCGCAGGAAGGATAGGCCATACTCCACCACGTGGGCCACGTCCGGGTTGGTGGAGGATTGTAAGACAGTGGCGGGCCTTACAGTCAGAAGTTATCAAGCCGCCCATAAGGCCTCTGACATGGCTTAACGACTGCCATTACGTGACAGCATCAACGATTTAACGTGCCTTGCAAAGCGCTGAGAAAAAATGCCACTAGCGGCAGTCATGGGACGGTCACCCATCCTGCACCTGACCGCGCCTGTTGCTTAACTCAAGTGATTCCATTCACTCGGTTCGGCTAGGCCACGAGCGCTTCAGCATTTCTGGGTCTGCCTCTTGGTAATTCCTTTGACTTGATTTGTATCTTTTTCACTCTTTGTAACACGAGTACGTTAATAATCTGACGCCTGTATCCTTTATAGGGTAAGCAGACTTGCCACGATCCACAATTTTGTTTTATCAACTATGTCTTCATCATTTAATTCTATCATTATAAACTACACCGTGTTTGGGTTTTAAAAAAATAAACATATATTTATAATATTATATTTTATAGTAAATATTAATAAAATTTGTCACTGCGTGCACGCTCGTTAGTTACGGTTAGTTAAAAAAATCTGTCATAAGCTGGCACGAAGTCTTGATTCTTTTAAATCTGCTTCGTGATAGCATCAAATACTTATGAGTTAGTATGCTCTCAAGGTTGATCAGGGAGGTCATAATTTTACTGTCTGAATCTGGGAGTCCGCCGTCATTTATGATATGATATAATGATAAAATGTATTCCTTATCGGAATGCATTTTATCGGGGATTGATTTATCGAGACCATAAATACATATGCAGTGTTGTTTTGTTTTGTATTGAACGAATTGATTTTCTAAAATATTTCTATAAGTGAAAACTTGTTATTGGCTATTAGTCATTATGTCAATCGCAATGAATTTTATTTATAACTGTAAGTTTATAAAGTAAATAAAATATGTATTAAGAATTTCCTCTGCTATTTCAAGATCAGCGAGAATATATCCGGTTATTACCTTTACTTATTTGTATCTAGTCAACAACATCTATCCCATCAATTTATATTCTGCATCTTTAACTCTTTTCTTTACCACAGTCCTTCACCATTCCAACTCCTTACATACGGAATTACACCTCATTTAAATCCCCGTCCTATCGCAGTTTAATGCTGCGTGTAGACCAACCAAACGAATGCAAATAAAAGCACAAGTTGATTGGCACCAAATGGGATTAACAAGCTGAAGTGGCAGTAGGCTGGTCACTTAATTTTGCCGATGGTCGATGGGGTTCAAACGTTCTTGAGTGGAGACCACGAACTGGCAAACGCAGAGTAAGATGCCCACCGGCACGCTGGACTGAGTATCAGGGACAAATTACTAGTAGTGGAAGACAGAGGGAAGTGACGTGCCTTTTCGATGCTTATGGCCAGTATATTCATTCTGGCCTGATTCATTGAAATACTTAGGTCCGAATGCGGCCAAAAGTTCCTTGGTTCCTATTTACATAATCACGCATATTACACTTCGCTAACCTCCATGGTATTGGCTATTATTAATATTATTAGTATTGCTACTGCGGAGGTCATTGAAGTGCTTGGTTTTTCGTACCATTTTCATTGCAAGTAGATAAATGTCATTTTAAGTACACTTTTTGTTTCTCCACCCACAAATTAATTACAACAGTGGTAGTATGAAGAAGGAAAAAAGAAGAAAAAGAATAAAGAAACGAATAAGAAGTGATAAAAAAAGAAGAATCACTTCTTGATAAAAGTCATGTGAAAAAACTGGGTCCTTGACTACATCATGGATCTGAATAAGCATTGCAAGTCATTAAAAAGTACTGAAGTCAATATTTAAGTCAATCAATCTGTGTCTTAGAATGCCAGGCTTACTAAAACTGCTCAAAAGGCATGTTTTACCAGTCTGCTAAGTAAATTCCGACAAAGAAATTATAAAAAAATTGCAATTACAAATGCAAATGATACAAAACTTAAAACCAAAAAGATGATATGCACAATAACCCTGCGACTAGGTTTTGGGATCGGGTATGGCACTTGCTTGCAGTGAATTGCTTGTACATTGTGTGTGTGTAAGTGTGTGCGTTTGTGTGTCTGTCTGCATGAGTGTGTATGTCTGGGAGACGGAGATGAGCAAAAAAATGCGATATCGAATCGTTAACTTTGTCCATTCGCATTCGTTCGTCTGATCAAAAACCGGCGTAAGAGGCGGCGTGCAATTTGAATAGATCTCGCAGGCAGTAGTTGTCGCGGCATCGGCCGCAGCCGCAGGTGGCGATTAGAGGAGATCGCTGCCGCGATATCTGCGCGGGCGCACGCAACTATTCCATGCGGGCAAAGAGTAAAGAGGAAAGAAACGCTCCCGGGCTGGTTCCTGGAAATGAGTGCGGATTCTGAAAGATGAGAGCATTTAGATGATTTATTAAATTTTCAGTCAGCAGTAGTTTTTATACGTAACACTGCACGGACCTTCTCTCATAGACACAGAGAGAGAGAGAGAATGCGCTTTATATTTAAGTGTGATCATCGTGCATGCCAGTGGTATGTTTTCAATCATGTAGGTAATTACTAGTTATAGGTAAATGAGCAGTTTCCAGAAAACAGACTTTTTAAAATCTCTGTGCCAAGGAGCCTACTTACAAGTAAAAAAATATTACTTTTTACCCGACTGCAGCGAAGCCCAAAAGGAGGTATGTCCGATTCTATGTTCCCTCATAACTCCTTAACCAATGGTCAGATTTTGTTAAACAAGGTGTCATTCGATTCGGCATCCTTGCGCGGGTGTCATAGGCTATATAAAATCATAATTATGCGATCAGAACCGTGACGAAAAATAAAATTCGTTAAGAAGCTTCGTTAAAGTACAGCTAGGAGCCACTAGATGGCGCTGTTATATTTAGTTTATTGAATTCGAATACTAATTTTATTGAACTACCCCTAACAGGTGTGAAATATTTAAAACAGAATTTTGCGGATGACGTAGGTTACATAAAATCAGCATTAATAGAAAACCAACGGAACAAAAAATAACATTTACTTCTAAGCAATTAAAGTACCACTTTTAGCCACTTGATTATTTTATTATTGCTATATTTTATTTATTCTAATACATGTGTATACATAATTTCGGCTTTGGTCTACATGTAAACAAACCATTTATAGAATCGGTACAAATGCGGAAAGAAATAATTCCTATAAAGTGGTTTGATCCTTCTAGATCATTCATTTAATTAAAAAATATAATTTTGTTTAACTACGCCTAACACGTGCAAAGTATTTAAAAGAGAATTTTGCGGGTGTCGTTGATTTCATTAAATCAGCATTAATAGAGAACAAACGCAACACAAATAATATTCACTTCTAAGTAATTAAAGTACTGTAGCATTAGTTCCTCTACCCAACCACAGATGGCGCTGTTCGTGTTCTAAATTGCGGTATGGTTTTGTCCGAAGGCCCTACATAATATTAAACAAAATTGGATAGTATTTGAGCGCTTGCGAATCACTTCGACCAATACTGACTGTCCACTAATAATTGGCACAACTAGTGACGTAGGTAATATACCTCGCTTTGCGCTGTGGTGCGAGTAGTACAATTACTAATTCGTAATCCTTAGTAAGTTTCATATTGCTTCAATAAATAGATCCCGAAGTACGTGCTGTCGTGCTGAAACAACGTTTCTCTTCTTGTCTGCTGAAACCCTGTCCTACAGTACCACTTTTAGCCACTAGATGGCGCTGGCATATATTTATTCTAGTACATGTATAAATTTACATAATATCAGCTTTGCTCTACATGTAAACAAACCGTCTATAGAAACGGTATAAGTGCTGAAAGAAATAATGCCTATAAAGTGTTTATTTCTTTCTACGCCATTCGTTTATCTCATTAATTTAAGAAATATCAACCTCATAGGGGGTAATTATAATAATACATTACTGCAGGGGCCGAGAAGTAAGGGATTGCTGGACGAGTTTGGGATAGACGGCCGAGTCGTAGACGAAGCCGTCTAGAACGAGTCCTGCAATCCCTGTTCCGGCCGAGGATTGTATAATGCTTTTCTCAAACAATGCGAGGAAATATTAATATTAAAATAATTACTAGGTAATTAAGAAATAATAGTTTAGTTTGCCGCCTTTTTTATTTTTTTAAATACACTAACATATTTGAGCACCATGTTTAACCGCACAAAAACCAATACCATAGATTGTTTTTTTTGTTAATCTAAGTATGCTTACATAACTTAGTAGGTGGTTGGCTGTATGTAATTTTTCCTTGGTCAATTTAATTTTAGTAAGTAAATTTAAAAAGTTAGAGCAGCGGACGGTTATGGATTTTCATACTTACTTTACTGGCTTAGGCCAGTAAAGTGAGGCGGGAGCCATAAAAGAGAAACTTTGTGGTTTTATTTCATGGTAATAAAATAACACAAACATTTCCGAGCATGTTTGAGAAAAAATAATTAATTTCTTAACACTGATATTAATTTCCTACTGACACTTAGACCAAAACTAACTGAACAAAATATATAAAGTGTAGCATGTAACTCCTTTTCCCCTGTGCGGTCATAGTCAGACAAGCTGGGTTCAAAGAAGAAACAATAAATGATAAAAAAATATTTGAATGCTCTCACTGGTAACCGAAGACGGATCCTCCGTGACCTCGTATCATAGGACCCATGAAATTTTAAAAAATTCTAGCTCTATTCATCTTAACGAATTTTATCTCGTTTCCTCCGAAAATAAGATTATGATTTTGTGTTAGGTTTCCTGTTCACTTGTGAGACCAAAGATTGTTTATCTACACCTAAATATTCAGTAAAATTTTTCAATGCTTTACGGGGCCACCTCAAGATGAATTTGTTATAGTTTTATTTTAATACCGGTAATATTTTGGCATTCAGAAAACCAAGATTTTGTATGTCTCCACGCCCATGCCACAACTCTAAATAACTACGCCAGGCCGAAGGCCGAGCCCCATCATGCGGGTGCGAGGAAACTTGCCGCGACGAGGTTGAAGGCCGAGCTCAACCGTCGCGGCACGGCCGAAGGCTGTGAAGCGGGCTAGAGGAATACTCCCACGGCCATTCCAAATGCTGAGCTCTATTTACGCTGATGCCAAATGGAGAGACTATTAGCGCAGCCGAAGGCCGCGACAGTTACTTAAAGTTGCTGTTAGGAGGAAACCTGTCGCGCCTTTGTACAGGCCGCGGCTGAAGGCTCAGACCATTTATGTTCCCATTTAAAAGTCCTTATTCTAAGTAATTAGCGAGACCGAAGACTGGGCCCAGCAATGCAAGCACGAAGAATTCTACTCTGGAGATGTCGAAAGCTGAGCGCCGTTCAGGTCGAAGAGGTAATTCGTGACTATTCCAGTCCCCACCTACAATCGTTAACATTAAATAACTAGGTGCAGTGGAGCGTTTTTAGGCTACCTAAAAAACAGACAATTTATGTAAGGATAATAAAGAAAAAAAATCTGTCGTTTCCTTTGCAAATATTCTACATAGTTTAACACCATTAGACCATATTCATTATACTAGCTAAAAAATATCGTACGATATAAATTTTTAATGCAGGCAGGTGGTACCTATGACTATATCAAACAAGTATATCAGTAAAAATATTTATGATTTGCCGAGACATGTCCATTGTCGAACAAAAGAAAATAAAGCAATAAACTAAAATTCATTTAGGACATAAAATAATATAACGATTTAATGCATGTAAACAGAACAGATGGACCTTTAAATTTTATCGTTTTACTGAGTCACTAAAAGGTGAAAAATAAAAAAAATATTTAAAAAAATAAAAGAACCCGACTGCAGTGATAAATCAACTGAAAGGGAAAAAATAAGATAGCTTTATTTTCAAATGCTAATGTCGAATCAGAAGAGTTCATGCTGCTTTACTTGAGGGACCAAATAATATAACTTTATAAGCATTATTTGCTCAAACTGTTGCATTTATTATTAGATTAGATTAGATTAGAACTCTTTATTGTACACACCAGAAAACAAAAAACATAAAAAGGCTTACACATCTAAGCTATTGCCGTATACAATTGGCGGTCTTATCGCTAAAAGCGATCTCTTCCAGACAACCTTGGGATGGATAGAACTGAAAGATGAAGAGAGTAGGTAGGTATGTGTACATGTAGTATACAGGAAGAATATGTACATAAACTGACTTACAACTAATATTCATATATATTTAATAAAATACATAAACTAGGCTATATATATAATATTATTAATGTATAAATTATACAAACATACATAATTATATAGTTAAAATATAATAATACATACATTTTATATGAAATCAAACAACAACGAAAACTTACTATGTAGATAATCATAATAACATTACACGTCTTTAGCGAGATAGTGTGACTTTACCAGTCCTTTGAAGATAGGAAGGGACTTTGCTTTTCGCACTTCTTCTGGCAAAGCATTCCACAGTCGAGCAGATTGCACAGAGAAAGAGGAGTCGTTGCTTGTTGTTTGTTGTATTAATTGCTGTATCAAGTTTATTGATAGTAGCTTGCGAGTAAATCTGAAGATCGTCTGCATAAAGGTGGTAGGAAGAAGAGCTGCTTTACTTGAGGGACCAAATAATATAACTTTATAAGCATTATTTGCTCAAACTGTTGCATTTATTATTTTATATAAAATGATGCAGTCGGGACCCATAAGAGGACTTTAAACAAACAGTAATGGGTCCCGACTGCATCATTTTATGTAAAATAATAAATGCAACAGTTTGAGCAAATAATGCTTATAAAGTTATATTATTTGGTCCCTCAAGTAAAGCAGCATGAACTCTTCTGATTCGACATTAGCATTTGAAAATAAAGCTATCTTATTTTTTCCCTTTCAGTTGATTTATCACTGCAGTCGGGTTCTTTTATTTTTTTAAATATTTTTTTACATAGATAGATAGAAAACACTTTATTGTGCATAACAATGGGAACCACACAGATATTTCTTAACCTTACTAACCTAAGAGTACTAACGGCGGCCTTATCAATAAAAGTGATCTCTTCCAAACAATCTTTGGATAGACTTTTTAGGATTCCAGATCACTTTTTTGTCCGACCGTCCGGACATCTGTCTTTGACCTTTTATTCGGAAACGCCTGGAGGTATTCAAATTAAACAAAAACCATATACCCAAGTGTACAGTACTTTGAAGTTGTGAAATTAAATTTCTAAGTTAACACTTAAAAAAATACGTCCGTTTATGTCGCAAGAAAAGAACTCATATTTCGACACTCAACTGAATCAAAATTTATAGGATACTTCCCGTTGACTTATAGTGCAAATACTAGAAAAAATGTAAAACCTATATATTTGTAGGTAAATCAAAAAAAAATTGACCTTGAAGTTCGAGAAAAGCTCAGAAAAAACTGCGAGATTCAATGCCTAAACTATTATAGTAAGTACCTACAAATTTGTACGGAACCCTTGGCACGCAAGTTCGATCCGCACTTAGCCAGTTTTTTCTTTTCAATGCAAAACGTTTGCAAAATTTTTTGAGGTGTTTCAATTTAAAGTGTGTTTTCCGACTTACAAGTCTACGCATATATTCTATGGCAAAGCAAGTTCTTGATATACAGTGGCAATGCGTTAATATCCGTATAGATAACGGAACAGTAACAGGGCTCTTCCAAGGCACAGTCGATTGTTCGCAATTTGATCACCGATAACAATGGAATAAATCGAAGTTGCAAAGTTATATGCGTTTTAATTATAGTATTTCTACCAGCCTCCTTGCTTAAGGGGATGTCATGATTCTTAATTGATGCTGATAAGATCTTACTGTTTATATCTACAGTTATTCAGTTTTACGAGTCTCCGTAATGGGAGACTAAACTCTCTGAATAGACTCTGTTTGTAGAAAACAACTTTTCTAAAATGAAAAGTGATTTCACAATGATTTCTGTAACTTCGTTCGTTTAAAAACGAGTCATATCCTAAAAATATCCTGAAGTCATATTCTAAAGTACATCATACATCTACGTAAACTTAATACTGAAGCGTCAACTAACACGCGAACAGCAAACAAAATGAAATACGAAATAAGTATAATATTTAAAATAGAATACAAAAATAAAACACCACCTATAGTAACGACAACACTTCAAGGGAACGAAGATAAAAAAGGCGAATTTTGAAAGCAACAGCAAACCAAATAGTCTGTTGAGATGATACGAGGCACGACAGTAGCAAGGGTATCATTGGCAGTCCAAACACGTATCAGGCCGGGCTGCGATATCAAGCATCCAAAATACAGCAGAAATACAGGAAAAAACACGAGCAACTTTAGCGAAAGTGGAAGAAGTCATTTATCAAGCTGGCGTTAAGAACTCTCGACATCGCAAACTTTTGATACGGGATACCGTGCCACTAGACATTAATATTAAGGATATCATACTTGAACTAAGCGATGTTTTTTCTGGCCCTCTCCCCTACTATGTTTTATCACTTAAGCTGTGTTGTTGCTCGAAGTTTCCTCTTAGTCAAGGATGGCGTTAGTTTTTGTACCGATGTGGTAGTTATCCACGGCATAGATGGGGAAACTTTTCAGATTTTCTATTTATAGAAGGTGAAATGTACGTTAATATCTACGAGCTTAAGGGCCTTTATTTATTTTACATGTCTTACTCTTACACGTGGATTCAATTTTCGAACTAAAACTTTCCTAAGCACTATACATTATGAGTTACAACATAATATAGATACACTTACATATTATGATTCCATTTGTTACTTAATATCGTTACAATCAATCAATAAACAATGGTAAAGCACCTGTGAACTTCAAATTAAAGATTCCTATAACTATGTATACGCAGAATACTTGATTAGCCAAGGGATTCTCCCAAACTCCTTTCTCTTTGACAGTGATGAGCGTGGAACTTCTAAATAAGGACCACCAACACAACTTAATAGTGAACCTCCTCTTAGCGCCCAAACTTTCCCGAATTCTGTTCGTCAGTAACTTCTATTTAGACCCGTAAACGACTTTACGTGTCGAACAAGGGAATCAAATTATCAACTTCAACCAACTTAGCACCTCTCTCGGCACGGAACAAGATACTGGAATTTCGTAGACCGAAAAATCCCTTTTCCGCCGTTTGAAAATTCGAAAGGTTTCCTTAGACAAAAATGCGTGGAAGGGTCCCGCCAAACTAGCTTTATTGGGTATCTTTCTTAAAGTATGTGAGCAGGGAATCCAATAAGTGACAGCAAAGGGTATTAAGGATGTCGTGGTCAAAGGCTTTGTTGCAGTCTGTTCATGATTGTCACGTCCCGGTCGAAATAGTTTTCCTTTGTCCGAACAGAAAAACAAAAGCTTATAAATAAAACCGCAGTAACTGTTACGTGTTGCGATCTATAAAAACAAAGTTATTAATTGCTGAGGCTTCTTACGCCAGTTAACGGTAGAAAATTTGAATGAAAAATTCAATGGCCGTCTTCAAGGAAGCACATTGCTGTGTAATCGTAGTTTCCCAGGCATTGATTTCCTTTTTTAACCTGTACGGTGGCTTGATTAAGAAAACATCACATAATTGCGTGGACGGGCGCGGGCTTGCCAGTGGCGCCATGCGAGCGAACGTGTAACTATGTGGGGGGTGGCGCGGGGGTGGGGTGTAGCCGACACAAGTGCGCCGCTTTTTGACAGAGGCTCGGAGCGCTCGAGCCGACCGGTTTGCCGGATTCGCCAGTTGCACACGAACTATGGTGGGGTTGGCACGCGCTCCTGCGTCCGACGCTCGGCGTTCGTCGCGATGTAAATAAATACGACCAGCTGATACAAGTGAATACCCGAAATAAACATAAGTGACTGTGTTTTGTGATTGGATTATGTGATCATAAGAAAATTGAACTGTACGGACCAATGTGTAAAGAAAATGTTTCAATTGCTGACTCTTTTATTAGTGACTTTGGGTGTTGATGGAGCTTACGCTCCTAGTGGAGTGGATATTTGTGACAGGCTGTCTGATGGAGTTTCTGAGACTCCGAACACTCTGTGTCATGTGCGGACTTTAGACGCCGATGCCGCAAACATCGCATCGGCGCATTCTGAAGGCACTAAACGCCTCATCGTAGAATGCAACGAGCTGCTACTCTTTGAAAGCTACCTAGAAGCAAACTATTTCCAGAGGTTTTCTTCACTCTCGCAGCTTACTCTTAACAACTGCAAACTTTTAAGAATACCTGGAAATGCTTTCGAAGGCTTACGCGATCTCAAAAAGTTGTCTATTCGAACGAAAAACTTCAACTGGAATCCGAATAAAAATCTAGAGCTCACACATGGAACTTTCAACGGCTTAAGAGAACTGCAAACACTGGATCTGGGTAATAACAACTTGAAATCGATCCCGTCGGATGTTTTCTGCCCTCTGGATAATCTTCAAAGTCTCAATCTAACACTTAACAAAATTAAAAGCGTCGATCGCTTGGGGTTTGGAAAAAACTGTGGCTCCGGCCTTCAAAGTTTAGATCTAAGTAATAACGAACTGAAATCCTTAACCGAAGACTCGGAAATAATAAGATTGAAAAGGCTTCAAGAACTAAGACTCCAGCATAATAACATCACAGATATTTCGGGTGAAACGTTTAATGGGCTTATTTCCCTAAGGATACTTAATGTTTCCTACAATAACCTGCAATTTATACCCGAGGGCACATTTGCGAGCACGAAAGAGTTACGTGAGATATATTTGAATAATAACCTGCTGTTCGAACTAGCCAAAGGCGTATTCCACCGATTAGAGCAGCTGCTTGTATTGGATCTATCGAATAATCAGCTCTCAAGTGCGCACATCGATGGCGGAACATTTATTGGACTTATACGCTTAGTCATTTTGAATTTATCCAATAACGCTTTGACGAGGATAGATGGTAAAACGTTCAAGGATTTATTCTTCCTCCAAATATTAGATTTACGGAATAACTCTATTGGATATATCGAGGAAAATACGTTTCTTCCTCTATACAACCTCCATACGTTGAATCTAGCCGAAAACCGCTTGCACACTATCGACGAGCACCTATTCAATGGATTATTTGTATTAAGCAAGCTAAACCTGAACAATAACTTGCTAATAAACATAGACCATAAAGCCTTTAAAAATTGTTCTGACCTAAAAGAATTAGATCTCAGCTCTAATCAGCTGACAGAAGTTCCGAAAGCGATTTGGGAACTTTCACTGTTGAAAACTTTAGATTTGGGAGAAAATCTAATTACAGATATAAAGAACGGCTCTTTCAAGAACTTGGACCAGCTAACTGGTTTGAGATTGATTGATAACGAAATCGGAAATTTGACCGTTGGCATGTTTTGGGACCTTCCAAGCTTACAAGTGCTTAATCTAGCGAAAAATAAAATACAAGCAGTTGAACGAGGGAGTTTTCAAAGAAACAAACAACTCGAAGCTATAAGGCTGGACGGAAACTTCATAACAGACATTAACGGTGTGTTCGCGGCGGTAATGAGTTTGTTGTGGCTAAATTTATCGGAAAATCACTTAGTGTGGTTCGATTACGCCTTTATACCTAGTAACTTGAAATGGCTGGACGTCCACGGAAATTTCATCGAGCATTTAGGAAATTACTACAAGCTTCAAGAAGAACTTCACATCAAAACTTTAGACGTAAGTCATAACCGTATATTTGAAATTTCCCCTCTCGCCATTCCCAACAGTGTAGAGTTACTGTTCATAAACAATAATAATATAAATAATATACATGTGAATACATTTATGGAAAAACGAAATCTAACTAGAGTTGATATTTACGCCAATGAAATATCACATCTCGATATGAACAGTTTGCGGTTGTCCCCTGTGCCACTTAATAAATCATTGCCGGAGTTCTATATCGGAGGTAATCCGTTTAACTGTGATTGCTCGATGGAGTGGCTGCCTTTGATAAATAATATGACAGCCACAAGGCAGTATCCGAGGATAATGGATTTAGAAAATGTGCTCTGCAAAATGACGCACACTAGAGGCGTTACCCACATTCCTCTTAGCAATTTAAAATCGACCGACTTCTTATGTACCTATGAGACCCATTGCTTTACGCTGTGTCACTGCTGTGATTACTTTGCGTGTGATTGCCAAATGACCTGTCCAAATAACTGTTCCTGTTACCACGATCCCACATGGCATACAAATGTCGTTGACTGCTCGAGCCAGCATGCAATCGAAATACCAGAAAAAATACCTATGGATGCAACCGAGGTCTATTTAGATGGGAACGACTTTAGAGAATTGCAAAATTATGCATTTATAGGCAGAAAAAATATGAGATCACTGTATGTAAATTCGAGCGGAGTTGCGAGCATTCAAAACAAAACCTTCGCCGGTCTATCCTCACTCATAATTCTTCATCTCGGAAATAACAAAATACGCCACTTGAACGGCTACGAGTTTGAACATTTAACACAGTTGAGTGAACTTAATTTACAAGATAATTTAATTACTTTTATTGCAAATGCTTCCTTTTCTACATTGCACTCGCTCAAAGTGTTGAAACTAGATGGAAACCGACTAATGGATTACGCAGTGTGGAGCCTAAACGGTAGAAGGAGTCTGAACGCCCTATCATTAGGCAACAATATGTGGTCGTGCAAGTGCAGATACTTACAAAAGTTCACAGCGTTTATATCGGATAACGTGCTCAAAATTACTGACGTAACGGACATTTGGTGCTGGAGCACCGACGGCAAGTCGCCCCAAAAGAAAGACCTCAACCTTAATGGCACTATATGCAGCGACTATTATTCAGGAGATTCAGTCACCGATAACATGCTCGCCTCTAATTATATGCCTATGATGGTAACTACTCTCTCCGGCTTCATGTTGATAATGCTAGTCATTCTTGTGATTTTTCTATTCAGAGACACAATAAGAATCTGGTTTTATACGAGCTGTGGCATAAGGTTGTTTCCATTTGTCGGCGGGTACGATGAATCTGATAAGCTATATGATGCATACGTGTGCTACAGTCCGAAGGACGACGACTTTGTCATACAAACATTAGCCGCGGAACTTGAAAATGGAAGCCCATCATACCACCTTTGTCTGCACTACAGGGACATTCCGCAACATGGTGTTGGCTATATGCAATGCACATTACCACTGCCCGAAGCAGCGGAGGCGGCAAAGCGAATTGTGCTGGTATTAACGAGAAACTTCTTGGAAACGGAGTGGTCCCGCTTTGAATATCGACAGACGCTGCACGAGTTGTCAAAAAACAGAATACACAGCTTCATAATAATTGAAGAGAGTTCCGTGCTGCCGGAGGCGCAATGCGACGCAGAACTCAGGCCGTACATGAAAACTTGTTCAAGCGTGAAATGGGGCCAAAATAAATTTTGGGACAAGCTTCGGTACGCGATGCCGGACAGAAAGTTCAAGTCAAAATCCACCAACTACAGACACAATATAAACTCTTACACGCTAAGGAATAGCATGCAGAATGGCACGACGCGGTCGTTCTCGTTTGCCGAGAAAATGAGAAATCCCGCGGATGTGAGCGGGGAGCCAGAGAGCCACGAGATACGGCCTCAGCAGGTCCAGATAGGCTCATACGGGCCTGGTGGGCGGCCGCCGTCTGACCACATCTACTCCTCCATAGACTCAGACTACTCTTCACTGGAGCGAGGCGGTGGCAGTGCAGAGAACCAAAGGCGGGATTTCCGCCACTGGCTACCCCCGCCGCCTATAATGGACTCACAACCACCCTCAGGCCAAGCCTATCTCGTCTAGTCTACGCGCTATTGACAATTTAATCATTTAGTCAGAAGCTTCACGATTGTATAGTAAAACATAATCGCATCACGCGCTTACCAAATAAATGTAAGATTTTAATCTATTTTTGTAATTTTCCGCCAATGCAAGTGGTGTTCGTTTCTTATAGTTACTGTAAATAGATCATTCTATAAGACTGCTGTAGAATATTTGTGAATGTGTAAATAGTTTGTAAATACATTGTCCATAATAATTCGCGAGTATACTATTTATATATTTTAATAAAGCCATTGTGATAACTTTTGCATAATGTTTTTTTATTCCTCAGCCTAGACTATTCTAATTGAGTTAATGTTGAATTCGAAAGACAATAATAATTATTGTCGTATCTGATTTGTCTTTTATAGAAATGTCTTGTTGGAAACAATAGAAGTGATGCAAAAAGATACTATCTATTAGGCATATAGCTGATTCATAGACAGATAGATAGAATATTCTTTATTGTACACAGAAATTACAGTAACAGAAATTATATAAAAATATAGTAGGTACAAATGACGGCCTTATTACATTCGTATTTATTTAGATTCATATTAAGTGGGACGACAAAATGTTTAAGTTTTACTTAAAATCTACATAATATTAATTATAATGATGAGACTTATCAATACTATGTCACTAAATACAGTATAACCAATTTAGTATCAGTATCTATTGTTGTACTTTCTACTCTACCTTAACAGGTAAAAAACAATCAGTAAGATATTTTAAAAACCTATTTGAAGGTTAAAATTCCACCCATGCCGGGATTCGAACCCGCGACCTCTGGCTAACCGAGCCGAGGTCGCGGGTTCGAGTCCCGGCATGGGTGGAATTTTTAACCTCTAAATAGATTTTTAAAATTGTCCTTAACATGGCTTAGTGCAGTAAAAAAAAAACAATATACATTTTAGTACACGCTGCTAAGCCTATAATGTATCAGTAAAATACATTAGAGGCTTAGCAGTGTGAATTTAGAATGTAATCCAAAGCATACACACATGTAAGACCAGGAAAATGTGAAAAAGCTCACAAAACAAAAAACCGCTTAAACTAAACTTGTCTCATTTTTAACAGATTTATTATCTGAGAAATAAAAGTGAAGAAATATTTTCACAACATCACTTAGTTACTTACGCTATTATATTACAAGAAATCAAAACTAATCGATACTGTTATTTAAATGAGACAATGTTATTATTGTAAATAATAACTTTAACTTCTTTTATTCTCAACACACAAGTTATAAGGGCCGCGTTTTGCAATTCATAGTTTATTAAAACCATTCGATGTACCTCTTTCTAGTTATTATTCTGTGGGTTAGTCTCCTTTGAACTGTACACAAAGTCGTTTTAAAAAAACATGAATTGTAGTGCTAATTTTTCACCACGAGGTCTTGCCATCGACATAAAAATTGCTATGAAATTGGACCCTATTCTATCAATTATGTTGGCCAATTAAAAATACAATAATTGGCATATATAACAGATATAAAAGGAATTTGTATTACAATACACATAGGTAGTTAAAAATACTTAAAAATCCAAACAACAAGCATAAAATACCGCAACCTGAGTAATGAGCTTTATCAACCTGTGGACGGAGTGGTTCTACGTGACAAGAATGCAACGGTCATCCCCGAAGCTTCATATCATAATCATAAGGTAAGGGCACCTACTGAATTCTAAATTAACTCATGGTACCAACAAACACCGGTAGGACTTTTCTTTAGCAAGTGACAAACGTGGTAGACTTTCTGAAAATACTAAGTGGTTACGTAGAATTTCCTTTAATTTGGTGTCCGCACTGCGGTTAGATTTTGTAAGATGATAATATTCAAACGTGAGTGGGAAGTACCAAACTCTGGTCTCGATTCTATTAATGACAGATTCAAGGTCAGGTAACGTGACACGTTACTTTAAACTATTGAAGCCTAGAAGGCTTAATATGTATGCGCGCGTAGATTTACAAGAGCAATGAAATAAATTGCTAGGTTCATACAATTGTCATTGTGCTACCATCTTTTAATAGTATCTAGACCCAGCTCTCTGTCTCTATTTACCCTACCGAGACTTCGACGTTAGTTTTTGTATTACATCAGTGTATGATTAGATTAGTGAACTCTTACATTCTATCCTCCTAATCCTTGGCAACCTATAAGTATAACATCACATATAATTTTCTTAATTCACACCCAATGAACTTTACCTAAATAGAAAATTTGGAAAATGTTTTGTTTTAGGTCTAATATTTTTTTTACTATTTTTTGGACAACTGTTTTTTTTTTTTCAAATTCCACATAGTTTTAGGAGATTCGGACAAAATTATACGTCCTGGGGTTAGGAGACTATACGTAAATAAATAAACTCGCTCTACTTAGCCGACACATTTGGCAAGCCGTGGTCCCTCAATCAATTTTCATAGTTATGGTAAATTCTTATCGTTAGTAAAGTAGTGGTTACACAGTGGGGATGTAGACCAAGGGCGCGGAAAAGGTGCGACACATTGTAGATAAATCTCACCCTCGTCCTGTCTCTGTGTGGGCTTTCCCTTCAGTACATAACCACACGCTTGTATCCCAGAGGGGAAGCATAGACCAGGGACTGCCACTTGCCACCATCTTGACAGATCACCTTCGCTTCACCAACGTTCATAAGTCATTGCATGCACGCACGCCGGTTCCGGGTACTTTTTATCTTTCCAATACACCCATTTCCAATACACTAATACACCCCCTATTTGGTCGATATATGTCCCCCTGGGTCGTCCCTTACCAGCCCTTCCACTCACATTCACAATATATATTTGTTTCGTCCATCTTTCACTACTTCTTTTGCTACTACTAAGGGCGAGATAAATAGTCGTTGCTTAGCCCAAGTCCGTGCTCAAGCTTCCCTAAGCACTACTTCAGGCTAACTTAGCTAAGTATCAAAGTAGACGTTTGCTTAGCTAAGCATGTTCTTAGGCCAATGCTAAGAATTAGTCCGGGTTTCGCGACTAAAAGAGTGCTAAAGTACTGTCTATGATAGACAAATCGATTCTTAAGCAAGTGCTTTCGCTAAGACTCGTTCTTAGAAGCGACTATTTATCTCGCCCTAAGTCTTTTGCGGGCCTCTTCCGCGCCCCTTCCGTGTGGCCGCCGACTTAGCATCTACAAGTTTTTAGTAGGTAGGTATTACTGAGTGAGAGCCCTCATCTGGCGCGTGACAAATAGACAAAGACATGCACATGACTTATCATGCTCACCTAGAGAAGGGTGAGATGGGATGTCAATTTTTGTCTATTTCTCGAGTGCGAGATAGTTCTCATGTCACCAGGCGGGAGGATTTGTAAAAAGTGAGAAAGTTAAATCACTATAAAACAAAATGTTTACTTAATGAACGTCAAAGTTGTTAGTTTCACAATAAATAGATTATGGGTAGACGAAAGTGACAAAGAAACTCCACATTTAACCTCCTAAGCCCTGAAAGTAACAGTTACTTCAAGTCTTCTAAAACTACGTAGATTTTGAAGAATTTTCTTCTTTGTTCTCCAAAAACTGATGAGAGAAATTATTTTTGTAATTTCTCTCATCAGTTTTTGTAATTTCTCTTATCAGCTAAATATTGGACCTAGAACAGTATTTTTTCCGGGCTTCCTTCTAAATCGTGGGGTGTGAATTAAGAAAGTTATTCGTGATGTCCTGTTTCTGGACGCCAGGGCTTAGGAGGTTAAAACTCCGTTTTCAAAACAGGTTTTAACTTAATTAACAGAGTATTCCACTTATATTTACAGTCACAATCATCTCCGTTAATATTACTTAATTACCAGACATCTTTGTCTTCTGACATAATTCAATTTAGGACGATATTACCGTGTTCCTTTTCATCAAAAGTTGCCTCAGCCCTGTGTTATCTCAAAGGCGAAAGCCGCCGAACTGCAAAGCTATCTGGAAGCTAAAGAACTACGTTAAAAAAATTACAAATTTAAAATATGAAACCGAGAGACGCAGATAAACTACTGTATTAACAATAATTTCATTTTTAACTTAATTCCGGATGCACCTAATTGATTTTTAGTCAATAGTTAGTAGGAGCGGATTTTTGTCATTACAATTACCTTCATATCTTAAAACTTTTAGTTTGACTGAAAGAAATTTCTGTTGCAACAAGTCCGCCTTGCACGTACCTAATTGCACCTTTATTAAATTGTACGATCTTTAAGTTTTAGTTATTTTTTTCCTTTTTGTACATTATTTTTGTACACTCGAGTGTTACAAACAAATATTTGACATGAATTATTATTTATTATAAAGAAAAGGCCCTTTTACTGTTGCTTATGATCTAAAATTCACGCTATAGTAGCAAAGTAAATAGACACAACCATTTATAGGCCGTTCCCAGTCTATTAGCAAACACTATTATTCATATTCATCCCACGACAATAAAGCAGTCGGTCGAAACCAGTCCAAGTCTTCTGGATTAATACAAATAGCCTCTAATTGAATCGTTCACCTTTGTGCCTAGTCTGTGTTCTAGATAGAGACGTTATGAAATTTTACTATGAGCGGGTACAGGCTTGAGAACTGTTTTTTGAGTGAAGCATTGGCTTTTTATCAATCGTAAATTCGTTGTCAGGGTTCCGTTTCCAAGTAGTTGAACCTTACGTAGTGGGTTGTTCATTTTAAATCTGTCGTAAAATGCCAATGAATCCAAGAAGTCACTTTGTTATTTTACTTTAAAATTTGCATGTTTCGAGCGTAAGCTGTTGCTGATGGAGGCGGAGAATTAATGATGAAAACCAAGATCTTGACGACAAACTCAACATAATTAAATAAAAACAAGAGATTACATGTGCACACATTCGTGCTGCTTTGGAGGGAATGAATTTCTCAATGTTGGTACGCTTGCTAGAGTTGCCAACTGATGGTAAAAACGAGAAACAATTAATTTAATATCAATCAACACTAATACAGATCAAGCGTAATTAATCGTCATTTTTAAATGGCGTAACAAGCCAAAGCAAGCTTCCTGTTTTTGCTTTCTTTATGACTTATTATTTATTTTATTCTAGTACGTTACGTTACGTTATCAACCCTTATATGTCCCCACTGCTGGGGCACGGGTCTCTTCCTACATCGCAGGAAGGTTAGGCCATACTCCACCACGGGGGCCAAGTCCGGGTTGGTGGAGGACTGTAAGACAGTGGCGGGCCTTACTGTCAGAAGTTATCAAGCCGCCCATAAGGCCTCTGACATGGCTTAACGACTGCCATTATATGACAGCCGGCACCAACGGCTTAACGTGCCTTGCGAAGCACGGAAGCGCTCGGAAAAAATGCCACTAGCGGTAGACACGGGACGCTCACCCATCCCGTACCTTACCGCGCCTGTGTTGCTTAACCACGTGATTGATTCCAATCACTCGATTCGCCTAGGCCACGAGCGTACATTTTAGTTTGGTCTAGTACATTTTAGCACTATTTTTATTTGACTGTAACACGTAGATAAGGTTTGCACTTGACACTTGCTACTAGCGCACAGGTTTTCCTGGTTCAAGAGCAAGGGGCTTCATAATTCACTGTGCCAAATTGTATTTCTCAATATAGTTCATTTTATTTGTACCGTTGGCGTATTGTGTTTAATTGCATCACAATTAAATATAATACTTTAGTCAAAAATAACGACTCAGTAAACATTTTAATTGCAAAATAGTTGAACATTACGTAGTTCATTTTGCCTTTATGGCAAAATGGCAATGAATATAAAGAAGACCCTTGCTATGATGGTAAAGCAAACAAAAACAATAATTACTGATACACTCTCAACGTTATTGTGTTCAAATTGCTTCACAATTAAATTTAAAGAAATCCAGAAATAAAGACTTAGTAAAGTTTTTAATTGCAAAACGTTTTGCTTTCCCAAAAGTTTATTTCGGAATCTGAAAACATATTGTTGGCTTCATTATTAAATAAATGCACTCAATTGTAATGCCCGTTGGCTAAATTAGTGTAGAAAGTATTATAAAATTAGTAAGTTGCGGGGTCCCAGCTAGGGCAGCACCACTTCACGATAAAAGTTTTATCCCACTATCGGCTAGGGGCTATCTTGCTTTATGTCACCACGCAAAGCGAAATGCCAATAACAAATATTGGGATAGATTTTAATCTTTACCTTGTGCTCCCCAAGCATATTGAATAAAACATAAACTCTTTTTGAAATCATATTGTGTGATGGTACGGAACTCTCGGTACGCTGGTCTGACTCGCACTTTGCCGATGGTATAAAAAGCGAGTTACTTTTACGTATGTAAGTAAATTATTTTTTTACAAAAAGACAATACAAATTAACGTACCTTATATATAACAGTATTAAAAAGACTCTTTACGAGTATAACCGCTTACCGACCTTTGCCAAGTAACATAACCGCAGGACATACATATAAAATAGTTTGCTCTTGAGTTCTCCGAAGTTAAAGGCAAAATGTGTTAAAAAGTAAGTAACTGGGCCGTTTCGTCTGTCACTCTGGCTCTCGTTGAATATTTAATGAAAAAAACTCGTTCAAACAAGCCGTTAACTTGACAGACCACACGGCAAGGCAGAATTTACGGCTGCACCAAAAACGTCAACCGTTTTCTCAGCCTTATCTTTAATTAAGTTGTCATTTACTGTGATTAAACGATGCACATAAAGGCCGTATCACAATTACTTCCGCACGCCCACTGCATATAAAAATATAAATAACAGTAAAAACGCATACGTCTCGACGACACACTCTGAACATTTACACCCACATTAATTTCGTCTCTCCATAAATTATTTTAGCTTCTTTTCGGAGTGAAGCACTCGTTGTTTTTTTACGGCCAGTGTCATGAGTTGAGCTCTGGGTTTGAATAGAGAAGACAGAAACATAGCTAGCGATCGTAAAGCCAGCAAAACGTTACGACGCATTGTTGAACACCTCATTGGTATAAATGCAGAAGGGGTAATAAACAATAAAGTAGCTAAACTTTTAAACGGACCTCGGACTATTTAACTTTTTTGTTGCGAAAATTACTGGCGAAGAGCTTTTGCGCAACAATTGTGTTTTATCTGCAGCTGTGATGACGGTAGACGTTATTCGTTTGTTATTTTAGTGTTTTCAAAGTAATAGTTTCAGTGGTAGTGTTCTAGTGACAATAGTTCTATGCAGGTACGAGTCGGACTCCGTACTATAGAAAACAAAGTGTAATTAATTGACGGCCTCGGTGGCGCAGCGGTTCGGCACGCTGACTGTAACACCGAAGGTCTCGGGTTCAATCCCCGGCCGGGTCAAACTGGGAAACGAACTTTTCTAGTTTGTCTCGGGTCTTGGATGTTATCTATGTATTTATTGTATTAAATCTATCGTCGAGTTAGCACCTGTAACACAAGAGATAGTTGTACTTAGTACAGGGCTAACAAGATCTGTGTAATATAAAAAAAAATCCAATTTACTTACTTAAAATTGTTGATGTTGGTGACACAATGACATCGTACAAAATGTCATACGTCACCAAAATATGAGTTTCCTTTTTTCATCTAAATTGGTGAACAACTTGACTTTGAATGTGCATTTCAGAGATAAGCTCGCCTTTGTACATGTTATTTCTTATGCAATGTCCTTTTACATGTTTCGTGTACAATAAAGTATAATAATAATAATACATTGTTTAATGTATTAGTATAATTATACTAATAAATTATACAATGTATTATGCACATTATACAATGTATCATGCACATACGTGCATGGTATTATAATCCTCAGTCTTATCAGGTATTTATAAGAAACCCTTATAATTTCTCCATGTCTGTCCTGATGGACAATCTATCTGTCCGCATGTTAGCTTACTGACGAAAAAGTACAAATAAAGATAGAAGATTAGTGAAATTGAAAAACTAACAATGACAATTATAGAAAACTGAAATTTGGCATAGATATTAATCACGCAGATAAACGTGTAAATTTGTCGTCGTCGTCGTCAGGTATACTAGTCCACTGCTGGACATGGCCCTCCCCTAAAGAGCCACGTTGTGCTATGATAGCGGGTAATGCCCATAATCCCCACGCTGGGCATGCGGGTTGGGGATCGAAGTTCGGTGGAATTGTACTGCAGGGGGCGCTGCTGTCCACCCCCGGTTTGTGTCCCTTAGTCGCCTTTTGCGACACCCGCGGGAAGAATGCGGTTGGTGCCATTCTCTAGGCCAACACCACACAGCAAGTAAATTTGTAAATGTGATAAAACCGAGGAAGGGCCGGTAAGGGGCGGACATACTACGACTAAATGGGGGCTGTATTAGCAAAGGCAAGATGAAAAGTAATCGAAATCGGCATGCATGTAACGACTTATGAACGAAATTAAGCGAAGTTGAGCTACCTGGATCGTGGGAAATGGCCGTCCATGGTATCTGCCTACCCACACGGGACATGGGCGGGAGCTTAGGTTAGTTGCTTATATTATCCCTATATAATTTAAAAAACTCTGATAGAAGGCCTGTAACCTGCAGTGGGACGTATCAGAGACATAAAATCTTAAAAAAACTTTTCACATTTTAACCACCTTTCAGTTTTATTCGCATCTTATTTCAAATATCTAACCTATTTTGAACTCAATAAAGCTGGGCGCATGCTGAGACTCAGGCGACGCAGTACATCGCAGCACAGTTCAGTACAGTGCAGGGTAGTAGAGGCAGACATAGGCCCCCACCGCATGCTGCGACGCAACTATTCGCTCCATTCCTCGGCAATTCTCACCCATAATAACTCTTTCAATGTCTTTTTTAAATAGTCTGGATGATTTGTATCATACAAACAAGGTTCACAGCGAACTAATTCAAGTAAAAATGTTCTGTCATTGCAACAAAATTGTTACTAAACACGCCTCGACGTGCACGCGTCGCGTAGGAATCTGTACCAGCACTACAACGAGACGCAGAGCAGGGCAGACACATGTCTGCGTCGCACGTGTCTGCGCTGCAGCGTACGTAGCTTAATGACGTTCGATGCTTTACAAAATCTGCGCTGCGCTGCGTCGCCTGCGTTTTAGCATGTGCCCAGCCTAAGCGACGTTTAGTCTGCGATTCTGCCGAAGTCAAATAATTACGTCTATAGATTCACACGAATATCAGCGTCTAAGCCGAGCATTAATATCTGTCTGCGCTCGTCTTTACACAACACACAGCATATTTACTCCTCACAAAGCTTAGCTCTGATTGATTACAGCAAGCTAATGATAATTCTAAAATGAGCAATTAGCTTGCTTTGATTCTATGTTTGCTTAAAATGGAACTTAAGCTGATATATCTCAGAAGGACGACTACATTGGTGATGCTCCTAAGTTTTCTTGAGAAGATAGGTAAAGTAAGGAAATTTATTAGGATATGACACGACACCAGAAAGTAGACCGGGCATTGTCTAAACATACATATTACTTTGTTAATCGGGTGTTAGGTATTAATTACCCATTAGCACATATAGTCCTTTACAATGTTCGGAGGTATTTTGAAATAGCGAAACAATTTATTGTACTACTGTGGTCAGAAGTAAAGCATTTGTTTTTTATGTTTAAATATCTCTAACAAGTTTTAAAATGTAAAAGAAACATAAACATTTAAGATTGTATGATGACCAAATAATAACGCAAGTCTTGCGTTTTTTGGCTCTAAAATAACAGAATACGACAATTACTGTAATGGGAAGTCGCGTAACACCTACCTTAGAGTCTAATACTTACATAGTTTTTCAACAGAACGAAATAATCACGACAATGGTTGATATTTGCCTCAATTTGCTAGTCTACAAATCAATAGCAGTACAATTTCATTCCAGGGGTATAACCCGCGCAAATAAAATAGACATCTCTTGTGAAGAAGATCGAATCGCGCGAGGCGCTAATTCAAGTAATACTATTGCGATGCGATTGGTTAGAAGACTACCGATAGTGTGAATGAAACGACTATTACCGGACTAATACGACTCTATTAACCCTGGGTGGGTGTGTAAGGGTATGTAATACCGTTCAGTCGTTTTTACGTAATTGAGTAAAATACATCCAAACATCTACACAAACCTTCACAGGTAGGATTAAAATATATTAAAAAATCTAAATCTCGATTCGATATCGATCGATCGTTATCAACCCTTTTATGTCCTTACTGCTGGGGCACGGGTCTCTTCCTGCATCGCAGGAACGTTAGGACATACTCCACTACGGGGGCCAAGTCTGGGTTGGTGGAGGATTGTAAGACAGTGGCGAGCATTAAAACCAGAAGTTATCAAGCCGCCCATAAGGCCTCTGACATCTTGATTATTTAAAGACAATGGGGTAATATAGACATCCAGAGTAGCGGAGAAAGATATTAAGTAGAATCTAGTTGTTGCTGAATTTGCTATTCTGATAATACTCCGAACAAATTAGTTATTCGGCGGAAGGTTGAATAAACATAAATGTTAATAAACAATACCTTGCTGTTCCAGCAGGTTTATTTAAAGGGTAATCTATTCTAAGCTAATTTTGAACTTTACTTGTTGATCATCAAGTTGGTCTTGCGGGATAATTTTACACAAATGAAAGTTTTAAAGCACTGCGGCGGTAACCCAGTTGTTAGAACAATGGACTTGGAAGCGAAAGACACAGGTTCGATTCCCAGTGCGGGCATGTACCAATGACTTTGTTTTCTAAGTGATGTATATTACTATTTTTATATTATTATTATTATTTTTAGCCTCTAAATAGGTTTTTAATGTATATTTGTGATGTTATAGTAGCACTTTCTTTTGCTGGCAACTCCGTCCGCGTGGAAAAGAATCAAGGAACAAAAATTTTTCAACCCCCATTCACTCCCTTAAGGGTTACATTTAGAAAAACGGCGAAACTCGTGTTCGATCAATTCCGTTGAAGAGTAATTGTTTTAAGTTTCAAGAAAATTAGACAAATTTCTTTATACCTCCCATACAAATTGTGGCAACCCTTTTCGCCCCCTTAGGGGTTGAATTTGAAAAAATCCGGTCTTATTCCTTGCCTACATTATATAGACACTCTCTGGGCAAAATTCCAGCTTCCTAGCTGCAACGGCTTGTGCTGGGCGTTGATGAGTGAGCCAAATGCCTTAGCGCTTGAAGTCGCCAAACCGCTGTGGGCACGCGTGGTCATTAAGCCCATACTCTCTCTCTGAGAGAAAGCCTGAGCCTTAAAGTGGGACGTTTATAGGCTACAAAAGGAATTTAAGTTTTAATGTAAGATTTTCTGAATCCTGTTGTGAAACCAACAAATAAAATAAATCTCACCTTTGTACAGACAGATTGTTTGTACAATAAGGATTTTTCAAATCAAATCTATCTTGATGTTTAGGATGCCCTCCAACCAGGTTGGATGACGATCTCCGAAAATCTGCCGGCAGATGCTGGATGCGGCAAGCTGAAGACAGGGCGCTATGGCACTCATTAGGGGCGGGCTATGTCCAGCAGTGGACTAATATAGCCTGAAGAAGAAGAAGGATATTCAAATAAAAATAAATGAGTGGTACCACTGTGGTGGAACGCCAACCTCACATTCGTTAGGTGATGAGGTTCAATCCCAGCAAGAAACATTGACTTTATTTTCTAAGTTACGAGCATTTGTAAAGTTGTAGTAACCAATCAGCGTAAATCAAAATTTCGTGAGGAAAATCGCCAATCCGCGATGAGCGCGCGTGTTCATTAAGCCCGTACACTCTCTCTGGGAGAAGGCTTATGCCCTGCAGTGGAACATATATTTAGAGGCTCAGTCAACTCCCTAATTCCACAAGTCTTATAACAGGTAACAAACATAATAATACCTTCAGTGCATAATCTCAAGTACAATAAAAAAAAACAAATAGTCAATATAAAAGTAAATCCGGAATCGTTCACTTACCTAGTCGACTCTCCTGATAACAGATCAAGTAAGTTATTCCGGATTTTTGTCATTGATGAGTAAATGGTAAAACATAAGATTACCTCACGACTGTATCAAAGAGGGGTAGGCAGAGACCAGGGCCTGCCACTTGACAGATTCTGACAGATCATCTTCGCCGCATCAACGTTCATTGCGTGCACGCACGGGTACTGCTACCTTCTAGAGTTTTCATTTAAAAAAAACTTAAGCGATGGTTTAATTTCTACCATGGAGGCTCGTTCGCAGTACATCGGTTGCGAAACGTGTAACTCCCGCGTATTATACTCTTAAATTATGGTTGCAAAATTCTTCATTCTACTTCCATCACGTATCCATTCATTAAACTCCGATGCGACTGTCAGTCACATCACAAGACGATTACGACAGAAGTACTTTATTAACGGTTAGTTATTAAACTCTTGTAAAATGTGGTCTTATTTTTTTGATCAGCATCAACCCACTGAGGAGGCCCGGGCCCGGGCACGGGCCTCGTCCTTAAGGTAGATATAGGCTATACTCCACCACGGGGGCCAAGTCCGGGTAGTTGGAGGATTGTGAGACAGTGGCGGGCCTTACCGTCAGAAATCATCAAACCACCCAAGACCTCTGACATAGCTTAACGACTGCCATTACATGACACGCTGCACCAACAAGCACAGAAGCGATTGATTCCAATCACTCGGTTCCACTGGGCCACGAGCGCTTTCTGGTATTTGTTGTATGGTATTTTGGGCATTTTTGTTACTTCGTTAAAATCTTTTGATATTTCTATCGGCGACATTTATTTTAAAGCTTATTAATCGGTAGTGATAGCAAATAAGTGATCCTTCTATGGCAATAATTTTGTGAATAAACGCGCAAGCCTTTCATGACTGTAGTACAGCGTTCAAATTGTCACTCAAACGATACCATTCCGAGATCTGTACGTAAATATAAAAAAAACAACTTATATTTATAGCAAAAAAACTACAAATCTAGCAATGAAGCTACTTGAACAATGTTCTTCTGAAATTCAAATTTCGCAAAAGTTTGAAGTTTTTCGTAATTGTAAATAAAGTAGAATATTTCATTGTGACTTTAACTCAGTCACCAATTTACGTTAACAATGGCGGCATTTACGTGACACAGTGATATTTCGTGCACGTCGGGCAGGTCGGTGCGACACAAAAACTCCTTGCCTTGATGATGAAATGAAAGAATACACTAATAGACTAATTTAACCAACGCAAACTGGCCGTGTTGTAAAGAGGCCAAATATTAGACAACGATAACCGAGTTTACGAACAAAATTATGTGAGAGGAGAATCATTTTATGGTGTAGAAAATGGGTCGTGTCGTGGAATGAGGGACGGTGGGACGACTTTTTATTTGCCAGCTCGCAACGTCGCCTTTGTTTGTAGAGAGACACTTTTACCGTGACACGCTGCTTTACTGAGAAACAAGGAAGATGCTTGTAAATTAAACGGTGTAGACATTCAACTTTTTTCCCACTTTTGTTGTAACCTATGCTTGTTCAAGCGCACACCTGTTAGCTCCATAGTTACACGGTTGTCATGCAGATGTTTAAAGAGATTTTAATAAATTAGTCAGGTTAAAGCTATGTGAAGTTGTAGTAGGTACTTACTGTTGTTTAAATGCTTATTACTGTTGTTTTTATTTAAATTTTTTACGTTTATTTGTTTCTATTGTTTTTAGTTGTGTTCGTATTTAACTTCATTGTTATTAGTTCGTTTCTGTATGTTTATTTTTGGTATTGTGGTCGTAAATAAATATACTTCTTCTTCTTCTTTTTTTTTCTTCTTGTTCTACTTAGCAATACGATCTGATTACTGTGAAGGAAAACGTAGGGGAGAAACCTGAGCGTCTGAGGTGTTTAAATGTCTCGACGCTTGAAATTGCCAATCCTCGGTGGATAATTTAAGCCCATACTCTGTTTTTTTTCTCCCTCTTTCTCTCTCTTTCTCTCTCTCTGAGAGAAGGCCACGCAATGAGACATCTATAGGCTATAAAAAAAAGAAGATAAGGAAACAATGTTTTCTTCATGTAAAATTACGAGTCAAAAGTATTAAAATTCAATTAAGGGAAACATTCGACGTTTCCTTGCCGCAAGACTTGCTGAGGTTCATTAAAACGTTATAAACATATCGTTTTACTGCTAAAGGAACGTTGAACACACTTGAACGCTACTAATACGCGGTGATACGCGAACCTCACTAATTGCCACGCCTCATGGTGAACAGTACGAGATTTCGCAATGAAAATTAGACTGTGTAATAACGTTGCCATTTAAGGTGTTCAACAAACCGTAAATGAAAATAATAGGAACCTCCACAAGGAAAGCGCAAACGGTATTATAGTAATTAAGAGAAGAGCACTAGAGAATTTGTCCCAGCACAATGTTTTCGGTAGAACAGGGTCGTTAAATACACTCTGAGCCTGCCAACTTCGACGGCCGCTGTACTATTAAGCAAATAAAACTGTTCATTAAATTTCAAATTGATTACTTCGCGGCTTGTATTCATTGCGTTATAAATTTACTTTGTGAATTTTTCGCTCGCAGGAAATTCGTGCGGCGCTAATTTGGATCCCCTTATTAATGGCATTCTGACCTTTCTAAGTCGAAAGGCTCGGTTCAAGAATGACAAACATACCATATGTTTTTCAAACAAACAAACAAACAAACAAACAAACAAACAAACAAACAAACAAACAAACAAACAAACAAACAAACAAACAAACAAACAAACAAACAAACAAACAAACATATCATAGGGCACAAGCTTTCTCAGAGAGGGAGTATGGAATAATTTACAATGCGTGCCCACCGCGAATTGGAGATTTCAAGCGCTGAAGTATTTAAACACCTCAGACACTTAGGTTTCGTCACGATGTTTTCCTTCAACTTAGCGAGTGACTATAACTGCACAAATGTACATTACTTCCTAAATATACCTTCCTTGCTTTCATATACTTATTCTTTCTCATAAAAAGCATTTTTTATCTCTGTAATAAAATATGACAGTTTATCAAACAAACAAACAAACAAACAAACAAACAAACTGGACGAAATCGCTACAAATCACTTAACTATTACTATACTTTATTGCACAAAAACTTCAAACAAAACATTACATAAGAAATAACTTGTAAAAAGGCGAGCTTATCTCTGTAAGAGATTTCTTCCAGCAAACCTCGGAGAGTCGGAGCAGCTACAAAAAACGAGTCTATATACGTGTAGAAAATAAACTACATAAACTGCGAAAATTCTTAACAATAACCTAAGCAGATCACTTCGACCGCCCACTCTAGGTATATTGCCCACTGAATCCACAAATTTTACATTTCTCCTACCTACTGCTCTACTCACTCACTAATTTGAAAAACCTTTGTGGTCTGCACGCTGACAAATTATACCACCGGCCAGGCAGATGTTCTAAATTTAAACTAACCACATCTCCGCAAATCCTTTGAATCAGTCACGGGCCAACTCCAAAGAAGATCGTTCAACAAAGCGCTGTTATTCCAAGTGTATCTTCAAAGCACTGTCAATATTTGTTCAGCGCCATGATGAAGAGTTTGCTGCGTCCACTGTGAATTATCTTACACGAAGAACTTTTTTGGTCGTTATTCGCGTCTGGTGTTTGCGGAGTAAACATTTTGTTTCCGGTTGTGTGGCAATCGCTGCCCTGTCAGCTCTTTAAGAACTTGTCATAGAGCATAAACACAGATAATAATTAGGAAAAATTGTCAACAAAATTAAAATAGTAAATGTCATTTATTAAAATTATACTTCATTGCACACGAAACATTAAACAGGACATTATATAAGAAATAACATGCACAGCACCGAGCTTGTATCTGTAAGAGTAATCAGTAATCTGTTTTCTGCCAGCAAGTCTTGGAGAGTCGATTCATATTCATAGACAGAGATATAGACATAATTTAAAAACCTATTTAGAAGCTAAAAATTCCACCCATGCCGGGATTCGAACCCGTGACCTCTGGCTATCCGTGCCAGCGCTCTTTCCAACTGAACTAATGGGCGACTCACCATCAGTGAAATTTCTAACCTCTTTACAATATTCTCTGTATTACGTATAATTTTAGTGCATTAAAAAAAATATAGACATAATTTATTGATAATATTCATTACAAGTCGAGGTGAAATTTCGCAATAGACATAATTAAAAGTAAAATTACGTCAAATATGCAAGAAAAAATTTATTAGGCAAAATTAAAAGTACTTGGTTATGACACAAAATAAAATCAAAACAAAAACTCGAAGATAGTCCGGGATTTTCGTAGTACACTCAATACAATAGGCAACAGAGTAGTTATCTCGTAGTAATTATTAAGTTGTGTGGTGTCGGCCTAGAGAATAGCACCAACCCAAATTCTTCCCGCGGGTGTCGTAAAAAACGACTAAGGGACACAAACCAGGGTGTGGGCAGCAGCGCCCCTGCAGTACAATTCCACCAAACTGCGATCCCAACCCGCATGCCCAGCGTGGGGATTATGGGCATTACCCCCCAATGATGGCACAACGTTGCGCTATGGCGCTCATTAGGGTAGGGCTATGTCCAGCAGTGGACTAATATAGCCTGAAGAAGAAGGAGAAGTATTAAGTTTAGCCTAAAAAATACTTTTCCGACATAAATCTACTCTTTTCGCGTTAATTCCACATCATATAAAATAGTAGCTGGTTGTTCGTTTAAGATAACAGGTAATAGGTAGTCTGCAGTAAACATACAGTGGTCATAGCTGTAGCCGATAAGAACAATAACTTGTAAATTACATAGATTCTCACAAAAGTAGATAAATAAAGTAGATGACACAGTTGTTGAAAGCTATTTCCCTTTTTATTACTTACACAAACACACCACTCAATTGTAGGAATTTACCTACACTAGGTATGTCAGGTTTTGAGTACTATACCGTTAAATAAATGTTTAATATGTCTATGTAGTTTAACTTTAAGAACATATGCAGTTGAATAGTTTTTTTATTTCAAAATCTCTATCTCGACTTGATACGCCGAATGTCTATCCAAATATGGCGTTTTACACCCCAATGATGGCACAACATTGCACTGTGGCGCTCATTAGGGGAGGGCTATGTCCAGCAGTGGACTAATATAGCCTGAAAAAGAAGAAGAAGAAGATGGCGTTTTAAATTCACATACAATGCTTTTAGCGCCACAATCACTCACAACCATATTTTCGTCAAAGAAACATCAAAGTTTTTTACCTACTGTTACATAATAACGATCAACATCACATCGCTGCTATGCAGAAGATTGTAATTGATTTGACGCACTTAGTACAGTGCCATTTTGAAATTTCTAATTTACAACTGAAATAATAGTAGTTTAATAATACTACTTACATACGTCCCATTGTAGGCACAAGCCTTCTCTCATATGAAGAGAGGAGAGTATGGTGCAGATTAACGATTTCATGCGAGGAAGTATGTGAACACCTTAGACACCCAGGTTTACTCACGATGTCTTCCTTCACAGTTAGCGAGTGTTACTTCTACTATAATTTAAAATTTATGTAACTTGGAAAATAAAGTCATTGGTAAAGTTAATTAGTAAAAAAAATTGAGCTGTATATATCATTTTATTGTTTAATTTATTGTATTTTGATTTATTATCAACTTTTATAATGCGTTATTCTTAATATGGATTTTGATTTGTCTGAAATAAAATATTATTATTATTTATTAAACGCCGGGATTCGAACCCATGACCTGCCTAAGGAGAAGCCGTTTTTACCGCTTCGCTACCACCGCTTTAACAACTCAATTGTAACAATAACAATTATATAGTTGCAAGCTCGGCTGACGACTTATGTGACAGCTCAATATTAGCGTTAGCCCGAAACAATGGGAATACATTCATACGAAAAGCCTCTGGGAATACTTACTAACGCAAGAAGGTACGCTTTAAAAGGCTGGTAAGAGCGTGTCTTGTGCATTGTACTATGATTTAAGTAGACATTTGAAGTAGTTTTTACGGAGACTAGAGAAAAAATAATCATTGCCTACAAACCTCTTCAATAAAGACTTACAGCCTTATTTGAAAAAACAAATTTACTTAAAACACTCTAAAACGCTTACTAAAATGGTCTAGATTTCACAAGGAAAAGACGAAACCAAAGAGTAAATAAAACGCCTCTAGGGGTATTGGAGTGCCTTAGCGGTATTGTGTTTTTATGAATAAGGCCGTAACTTTTATTTGTGAAGAATATGGAATAGTCCGTTAAATAAATATATCAATACTTTCAAACGCAAATCTAATATTTTTGAGTTAAAATGAAATAAAATTGAAGTATCTATTGTTATTTGTATTCTATCTTTTCTTCTTGACTAATCTTTTACATTAAAATGTCAATGTAGTACTTTAATCATCAACTTAATTTATGACCAAAAATTTTCAACTTAATATCAAACTCAAGATTAAAACTTATATTCGGAAGTAGCTATGTAGACATTAGAAACTTCCTTCGGTTGCCTTTCTCTATTTTTCGTGGTAGATCAGCAGTGAGTCTAACGGATGCATTAAAAAAATAAAAAAAGTGTAATTGCACACTATTTGTAGTGTTTTTGTGGTCCCGTTACTACAAGAACCTCTTAAATATTGCTACAAAAGTCATAACAAGAGGCGGTTGTAGTACCTGCGGCTGCATATTTCGTACGCTGCTTATGTAAATTCATTCGTATAATAAAATGTATTTGGCCGCCACGATAACGAGAACTACAAAACTGATAGAAACAGAAGTAGGTGGTGCCTAGCTGTACTTTGCCCGGGATTAACAATTTTTTTTTTTTACGTAGCCTCGTTTGTGTCCCACTGCTGGGAAAAGGCCTCCCCCTACTCAGACCAGATGTTTCTGTCTTGTGCCACCTCAGACCAAAATAATTAATAAATATTCATGGACATATTACACAGATCTCGTTAGCCCTATATTAGGTACAACTTAATGACTTGTGTTAACTCGACGATACATTTAATAAAATAAATACATATTGTGCTAAGAAAAAAATAGTGATAGCTCCCAGGAATGTTGCCAATATTGTTTTGGCAATATTGCCCTCATCGAAAGGTTGCGTAGAGTTATTTTAGTATTTTTTTTAATACTCAACAAAAACAGAGTGAAATAATAGGGGTTAAAATATGAAATTGCCGTTTTATTGCAATAGGTTCTTTGAATTGACTATAGAATCTTCATGCTTTGAGGTTTTCGAATGAAACTTTTTTCAAATGGTTTCTATGATGTTCTTTTTTTAAAAAATGTGAAACATTTGAATATCGACTTTCAATTGTTTTTGATATTTGATAATATTTTTTTTATAATATTTTTGATGATATTTTGAAGGTGCTTCGGGGTGTTAACCGCTAAAACGCTACCATTGGAAAAAAAATAATAACTTGTTTTGTAGGACGTTTTATCTAAAAGTGAGCATGAGAAATCTCAAGAGAACTCTAGTTTCTAGACTGTAGGTTCTAAAAATAGCTGTCGGGATTTTTCATGTTCACTTTAAGGTAAAAAGGTATTATAAAACAAGTTGTCTTTTTTTTACTGGTGGCGCTGGTTATCTCTCCGAAGTGCCTTAACGTATGATGCAATGTGTATGTTTTTTTATATTTATTCCTGTTGAATAACATGTTTACTTTATATATCGATTGTGTTGTATCACTTTCTTATATTAGTTTTTTTACGGGTTCGTTATTATTGTTTAATTTTTTTTTAATTTACAACATCATGTTATGTTCTATACCTATAAATATATATATATATATATATATATATATATATATATATATATATATATATATATATATATATATATATATATATATATATATGATATATATAATATGAGGGGTACTTTGGAAAAACACCCACTTTTTTATGTCTATGGTTAGCTTGACGGTCGTTTCATTAAACATTCTTGCTTTTACGCAAAAATTTTAGAAATATGACAAAGAATTGCTTAAGCGTAACAAAACTCAGACGAAGTCGAATCTGTCCTTTCATGACATTACTGAGTTCAAGTGTAGTGGTGAGACAGAGCCCTCCTTTGCTCTTATTAAGTCGGAATATGAGAGTGTATTATCATATTATTATTTATTGTGAAACCGCGTTTTTGTTCTTGGCGTTTGTGCGGCATAATAGCCCTGTAGGTATATTTATGTTTTGCTCTAATGAGAAAGAAACCACGAAGATTAGTAAACAAGTTGTTTTTTTAGTGTAACAGATTTTGGCCCGTTGAATTGTTGGAGTAAGATTTATATTGTTTCGGGAGTAAGTAATTAATCTAAGCAAAAGGTACAATTAATTCTGGTTAACTCGTACTCTCTGTCTTCCCAGATTTTCTGAATTGAGAAATACTTAACTCTTTGAATTTCACAGAAAAAAGCGTGACAGAACATGCCGTAATGCATGTTGGTACATGTTATTTCTTATGTAATGTCCTGTTTAATGTTTCCTGTGTTAAATTAAAACAAATAACATAACAAAACATTTACATACCGGCACAAACATTGCTTCTGATCCCCCACTAGGATACTCTGTATCGTGGGAGCCAGTAACAGGGACATTGCAAACATGTGTAACGGTGCAAACCTCTTTACACCATTTTTATTTCTTTTTCTATCGATCATTTTCTAATATTTAAATTTTGTCACTCATTCTTCGATTTCCCTCATTTTTCATCCACTACCACATTACGCTTTGACCAGATCTGACTTTTTACCTGCTTCTCCGTTTTTATCCAGTTTTCTGTTAATATTACTACAATTCTACAAATAAAACCACACCTAAAGTCGTTCCAGAGTTTATTTACTATTATAAAAGTTATACATCGTTCCACTGGCGCCCAACGTGGGGCGCCAGTGGAACGATGTAAACACAGTCATGTTACACATGTAAACCAAGACCAGGGGATTAAACGAACGTTACTTTAGCTTTTACTTAGTGAAATTCTCAATTCAGAAACCAGCACTTAGTCCCACGTGGTGTGGGACGTGGGGGTTAGCTTTCCTTATTTTCTCTCTCCACTTAGCCGTATTCACGACCTTGTTTATCAAGGCTCCGCATTCTGTGAGATCTGATTAGCTCATAGCGATATCTATAAAAACATATTGCCTACATAAGCAGCTGAAATATAGCGAATGAAAACGGCCTTACACTATTCTATTTGACAAAATAATAATGAACAGTTTGTTACAGTTAAAAAAATGTATGTCGTATGTTGAAAAGTGTCATTTCGTACTCTTTGCTTAATTCCTGTGTTAATATTTTAGTAGTTTTGGAGCCCCGAGTACCTACTTTGGAGTTAGGTTTTTACATCGGAATGATATCGCTGTACCTACATGATTATATTATTTTTAATGCGCTAACCCGTGCTAAGGATGTAACGGTGCAAACTTCTTCACACCATTTTTATTTCTTTTTCCATCTATGATTTTCAAATATTTAAATTATGTACGTCACACATTCTTCGATTTCCCTCATTTTTCACCACTACTACTTTACGCTTTGACCAGATCTGACTTTTTACCTGCTTCTCCGTTTATCCGTTTTTATCCAGTTTTCTGTTAATATTACTACAATTCTACAAATAAAACCACACCTAAAGTCGTTCCAGAGTTTATTTATTATTATAAAAGTTATACAACGTTCCAAGGACAATTTTAAAAACATATTGAGAGGCTAAAAATTTCACTCATTTCACGGGATTTGAACCCGTGACCTCTGGTTATCCGTGCCAGCGCTCTTTCCAACTGAGCTAATGGGCGACTCACCAGCATCAGTGTAATTTCGAACCTCTTTACAATATTCTCTGTATTACGTACAGGCAGCGAAATTGAAGTTGTTAAAATTGTCCTTAGCACGGGTAGCATTAAGAAGAATACAATTGTCTTAAACCCGTCAATATCAAAGAATAAAATTTAGTCAGTGTGTTTTAGATACAGAAAGTATAGAATGTGTAAAAAAGCTCCATGTTTGACTGTGAAACCTTAAAAACGCGTCACATACAGACGTGCAGACATGAAAGAGGATTCTGTTGGACAACAAAACACTAAAAAAGTCGAGTCGCTTTTTACGCGCCGCGTAAAACACCTTGGCTCTCTGAAACTGGGACAAAAACATGAATAATTTTTCAACATCTACCCTTAGCAACGCCCGCACGCATACCTGGCAATACTGGCATACAGCTTTTATAGCACGCAGGATAAGGTCGACAGTTGAACAAAAAAACGTGCGCCATGAAGTGACAGCGGCGCTGCCTGAGAAGTGCGAAATACTACAGAGATGATAAACCTTGAAAGAGTTGAAATTTTGTTTTAAAGAAAAATGTGGCTTTCGGTTGTGAAACATATAATAATAATAATAATTCTTTATTTCAAATACCAAAATTTTTACCATGTAAATAAATGACTTCAATCGTTTGGTGCTAAATCTATTGTACAATATTCTTGTCGTTGCATCCTGTCTCCTAAACTAGGCGAAAAACCTGTATCTTAGGAGAAGGTGAAATTAAATTAAAGCATAAAACATGTGCGTACAAACTTTCGTCGAGATACATTGAGCGGACGACTGTCAGTCAATATAACAATATTATTTGCATGCAAGAATAATATGACAAAAAACAGTTTTTTAAAAGAATACTGACAAGTATTGACCCAGGATAGAAAACTGTGGACTGAATTAGGGGAGGCTTTTACCTAGCAGTGAGACACAAACAGAGGCTACGTTAAAAAAAAAATTAAAGGAGTAAAAAAAACTATACAAGTTATACGATATAATTGTCGCATTAAACAAACGACCCTACTGGGATTAACCCCGTTTTAGTATACTAAGTAACTAAAAATCAATTTCTCTGATTGTTTTTTCTTACATAGTTCTATATTAAATGGATCTAATCGGCATTATGATGATTTAATTAGGGACTTTTAATCCGCTTTGCAATAATCGCGACTAGGCCAGTTCAATATAATATAATAATGTATGAGCATCGCGAGTCATTAAAATACTATCGTTTGTTTTTATAATTTAAATGAAGGTTAACTTATTTGCAAAGTTTTCCCCGTAATACCCTACCCAAATAATATTTTAAGCGATGCAACCACGGGTGCCCCAGCAACCGTGCCCCAGCATTGGGGGCATACAAGGGTTGAGTAAAGATGTGATGTTGTAAAGCTTTTATAAATAATAAAACTGGAACGACTTCAACATTGTGCTACAACAGAAAACTGGATAAAAACAGAATAAACAGGTAAAAACAGTCACGTCTATTCGAAATATTAAGTAGTAATCCTGAAAAGTTAAGGAAATCTCGAAAATGGGTGACGTCATTTTTAATTTTTCATAATGATAGACAACATTAAAGAAATATAAAAAAATGGTGTAAAGAGCTTTGCACCGTTACAAAGAGACGCGTGAAACTGGTTGACCATCCCTGCCACAGTATATTGCATCCCATGAAGATAAATCTTAGCATAGGCGGCGGTGATTGACAGGTTTGCTTGTTAAAAGTTTCACCAATTTTCAACCAGTGGGTCATTATTTTGACAGTATCTAATATAATGAACTCGTTTTAAATGCCATTTATACATAGTTGGAGAGATTGAAAGGTTTTCCTTTGCTAAATTCTTGTAGTCTTCGCCGGAGCTCTAATTCACACGTACATACCTTCGTATGTATTTTATTTTAAACGGAATTCTATGTATCAATCAATTAGAAACTGTTATAAATTTTAAATGCATGAAAATATTTAGATTTTAAATTTGAAATTCTTCGCTTAATAATATAAACTATATGTGTATGGTAGAAATGTACAAAATTTGATGTATACTTTATTAATGAATTACACTGAATTAAATAATTTTGAATTTTTGACAATTAGTTTAGCAAGCTGAAGTGGCAGTGGGCTGGCCATATCTCGCGAAGAACCGATAACCGTTGAAGTAAACGCGTTCTTGAGTGGAGACCGCGGCTCGGCGAACGTGGTGTAGGACGCCCTTCGACTAGGTGGGATGACGATCTGCAAAAAACTGCCGGCAGATGCTGGATACGGCCAACTAAAGACAGGGCAGCAGTGGACTACATAATATAGCCTGAAGAAGAAGAAGAAATTTAACCATAGGTAAGTTCAGCCGGTGGTAGAACCCCGTCTGTGTTTGCAGTCAATAATTTAGCCATATGAACATTACAGCAGTGGTAGAGGAATGTTAGAACGCCGGTTTGTCATTCGGGAGGTCGTAAGTTTGAATCCGGGTATGTATAATTTGCAATGACTAGCAATACCACTCGCTGACTGTAAAGGAAAATATCGTAAGGACACCTGAGTGTCGGAGGTGTTTACATACCTCATTGCTTCACCAATCCGCAGTGGGAACGCGTGGTAATTAAGCCCAAACTCTCTGGCCATTCTCTCTGTCTATGAGAAGGGCTGTGCCCCACTGTAGGTCGTATAAGGCTGCACTGTAGCAAACCATTAGATCACCCAGTCAACTGAGTATCCAATCATCTACTTTATTTAAATAACCTGGTTTTATTCAATAAATTTATAGGGCACATTCCGTTGACCTAGAAACAGGAAATTTGTAAAGTGAAATCAGCTTATACTCATAATGCAAGAAGAAAGAAAATTCTGATATTTGCAAAATAAAAACGCTCTTAAACGATATGACGTCGCAAAGGAATTAGTGACGTCACTAGTCAGTTAACAAACAAATGTCAAGTCGACGCTCGGGTTCTCGCATCGCTATATTTACTGACTCGACCAATCTTTACCGTTTTCGATAAAAATTCTCCAGATACAAAATTATCAAGTTTTACTCTGTTTTTTGCAGATTTTTTTTACGTTGTCAAATCGCCTATTAGGTGAAATGCATAATATTATAACTTAACTTAGTCATAGACTAATAAGTATATAGTAAGCATCTTCTGCGCTTTTAATTGTCTTTGTCGTATTGCAATGTGATGATCTCTCACTCGTGTAAATGTTTCGGTACAATTAGGTGACTCTTCAGTTTTAACGATTGAAGTTAGGGGTCTCCGCTTTGATTGTATAACCCTAATTTGGCTGTCGACGAGTGCTCTTTACCTACTGTGACATAAAGAGTATTAGTTTTATTCATTTGTGACCGTATTAACTTCTTCTTCAGGCTACCTATATTATGTAGTCCTCTGCTGGACATAGCCCTCCCCTAATGAGCGCCATAGCGCCCTGTCTTCAGCTTGCCGCATCCTGCGTCTGCCGGCAGTTTTTTGCAGATCGTCATCCCACCTGGTCGGAGGGCCGGACCGTATTAACTGAGATAAAGAAAATATTTATTGCCTCATCAAAAAACAACTTAAAACTAAATAAGACTTTAAACTCGGATGTGGAATTATAAAATAAGACAAAAGGTAGCGGTTGAGCTGGTGCTGACCCGGGTCAGTCCCGGACAGCGCTAGTTTTCGGCCACTGCTTTGTCCCTGATATGTTGTACGGGAGTAATGTTTAGAGGGTAAACAATTAACTAACTACTAATAAAGTTCTAAAAGTCGATTAAAAACGAAGTGAAACAAAAATCAATTAATATATGAGATTAAAAAAAATCTTAAGTAAAAGTAAGTTATTAAATTTTTTTAAACTGGATAAATAACCTTTAGTTTCAGTCTCATTTATAAAAACACGATTCTTTAAAATACTCCCTATAACCGTCTTGGAAATGGACTGTGATACAGACATTAGACGGGAAATATACTAAACTAAAATAAGAATATTCATTATTGTCACATTTACATACTGGCACATACATTGCTTCTGGCCCTACACTAGGATACCCTGTGTCGTGGGTACCAGAAACACATACCATACCAGAAACGACATCACTAACATGTAAACATCCAAGACCTGGGGGTTTTTTTGTCCCCAGCCGGGGATCGAACCCGAGACTTCTCGCATGGTAGGCAAATGCGCTACCGCTGCGCCACAGAGGTCGTCAACGTCTGACAGTAAGGCCGCCACTGTCTTACAATCCTCCACCAAACCGGACTATTCGCCCCCGTGGTGGAGTATGGCATAACCTTCCTGCGATGCAAAAAGAGACCCGTGCCTTGGCAATGGGGACTTACAACAATTCTGATTGGTATCAGAAGATTGGTACAAACAATTCCCTTTTGTAAAAACCTATTTAGAGGCTAAAATTCCACCCATGCCGGTATTCGAAGCCGCGACCTCTGGCTATTCGTGCCAGCGCTCTTTCCAACTGAGCTAATGGGCGATTCATCGGCATCAGTGAAATTTCGAACCTCTTTACAATATTCTCTGTATTACGTACAGGCAGCGACATCTGGCTGAGAAATTTACCTCACTTGCAGCCCCGAGCACCTACTTTGCAGTTAGCTTTTTACATTGGAATGATATCGCTGTACCCACAGGATTATATTTTTTTAAAGCACTAACCCGTGCTAAGGACAATTTTAAAAACCTATTTAGAGGCTCCTCTAAATAGGTGTACTTTAAAAAAATACATATGTGTTTGTCCTGCTCTGCGTCTCGTTGTAATCGTCGTCGTCGTCGTCAGGCTATACTAGTCCACTGCTCTGGACATAGCTCTCCCCTAAAGAGCGCCACGTTGTGTCATCATAGGGGGTAATGCTTATAATCCCCACGCTGGGCATGCGGGTTGGGGATCGCAGTTCGGTGGATTTGCGATTCCCAACCCGCATGGCAATTCCATGGCAATTCTCACCCACAATGAGTTATTATGGGTGAGAATTGCCATGGAATGGAGCGAATAGTTGCGTCGCAGCATGCGGTGGGGGCCTATGTCTGCCTCAGCTGCCCTGCCCTGTACTGAACTTTACTGCGCTGTTCTGCGTCGCCTGCGTCTCAGCATTCGCCTAGCCTTAGGGCCGATTTTTTAATTGAGAATTTCACTAAGTAAATACTTAAATAACGTTCTGTCACTCTTTTCTGGGAAATTCGAAGAGACATCACTACAGTTAACTGTTTTCTTAGCGAAATTCTCAATTAAGAAACTGGCTATCTTCATCTTTCAGTTCTATCCATCCCAAGGTTGTCTGAAAGAGATCGCTTTTAGCGATAAGACTGCCAATTGTATACGGCAATAGCTTAGATGTGTAAGCCTTTTATGTATTTTGTTTTCTGGTGTACAATAAAGATTTCTAATCTATCAGTTTAATGATTTTGCAAATGATGCAACTGCCAAAACCGTCAATGAAAAAATCAAATTGCGTTGCAAGCCTACTAAACTTACTTACATTGAAGTGTTAACCGGACTTTATTCAGCAAAGCCTATGTATAGTTTTCTTAGTTTTCTGATTAGGATTTTGCAAACAATGCAAAGGCCAAATTACTGTCAATGAACAAATCAAATGACGTTGTAAACCGAATTAACTTACTTACATTGAAGAGTAAACCAGACTTTATTCAGCAAAGTCTACATAGTATGAAGAGTCTTTAGTTTCCTGATTATTATTTTTTGCCAACAACGCAATAGCCCAATTAGTGCCAATGAACTACTCAAATGACGTTGCAAGCCTACTAAACTTACGTAAATGCATTGAAGAGTAAACCAGACTTTACTCAGCAAAGCCTACGTATAAAGATAATCTTCAAAGTAATGGAGACATCTGAATTGTGCCCGGCAAATGGTCTAGGCAGGCATTATCTTCTATCTAGGCCGGTTTATTATGCTGTTCACGTAAACATAATAGAGGTCCGCGGTAGAACAAACTAGATATTTTTGATTACAAATGAATACTAAACAATGGCCCCAATGCTTTGGTCTGCAGCAGTGGTTCTTAACTTATTCGATATCGACCCTTGTGTGTCCCCACTGCTGGGGCACGGGTCTCTTCCTGCATCACAGGAAGGTTAGGTCATACTTCACCACGGGAGCTAAGTTCGGGTTATAAAATAGTGGCGGGCCTTATTGTCAGAAATTGTCAAGCCGCACATAAAGCCTCTGAGATAACTTAACGACTGTCATTGCATGATTGCCAGCGCCAACGGCTTAACGTGCCTTGAAAGGCACCTTTCAGTTATGTATGAAGGACCAGTTAACTAAATTTCTGTATTCTCATTCTCAGCGACCACGCAGTTGTCTAATTGGTAATATGTAACCTAAATGTAAATAAATAGAAAATGCTTATGGCATTAAGGTTGCCGCATTGTACAATTTTATGGTGCAATAAAGTATTAATAATAATAATAAATAAAGAATTGTTTGAAATTTCTATAAGTAAATAAAACACGCATAATTTTACGACGAACACTCAAAGGAATGACAGGAATTTATTTAATTGTGTTCATTTGATTGTTACACTGACTTATTAATTACTTGCTAATAATATTTTTAATGTTACACCTATCACCTCTTACTCAAAATAGATTAATATATAATAGAAAACATTTTGTCTAATCCCTAGTTCTCGCAAAGCGGGTTCTAGTTCAGACGCCTACTTCAAAGAACAAAAGTAAGCTACTACGTGTATTTAGTGGCAATCCTTTTCAAATAATTACATTAAGTTTATTTTTAATCTCTTTAATAAATAGTACATAAGCTCTTTCGTAAATAAATTATTTGATTTAGTTATTACTTCGAAATAAATGGCTACGCGGCCTACTTGCAACGCCTCCAAGGACCACGAGTCCGCGGACCACTGGTTAAGAACCACTTGTCTACGCCTTTGCTGTAGGTATTTGCTATGAGTTTGTAGTAATTTCATCTCTTTTTCTCGTTGAAAATGGTATTTATATGCTTTGTGTGGGTTTGTGTTTGTCAACACAAAGTTTTTAAATTTGATCACGTCTGGGCTAAATAAAATAAAACTGCGAGTGCGAACTTTTGCGAAAAATGTAGAAAAATATTGGAATGTTTTATTTGAGCTTGCCAAGTATACATTTTCTTCTTATAGGGGTATTTATCTATAAGTCTAGGTGTATTTCTTTGTTTGTGACGTCATTGCCTGGTTATCATAGTACAGGGTATTCAAGTATGGGACCAGGACAGGTTATTGTGTTGTGTGAATTTTTTTTTTTATTTTATTCATTGGAGAAACTGTCAATAAACCATCAGTTGATCTTTTTATACGTAACATTACGGGTGACATTGTGATGATAATCCTAAGGCACTGTTGACTAGTATTTCCTAATAACTCGCGATGCTCATACATATTTATTTTAACGTGTCTAGTCGTGATTATTTAGATTCTAATTTAGAATAAAGGGGTCGTTTTAAAAACCTATTTAGAGGCTGAAAATTCCACCCATGCCGGGATTCGAACCCGCGACCTCTGGCTATCCGTGCCAGCGCTCTATCCAACTGAGCTAATGGGCGACTCACCGGCATCAGTGAAATTTCGAACCTCTTTACACTATTCTCTGTATTACGTACAGGCAGCGACATCTGGCTGAAGTAGATTGCATCACTTAATGTCGTTTTACTTAATAAATAATCGCGACTAGACCGTTTTAACATGAAGAACTGTTGACCCTTCTATTATATAAGATTTAACTACCACGCGTGCCCGCGGATTGGTAATTTCAAGCGCTGAGTGTATTTGAATACCTCAGACACTCAGGTTTACTCACAACGTTTTCCTTCACAGTAAGCGAGTGGTATTGCTACTGTAACTTCCCATAAATAATTATGTGAAGCTACAGTACATAAGCACATAACTTATATAAAACAAAGTCCGTGCACACACCGGGAATCGAATCTGGGTCTCTAGCTTCTACCCACTAAGTACCAAAATTAACGCGGATTAAACCTTTTGTACGGTTTAATGCCATGCTATGAGCACGGCTTTATGAGTCCGAGACTTTTTTAATTAGCGAAAATTCGCGTATTTGTTCAGTACTCGGTCGGGCGAAGAATATGGCCTCAACGGAGCTACTCTAGACGCTATTTTGTTCAAAATTGCGCTACAATCAAAAACTATAAACGGCTTAATCAATGTTTTTGTCCTGTGGCAGATAATTTTGTTCGGAGGGGTAGATTTTTTCTAGAGTACTGCAGACCGCGAATCGGCAAACGTAGCGTAGGACGCCCTGTGACCAGGTCACAGGGCGTCCTACGCTACGCTTGCATCTCTACCTGGAGCTACGACATTCGCAAAGCGGTGGGCAGTGACTGGAATAGAAGAGTTAATGATAGGGCTGAGTGGGGAGAGCGTTGGTAGCGGAGCGGTGTAGAACGCCGGCTTCTCAATCGGTAGGTCGTGGGTTCGAACCCCAGTATGTACCAATAACTTTGTTTTCTAAGTTATGTACATTTGTGAAACTATAGTGGCGGCATGCGTGCATGCAACGACTTATGAACGTTGATCAAGCGAAGGTGATCTGTCAGGATCGTGGCAAGTGGCATTCCCTGGTCTCTGCCTACCCCTCTGGGATACAGGCGTGAGGTTATGTTTGTATGTAGTAGCAATACTACTCGCTGGCGGTGAAGAAAAACATCGTAAGGAAACCCTAGGGTCTGAGTTGTAAGCGTACCTCAGCGCTTGCTGCGTACAAAGGCCCACTATGAGGCTAAGTGCGGAAATATCAGGTCTAACTAACTAACTAGGCTGAGTGGGGTGCCTTAGGAGAGGCAGTTCAGTGACACCGGCTTATTATGATTTTTTTTTGGTATAAGTAAAAGTATAAAGGTTATTGAGGTTATTAGAGCGCATTGGAAACTGAGCAATTATTAAAACTGTTTTTATACGGATTTATGCTCGCTTATTACATTTTTACAATTTTCCATAATTAACTTTTGTAATTTTTGCCGAGGGTGGTAAACTAATCGTTAATGCTTTCTAAAAGACGCCCGTCACCTCAGTCATCCGAGACCGCGGCACCTGAAAAAGTGTCGAAACATCGGAAAATTTTAATTTTTTTATAAACGAGCATAAATCCGTATTAAAACAGTTTTAATTATGTCTAGTGCTCGTGTTAACCTTAGAAAATATTATACTGAGTAATTATTTTTGTTAAATTTATTAAATAAATGCACTCAATCGTAGCGCAAGATGGCCAAATTAGCATCGAGAGTATAGGGGCAGTTAGGTGGTAAATAAAGTAAGCCATTATTACTGCGAAATGGCTGTAAAATATTAATGATACGGCAGTAAAAGTTATTTTAGTATGGGCATTAAGTTGTAGGTACCTACATTTATACAACACTGTTAATTAAAGAAAAAACTGGACAGTTTTTTACCTATCGCCCATTCCACATTTCATCTACTTAAGGCCCTCAAGCCTACACCATCTGAAACCATGTCCCAGGCACTACAGCATCCAAGGGGTCTCTTCACCCATTTAGTGAGAGTGAAGATGCCACTGGAAACTGTATAAAACATCTCATTGCGTAGATGGAGAGACCAAATTATATAGAACATTGCAATCTCCATAAGTATGTCGTTTTCATTGGACTGCTGCTAAAAGTCTACGCGCGTGGCGCGTGCACGTAAGACAGTGGCGGGCCTTACTGCCAGAAGTTATCAAACCAGAGTCTGATATGGCTTAACGACTGCCATTACATGACAGCCGGCACTAACGGCCTAACGTGCCTTGCGAAGCACGGAAGCGCTCGGAAAAATGCGACTAGCGGTAGTCACGGGACGGTCACCCATCCTGCAACTGACCGCGCCTGTTAATGTAATGTATGTAAATGTTATGTTATGTTATGTTATGTTATGTCTGTTGTTGCTTAATTGATTCCAATCACTCGGTTTGACTAGGCCACGAGCGCTTCTATCTTCTATCTCTGTATCGTTATTTACTCTTAAATACAGAAAAGGGAATTTATACATTTCGGGATTCCAACTTTATGAGAACTTAATATTCCAAAAACTGGGTTTGGCCTATGTTTACTATTGTAAACTTTCTGTCGGCTTCATTGTGGCAGTGGCTTGAAACCGGGGGACGGTATCGTGTTACAAATATAATTGCTCGGGCCTCCGTTCATACACGCACCGGCAATACGATGAGACGGGGCCATTTTTGCGATCGGTCGATGCGATTGCTCTACATTTATAAATAAAAAAAAAAAACAAATATAGACCCGACACTATTCTCTGTACGTAATACAGAGAATAGTGTAAAGAGGTTCGAAATTTCACTGATGCCGTGAGTCGCCCATTGGCTCAATTGGTAGAGCGCTGGCACGGATAGCCAGAGGTTGCGGGCTCGAATCCCGGCATGGGTGAAATTTTTAGCCTCTAAATAGGTTTTTAAATATAGACCCACTTCTTACTGCCTCTCCGTCTCCCTGAGGTATGCTGGGAGAAATTCCTTTCAGATATAAGCTCGCCATTGGACATGTTATTTCTTATGTAATGTTCTATTAAACGTTTCGTGTGTGAAGTATAATTAATTAATAATTAACTAATTAATAATTAATATTTGCTTAGAATGTGGTACATTATGGTGACATCTTAATAAAATATGATTTCACCTTCTGTTAGGTATGTTCTAACATGCAAATATATGATTAAAGTTGAATTACGTAATTAAAATTAAATGGTAAAAATAACAATATGAAATAAAATATGCCAGGTACTAAAATCTACGATTATAAGATAATAGATTGTCGAAATTCAGTAATCAAAATCAAAATGCATTGAATAAAGAAATAAAAACATGCTAGAATGTGAAATTGAAAATATTAATGTTTAATTTTTAACAAAATTAAACACATACTAAGACTTTGAGTCTTCTAAAATCATAAAAAAGAAGTTTTTTAATAATATAAATTAACTATAAGTTACGTACTTAGCCAGCAGCCACACAGAAAAAACGCCAAAGCCTTTTTAAGAGTGTTTTCTGATTTTGTATATTGGCCAGAGTAATTATATTATTTTACTGAATGCAAATAAAATTTGTCACTTGTTTTAAAGACCTCATACAAAATGTAGTAAAGGGACGAAGTCCACACAGACTTCGTTCGGGCAGGCAGGCAGGCCAGCCGGCAGGCAGGCAGGCAGGCAGGCAGGCAGGCAGGCAGGCAGGCAGGCAGGCAGGCAGGCAGGCAGGCAGGCAGGCAGGCAGGCAGGCAGGCAGGCAGGCAGGCAGGCAGGCAGGCAGGCAGGCAGGCAGGCAGGCAGGCAGGCAGGCAGGCAGGCAGGCAGGCAGGCAGGCAGGCAGGCAGGCAGGCATAGGTGTACCTTCATTACCTACTATGTGCCCCATGCGGCTAAGGCGTCGGGCAAGCCTAGGTATTACCTAACACTGTTCAATCTACTAGCACTTACACGTCCATGGCTGGGCGTAGGGAATCCATCAGTTGCTTCTCTAATACTAATTTATTTTTATACTATTTTTATTTTTCATGCACTAACCCGTGCCAAAGGACCATTTAAAAACCTATTTAGAGGCAAAAATTTCCACCCATGCCGGGATTCGAACCCGCGACCTCTGGCTATCCGTGCCAGCGCTCTACCAATTGAGCCAATGAGCGACTCACGGCATCAGTGAAATATTTAAATTAATTAAAGTGAAATATAAATTAGCACGGGTTAGTGCATTAAAAATAAAAATAGTATAATCAGGCTATAATATGTTCATGAATATTTATTTTATTTATTTATAATACAGCATCCAGTGGTACCCTCCAGTGCCTGAGAAATTGTTTTCTAGATTATGTAGACTTGCCCAGCACCTAGTGCGAAAAGTGCCAAAGTCTACGAAATGTCCTAGGCCGCATTGCATGGTTTACTTTACGCATCACATAATCCTGCAGCTTTTTACAGCAGACGCGGGCATTGGTCGGCGCGGTCAAATGTGTGCATTGTGCACCCGGCTTTATGCTTCGTTTTTGTAGGTAAAACTCTCATTCGTAGCAATAAGGACTAACGAACTTAGTTTTAAAAACACAGTTTTTTTAAAACACTCTAAAAATGTCCCAGGCACTGTAGTGTCCGAGTGGTCCCTTCAACCATCTAGTGTAAGTGAAGGCGGCACTGAAAGCTTTATAAAAACCATTTCATTACGAAATGAAAAGGCCATAGGTTTTATTTTTAGAAAAGCCTAATTTCACAAATTATTGACAGTGGAGAAATTTTTAAAAGGTTTAGTAGCGAATACAAATAATACTTTCTCTAGTACCTGACAGACATAGCCAAAGTGATTGCCCGTAAGAAGTGGAAATGGGCAGGCCATATATATGCCGTAGACAAGATAAAAGATGGGGTGTAAAAGTACTGGTTTGGAGGCCTAGAGAGGGACGCAGAAGTTTGGGCAGGCAACCAACAAGATGGACTGACGACCTGGTCAAGGTGGCAGGAAAGGACTGGATTCGAAAAGCCCAAGACCGAAATAAATTGCGTGCATTGGAAGAGACCTACACTCAGCATTGGGTGGCTATGGGTTGAAGAAGAAGAGAATCCCACGTTTGGTTTGGTTCGATAAAACAGATTAGGCACAGAAAGAAAATCTTGAGTCAAACGCTTCAATCGAAGTTAATAACAATATATCGTACCTACAACGCACATACCAAATCCTATAGCGTTTTTACTTCTGTACAAATATTTTTACCATTTTATTACATACTTTAAGTAGATTCACTTAACCTAACCCAATGCGAACCATGTGAGGTAATTGTACTTTCTAACCATTTAACGTTGTATTATGAATGCCTGAATCGCGGTTCAAAAAATATGTTAAGCACAATTTGTGCCAAAAGGGCTACTATAACATAAAGGATTATTTAGATGACAATGAGGTCTGGAATGAAAGCCAGTACAATGTATGAGTTCTATGTTTATAATAATTATGTAAACTATGTTAATTAAGGACTTTTGAAAAGACTAAGTTAGGAGTTTTTTTGTCCATTTTTTCTCCTAAATGATCTAGATTTTGAAATGGACACCTAGTTGAATTGTAACGTTCACTAAGCCGCAGTTTCTGTGCTACTTTGAATAAAACCTTTTCATTTCATTTTCTAAACGCCCTATTCTAACGACTTTCCGGACAGCGGTATCTTACTATCAGATAGCTACATATTTATTATTGACAGATTAAATTCATAGTTCAAACTGCTAAAAAGTAACTGGCTGTCAAAATATTATGTTTCATTCAAATAAAAATAGTTGAACACATCGTCGGGGAAGAATCGAAATCCTTAAAAATAACACCTCAGACAACCGCTGAACGCACATCCTTTCCTAACTTGGGCAACATAATATTCTTTGTACTCAATTAAACTATGTTTAAGGGCCCACAGAAAAGCACCTGGGTCCCGATAAACATCGAACTATTGTGGAGAAATTCGAGCCTCCATTCTGACAACAAAAAGGCCATAATCGATTTCGGGACTCAAAGGCGACGCATTATATTTGACAAGTCGACGGTACAAACGTTGTTTGCGGTAGAGATTATTTTCGGTTGAAAAGAATGAAAGCAAAACACGATCTCGCTGAATATGTGGCCCGTAATTGAAATTTGAACGACGTAACCGCCGTCAAAGACTTGGGTTTTGTTGAGTTTCTTTTGGCCGAAAAGCGTCTGACATCCTGTGTTTCAAGTTGCCAAAACATCTACGAGAATTCGCGGTAAAAAGTTTTTATTTAGTTTAACTTGTAGCGTTCATTCATTCGCAGTTTCCAAGTTCTTTCGAATAATAACACTTTGCTTTTTTTCATTCATTTCATTGTACGAGTAAGCCAAGCTATGTTTTCAAACCTATTGTCAAGAAAAAAAGTGTTTCAGCCGGTTCCTGAATTGAGAATTTTACCAAGAAAATACTTAAGTGTCATGCCCGTTTCTTTCAAATTTAAAAAGTTAAGTATTTACTCAGTAAAATTCTTAATTCAGAAGCAGTCCCTTTATGATTAAACTTAAGCACCTTTTTAAACTCATTCAACTTAAATTGCTGACATCTAAAAACATGACATCTGTACGTAATACAGAGAATAGTGTAAAGAGGTTCGAAATTTCACTGAGGCCGGTGAGTCGCCCATTGGCTCAGTTGGATAGAGCGCTGGCACGGATAGCCAGAGGTCTCGGGTTCGAATACCGGCATGGGTGGAATTTTTAGCCTCTAAATAGGTTATCTAAAAATGTCAATTAAATAACAAAAACTGGTGTTTTTGAACCAAGATTTTCGTAAGCACTACAGATCATTAACTCAATTCGTGAATCCGGAATTGAGTTAATAATCTGTTGAGCTTACGAAACTTTTAATTTTTTGTCGGATCCACTTATTTCGTTTTTTGTTGAAAGAGCCCAACCAAATTTCGCTCTGATTTGCAGAGCTTAATTGAGGTGAGTAAATAAGGAGGTCGTGTCGCCAAGTAAATGAGTACGGAATTAGGTTAATAACAACTGCCGTTGTTTGAGGGAAATGAACTAAAAGCTAAATAAAGTATTGTTTAAAATCATAATAGAAAACGAAACACCAATGACTAACATTGATATAAACTTACCAATCTTTACGCATCCAAAACCAGCCAACAGGAAGCGTATGGTCAGACAAAAAAGTGCCCGCAGTGGTGTTCGTCATTATCCCTAGAAGGGTTTTGATGTAAATAATGATTAATTATATAGTATATTTCGTGTCATCGCAACACATGCCCTCCCAGCAGTTTAATCTTACCAGGTGATACATTATCTGATCAGAAACCGTGAAAGGGGTTTTAAAGCCAACCAATGTTGATGGACCTTTTATTTCAAATTGTTAATATAGAAGATGTATGTCACCAGATGGTTCGGCTTTTGTAGTGTAATAGAAGACATCACGATAAGTAGTTAGTAAAATATTGAGTATACCCTCCCTCGCCGTTCGGAAGTTTAAACCTGAAAAGGTAAGAGAGATAAGGAATGCTTTTGATTTTATGTTAGGCCCTTTGGCTATTCAAATTAATTAAAGAGGAGGCCTTTCTAAAAGTGTACAAAGTATATTTCATTATTACGATGAGGGTAAAACCGAACATTTAAATCACACCTTTAGCTATAGTTACAACGTAAAACGGTATTGTTTTACATCTCTCAAACATATTTGGATGCCAATAGCTAAAATTGGCTTATCAATAAAAGAGTAAAAGTACAAAATAAAACTGTCATCGTATTTTTGTCGACACGTTCCATATTCAAAATTAATCAAGCGTTTAGTCCCTTCTCGCGGAAGCGGCCAATTCCGATGAAATTCATCGGTTTTGAGTAGAACATGAAAACATAGAACAGAACAGAAGGTTTTAACAAAAATGCAAATAAAGCCACCAATTACACCGCAGGATTTGTAAGTATTGTACTTTTGAATAATTTTGATTTATATACCTATTAGCTTACTCCGCAAACGTTGTTTTTCAATATTAATTAGGTTATGACCTATTTAAGATCTACCAAATATACAAAAAAAAAATTCACAGAATACAGTGAAGCCTTTTGGAAGAAGTACGATAATAACACTGTAATACGAGATTTAGATATATTGGATGTATAAAAATATATTACCACAGTATGACGTGGTATTACTTGAGAATGATTTGATTGGTGTGGTGACAGTTTTTGTGTGATAATGCGTATTTGTCCGGACAGCATAAAATATTTTTTTCAATCATAAATATCAATTGTCAGGACGAAAATTGTGTCAGGTACTTAGATATTATTATGATTTTATGGTAATTTTGATAGACCTATATAATGGAGCGGTGGTAGCTCAGTGGGTAGAACCATAGACTGGCAAGCGAGAGCCCCAGGTTCGATCCCGAGTGCGGGCATGTACCAATGACTTTGTTTAATTTCAAAGTTACGTACATTTGCGAATTTGTAGTCGCAATACCACACGCTAACGGTGAAGGAAAACATCGTGAGGAAACCCGCGGCTTGGTTGGCTCCGCACGTATTGACTAGTCTTTCCTGTGGGCTAGGCCGACTAAGCTGTCAGGGTGGTATAGGTGCTGGGCAAGCCTACACGATCTATAAAACCATGTCCCAGGCACTACAGCGTCGGAGTGGTCCCTTCACCCATCTTGTGTGAGTGAAGATACCACTGGACGCTGTATAAATCATCTCATTAAGTAGATGCAAAAAGGCCAATATTATTATTATTATTATATAATGTTCTATAACGCAAATAATATTTAAAGTCATTAGCTATAGAATGGATTTTAATAGCTCTCGATTTAGATGGTAAAATTTATGACACCAAAATCTGTCACGGCAAACCAGTGACTGTGACTGTGCAAATTGACTTGACTGGTAGGTAATAACGTGAATGACGTGAGTTTAAGAGCGGTATCTCTTCATTTCACGTTATTCACTATCACTAAGGTGCCCCAAAACAAGTTTCAAGAGGACGTTTCGACAAAGAGCACCTTAGGGGTACCCGAATCAATCCCCCCCCCCCCTATGTTTGTAGATGACGCGATTCCTTGTAGTTTTCAAGTTACGTTTCTCCTCGGTCACGTACGTTTTTGTGTACGTGTGAACCTAATTGATTTCAATGCAGTGGCATCTATTCGTCGGCTGGACTGTTTAAAGCTGCTCCACTACCGTAAGCCACCAACCTGCGTCTTCTGGATTCTCTCATTTCAAAGCAGCAACTCATCGGTTTGTGCCGAACACGGACCGGAAACTGGATTAACGGTTGTCAACTTGATGAACGATGTGCGTAAGTTACACGACAATGGTATGCGGCCGACGGACTGGGTGCACGTCCCATTTGCTCAGCACGTTATAGTCCCTGTTCTGAAAAGTACTCAAGAAATACAGTGATTTATAAAGCTGAATAGATGATATGTTTTATTGTACGCAACATCATCAGACTATACTGCTGGACATAGCCCTCCCTAATGAGCGCCATAGCGCCCTGTCTTCAGCTTGCCGCATCCAGCATCTGTCTGCAGTTTTTCGCTAATCGTCATCCCACCTGGTCGGAGGGCGTCCTACACTACGTTTGCCGAGTCGCGGTCTCCACTCAAGAACACGTATACGTATCATCTACTCGTATAATAAATAATACTGACATAACAAATTAAAAATATATAATTACACGAACGAGACGGCATGTTTAAACTCATTAGATTAGAAAAATCTTTATTGCACAATAAGCATAATTGTACAAAGGCGAGTTTCATACTAATGAGTATTTTTTCCTAGCTACCCTTGGGTTGTGTGGATAGTGGTGCGAGTTGTGTCCGGAACGAGTTATTGTAAAAAATTACACAGGCCATATTATAAAATAAAACTATTCAATGTTTATGTACTATCTTTTGTACACGTATAAGGTTTGCTGGAACTCTTTCAGAGATAAGCTCGCCTTTGTACATTTTATTTCTTATGTACTGTCCTGTTAAATGTTTCGTGTGCAATCAAGTATTAAAGAAATGTCTCCTGTTGGAAATAGGCCTCCTCTATGGATTTCAAAAAGACCGGTTGGAAGCGGTTTGCATCTTATGGCTCTCCTGCGCTTGCCGATATCATCATCGGCCCTCAGTTCTGCCTGCTACGTGCCTCGCCACTACTACTCCAACAGAAAAAGGTGTCTCGAGTTTGACGCTCCGCAGTAGAACCCCTACTATACGCTCGATTTCTGAGCAAGCAATAATTAATTTTAGCTTTTTGAGTGTTTAAAAATTGTCATCGTCTCGTTGGGGGGCCTTTTTAATTATCGTTCACTGATGCATTTCGTTACGCTACTTGCGAGCTCTTTGAAGGAGGCTACACGGCTTGTTGTGAGTATTAGTCAACGTATTGCAACTATTGTTTTGTTTGTTTTTTTAGAGTTCCGCCCCTCAATAGATAATTCGATTAACACTTTCAACATGTGAGTAGTTAGTATTGCCCAAACTTTAGGGCTGGTTATGTGACTGATGTTCAAATATTATAATCTGCAGGCAGGTACAGTCAGAATGTAGACAAAATACTTATAATAACAAATTCACTTTTATACTATTTTTATTTTTAATGTACTAACCCGTGCTAAGGAACAAATTTAAAAACCTATTTAGAGGCTAAAAATTTCACCCATGCCAGCGCTCTACCAATTGAGCTCAATTGGTAGAGCGCTGGCACGGATAGCCAGAGGTTGCGGGTTCGAATCCCGGCATGGGTGAAATTTTTTGCCTCTAAATAGGTTTTTAAATTTCCTTTTTTTTTAATTACCAACATAACGATAACACATTTTTACAGTTGACTAACATCATAAAGACTTATGAGTAATAGTGGGTAACTGAATATGGACTTAACTCAGCTGTGAGTCAACAAGTGAACTGTCGCTGAGTTTCATTCAGGACCTGTTTACTTATACAGTTTTTATGCTGTGCCACAGTAAAAAATGACTTAAAGAAAATAAACAAATAGTGTGCACTCATGAAGTTTTACTTAATTAAGTTACACTGCAAAAGGGTTTTTAAATAAAAGTTATAATGTAATAATGAATGAAGATGGCGCTTAGTCCATTTTTGAAAACTAATATTAACTGAGGTGAGTTTTTGTGAATTATTAGGTGTTTTTTGAATAGAATAGAATAGAATAGAATAGAATAGAATAGAATAGAATAGAATAGAATAGAATAGAATAGAATAGAATAGAATAGAATAGAATAGAATAGAATAGAATAGAATAGAATAGAATAGAATAGAATAGAATAGAATAGAATAGAATAGAATAGAATAGAATAGAATAGAATAGAATAGAATAGAATAGAATAGAATAGAATAGAATAGAATAGAATAGAATAGAATAGAATAGAATAGAATAGAATAGAATAGAATAGAATAGAATAGAATAGAATAGAATAGAATAGAATAGAATAGAATAGAATAGAATAGAATAGAATAGAATAGAATAGAATAGAATAGAATAGAATAGAATAGAATAGAATAGAATAGAATAGAATAGAATAGAATAGAATAGAATAGAATAGAATAGAATAGAATAGAATAGAATAGAATAGAATAGAATAGAATAGAATAGAATAGAATAGAATAGAATAGAATAGAATAGAATAGAATAGAATAGAATAGAATAGAATAGAATAGAATAGAATAGAATAGAATAGAATAGAATAGAATAGAATAGAATAGAATAGAATAGAATAGAATAGAATAGAATAGAATAGAATAGAATAGAATAGAATAGAATAGAATAGAATAGAATAGAATAGAATAGAATAGAATAGAATAGAATAGAATAGAATAGAATAGAATAGAATAGAATAGAATAGAATAGAATAGAATAGAATAGAATAGAATAGAATAGAATAGAATAGAATAGAATAGAATAGAATAGAATAGAATAGAATAGAATAGAATAGAATAGAATAGAATAGAATAGAATAGAATAGAATAGAATAGAATAGAATAGAATAGAATAGAATAGAATAGAATAGAATAGAATAGAATAGAATAGAATAGAATAGAATAGAATAGAATAGAATAGAATAGAATAGAATAGAATAGAATAGAATAGAATAGAATAGAATAGAATAGAATAGAATAGAATAGAATAGAATAGAATAGAATAGAATAGAATAGAATAGAATAGAATAGAATAGAATAGAATAGAATAGAATAGAATAGAATAGAATAGAATAGAATAGAATAGAATAGAATAGAATAGAATAGAATAGAATAGAATAGAATAGAATAGAATAGAATAGAATAGAATAGAATAGAATAGAATAGAATAGAATAGAATAGAATAGAATAGAATAGAATAGAATAGAATAGAATAGAATAGAATAGAATAGAATAGAATAGAATAGAATAGAATAGAATAGAATAGAATAGAATAGAATAGAATAGAATAGAATAGAATAGAATAGAATAGAATAGAATAGAATAGAATAGAATAGAATAGAATAGAATAGAATAGAATAGAATAGAATAGAATAGAATAGAATAGAATAGAATAGAATAGAATAGAATAGAATAGAATAGAATAGAATAGAATAGAATAGAATAGAATAGAATAGAATAGAATAGAATAGAATAGAATAGAATAGAATAGAATAGAATAGAATAGAATAGAATAGAATAGAATAGAATAGAATAGAATAGAATAGAATAGAATAGAATAGAATAGAATAGAATAGAATAGAATAGAATAGAATAGAATAGAATAGAATAGAATAGAATAGAATAGAATAGAATAGAATAGAATAGAATAGAATAGAATAGAATAGAATAGAATAGAATAGAATAGAATAGAATAGAATAGAATAGAATAGAATAGAATAGAATAGAATAGAATAGAATAGAATAGAATAGAATAGAATAGAATAGAATAGAATAGAATAGAATAGAATAGAATAGAATAGAATAGAATAGAATAGAATAGACGTTTATTAGCTTTCTTGTTGTACATAGGGTCTTAGATAAGTATTTTCAGGAACAAACAAGAACCCTGCTAGGGCGCTGCTAACTTAGGATTATAAAAAGTTATAACTTAAATTCTTACTTACTACCTAGATTACTTATTTTGTTTATTATTAATTTTCATAGATTCTCTTAAACAAGAACAATAACAGAATATATTTTACTTTTACTTAAGATATAAAAACACAAGTCTCACAAGCTCCAAACCTAGTTTTTGCCATGTTCATCGAAAAACTCTTGTTGAAGTTTTTCTTTCTAATTTTGCTAGCGGCAAATTTGAAAGAGCCTTGGAATGGAGCTGTCTTATGATATGACTAAGATATTTTTGTCGTAAAGTGCACGCATGCATAGTGTTAATAAACATTAATAAGCTGTCGACTGTAGGTATCGCCAAGTTCAAAACTTCGTCACGATTTTCATAGATAAGTCCTCACACTCTAGGGTGGTATCGTCCTCTTGTTTCCTAACTTTTAAATTAGCAGAACGGATTAACAATAAGACTAATTAAGTTGCATATTTTTGTACATCGGGAATTATTAAAATACTTTGCGAGTTATACTTAATAATTTAATTAAACCAACCCGGACTCGGCCCTCGTGGTGTAGTATGGCCTAACCTTCCTTCGATGCAGGAAGAGACCGTGTCCCAGCAGTAGGGGACATACAAGTATTGATATCGAGATCGAGATTTAATTAATTCTAAAGAACTAAAAGTTGTCCCCAAAAGTCGAAGTTCACGATCTACTGGCCAAGTTTTCTCTGCACCTTTCTCTCCTTTGTGACTCGGCTGGCCTACACTTAACCTTAGGTCGGTCGCAGCTTAGGTGGCAACTAACCACGATTTATTGTTTAATCACAAGCCCCGCCACCGGTCGTATTGCGTCAGTAAATTGTTGTAAAAGGGGCTCTCTCCGCCACACATATGTCGCGACTCGCGCGCCATTGTCGATGGGCGATGTGGCAATAAATATTGTCAAGTAGCTTTTGCCCGCGACTCCGTCCGCGTGGACTTGAGTTGTTCAGCAAACTTTTGCAACCCCGTTCACTCCTTAATTGTTAAAATAAGAGTTAAATTTTGAAAAACGGCGAAACACGTGGTAAATCAAATGTGTTGAAGAGTATTTATTTTAAGTTCCAAGAAAATTGGACAATATTCTTTATACATCCCATACAAATTTTGGCAACCCTTTCCCCCCCTCAAGGGTGGAATCTCAAAAAATCCGTTCTTATTCCTTGCCTTCATTATATATAGACTCTGTGCAAAATTTCAGCTTCCTAGGTCCAACGGCTTGGGCTGGGCGTTGATGAGTGAGTCAGTCAGTCAGGATTTTTAATTTTATATATATTGTCAATGGACAACAACGATGCTAGACAATTGTCGAGTGTGCGCCCGAACTATAAATTAAAGTTTACACAAAAAAACAGAATGTTGATTGTGAGGCACTTTCACGATGTTTTAATCTAAAAGGATAGAGTGTCTAGAATTACTTTCTTTAATTCAATAAACTATAATGAGTGTAGTAAGCGGTTGCTGTATGGGGTCGGCCTAGAGAATAGCACCAACCCAAATTCTTCCCGCGGATGTCGTAAAAGGCGACTAAGGGACACAAGCCGGGGGATGGGCAGCAGCGTTCCCTGCAGTACAATTCCACCAAACTGTGATCCCCAACTCGCATGCCCAGCGTGGGGATTATGGGCACTACCCCCCAATGATGGCACAACCTTGCACTATGACGGAGGGCTATGTCCAGCAGTGGACTAATATAGCTTGTAGAAGATAAAAGAAGTGTAGTAAAGCAGCTAAAGTTGAATTTAAAATGTACAAAAATCACAGCAACATGACGTTGACAAAATATGTAAATCTCCTGGAACACAAAAGGAGTAATTTTCTAAATGATTCAAATTCCTTCACACGAACATAAGTGATGTTACCCTTTTACTTTTGTGTGGTCCGAAACCACTAAGATGTTTTGGTTTAGATCGTTACGCTCTGATACTATTAGGGAGTCCCTAGACACCTTATCAAATTCCTTCGGGGTCACAACACAATGAGGATCTTCGAGCGGAAAAAATAGAACGCCTCAAGATTAACGTTGAGTTTGAACGATTCTTACGCCGAATTCTGAATTTGAAATCCATTTAAGAATCGTGTCATTTTAATCCTATTACGTTGACATGTGATGCAGGTGAACATTTTGAAGGTGGACAGTTGGAGTGATGTGGATTAATTAACAAAAAATCTTTACCTACTAACGTAAGATGTAATATAAAACTAAAATGTAAACTGCCTTTTTTGTGTCCATATTTTCGATTAAACTTAATAAGTAACAATAAATTCAAACAAACTCCGTCCAGCATACTGGAGACCCTCCCCAGAGGCGGCGACGATCTAGGCGATGATCTTTTAGGTACAGTGCTTAAAATTAATTAATTTATACAAATATTTAGGTTTGTTTTGTTAGTTTTTAGATTTAGCTTAAAATTAGAAATACATATTTAGATATAAAAAAAAATTTAAACAAACTGAATATCACAACCGTATAAGTATCAAAAGTATCAAAACCGCTTACAACATTAATAAACGTGAAATACCAACAAAAAGAATCTCAAAGTAACTGAGCATAGACGTTTAAACAAACAAGAGAAAACATTTTCAAGACACAGCAGAGAGAATAAAGCTTGCATCACAATGAACATAAAAACTTATTACATCAGAGTAGGATAAAACTGCAGTCGCCTGCTGTGCGCAGTTCCTTTTTACCGTCCTTTATGGAACGACGCCTAATGAGATCCCACTGGGACGAAACAATTGTCAGACGAGTAGTCGGAATCCTCAACTGAGACATATTCTGAGAAGGCACGACCCTGAAGTGTGCTACTTTGATGACATTCAATACCGTTAACAAAAGACAGTAGCAAAATCTATTGTAGTAGACAATGGGGATAGAGATGTGACTGCAAAATTTGGAGGCTTTTTTGTGCGTGTGGGTGTTCTAAACAATGTGTTTGAAGGTACGAAAGGGACCTACAGCCCTAATGACCCAGAAAGTGACGCATGACGACCGTTTTGTCCCTTTTATTAAGCGTTTAAGATTTATGTTCCAGTCGAGATTGATGGGTCGATGTTAACGACTCTGTCGGCAATCATTATACGGTTTTATGTTCATCTATTGTTTAGAATCGTCTCGCCAAATAACGATGCATTAGTGAACTGAAGGTCCATGGATTTAGCTCCAAAGCAGAAGTTGTATTTGAATAGTGAAATAATGTAAAACGAATCGAAAGCTAGTTTGTGCTCTGCAATATTCATAAGAACATCGAATAAAAAGGCTTTAAATGTAAAACTTCTGCATAAATAGCCTTGGTGATGAAGTTATCTCACTTCAACAAAGTGAATTAATTAAGATTTCGTTTTAATCGATTTAAAAACTTACTGCCTCGTACCGATATAAACAAGCTCGACGTCTCTATAAGTAATTGGACAAGTATGTTTACTTAAGCACCGTCCCGTATATGTTCTTCACCACTTTGGTCAGCTCTGAATACATTATTGCTGGTGTTCTTTTTTATTACATCTATAATTTTTAGTAACGAAACTGTTTCTGGGTGCGTTTTCACTTTTATCTCATAAGGGGGACAACCTATTGTGATGATAGGTAATAATAATATAGCCCTTATAATGTCAAATTCACTTCAACATTCACATTTCAAAGTAATAAATATTTCAGTTATAATTATATAATGTCTCGCAAATTGGTGTGGCTTTTGGCATAGACCTCCTCCAGCTCTCTAAACTGAACTCTATTCTCGGCTACTCTGGTCCAGTATGGTCCCAAAGTTAGGCGTATGTCGTCTTGGGCATCCCTTCCTTCCAGTGTCTTCTCTTGGATACTGTAAAGTCACATGTTTACTCCATTTGTTAATTTTGCAACGTAGCGTATGACATGTCCAACCCCATGTCAAATGTCTATACGAGTAATTACGTCTGCTACTTTGGTTTCCCTTCATATTTCTGAATTTCTGAGATTGTGATGATAGCTTAGCATAAATTGAGTCGAGAATATTATAATTAGTGATTGATTAAACTCTATAACATAATTTGTAGACAAAGGAACTTTTACTAAGACGTACCTAGAAAGAAATGAAATTAATTTAATATTCCCATTTCGTAAATGACTGTATGACTTTTTGCTGCTTTTCAAGGTCGACTAATATGTAAAATAAATAAGATAACATAACCACTCAAACGTCTACGTAACTACAGCAACTTAAAAAAAAGTAGCGTTGTACGTCTACGTAACTATAGTTACTTCGCGGACTGCTGTCAGTAAAATCGATTTTTATGAATGAAAACTTTCAAATAACTTCTCGAATCGGCTGTTACAATAATCTGTGTTAAATTATTCGTTCAATTGATGCTTGATTTCATAGCCAAGTCTCCGAATAAAAAAAAAGCTTCGGTGTCAAAACAAAATCAGTTCCTATCTATTACGTGAGGTGACTTCAATCTGCTTTTAAAATGTATGTTTTCATTATTTTTCAATGTATTATATATCAAAATAATCGTAAGGATTTGCACTTTATGATTAGATACAAAAAAAACTGAATTGTGTTACATACAACGACAGATTGACATTTTCAATTACTTGAGTTAAGCAACAACAGGCGCGGTCAGGTGCGGGATGGCTGACCGTCCCGTGACTACCGCTAGTGACATTTTTTCGAACGCTTCCGTGCTTCGCAGGGCCGTTAAGCTGTTGGTGCCAGCTGTCATGTAATGGCAGTCGTTACGCCGTGTCAGAGGTCTTATGGGCGGCTTGATAGCTTCTGAAAATAAGGCCCGCCACTGTCTCACAATCCTCCACCAACCCGGACGTGGCCCCCGTGGTGGAGAATGGCCTAACCTTCCTGCGAGACAAGAAGAGACCCGTGCCTCAGCAGTGGGGACATAGGAGGGTTGAAAACAACCTTTCGATGGAAAGTTGCTAAAGGAAATTAGCTTATTACCTTAACGCCTTTATTTACAGTTTCAGTACAAAAGATCACAGCACAATTGAGCGGTAGAGTTTCACTAGTTTTATGTCACGGAACAATTTGTTGTTCTCGGTGTCTTTCTGTTGTAACTCGGTCAGCACAAGCCTTTATGTCATTGTGTGCACCCCGCAGTCTTGAACTATAAGGCACCGTCCACACGACTCCCAATGACCATTGGCTCGTAAAAATCGATTGCTGTTCTTTTTCTAGTCGATTCGTGGCGTTGGAAATATAATTATTGAATAAAAAGACCGTTCCGATGGCTTTTATGGTTACTGCGTCGGCGAAGCGCCGGGGTTCCTATAGAGACGTTATAACTTTAAACAATTACACTTAGTTTCGACGTGGAATTATTGTTTCCGTTGGAGAATTACTTAAGTTGTTCCATTGTGTGTAAGGAGTACTTTTTCAAGATAAAGCTAATGTTGATACGACGTTTGCGAAGACAGGTCTTAACCTATTGTCTTTGGAAGTTCGATGCAAGGCTACATGACAATCATTAATGGCCCATTAGTGTTTGGTTAACACCATTGGAGCACCCATTAAGGAGCTTGGTAGCGCCACGAATGGCAAAAAACCGTATCTTTTTTTATACCTTCGTCATCAACCGATTACGTCCCTACTGAGGGGCACGGGCACCAAATAGAGGATGTATTAACAAAGGGGAAGATAAAAAGTACCCGGAACCGGCGTGCGTACATGCAACGACTTATGAACGTTGATGAAGCGAAGGTGATTTGTCAGGATCGTGGCAAGTGGCAGTCGCTGGTCTCTGCCTACCCCTCTGGGATACAGGCGTGAGGTTATGTATGTATGTATGAAGGGCACGGGTCTTTACCCCAACGTAGGAATAGGCCTTACTCACGGACAAGTCCAAATTGGTAGAGACTTGAAAGACTAGTGGCTGCTCTTACCGTCAGAAGTTTTCAAGCCGCTCTAAGGCCTCTGGCAGGCCGGCACCAACTGTTTAGCGTGAATTGCAAAGCACGAAACCGCTCGGAAAAATGACACTAGGGTTAGTCGTAGAAGGTAGTCGTTAGCCGTTACCTATCCATCCACTGAACGCGCCCTATGTTGCTTAACCTTCGTGTTTGTTTAAGATCACTAATGCAGCCGGGGCTGCAAGCGATTCGCGCATTTATAAATCTTCTTTGGAAAGAGAATATCATAAATCTTAATAGATATATGAGATTTTTTTAGAACCTATTGACAGGAAAGTAGGTCTAGAACTTTATATCAGTTTGCCGTTTAGCATTGCAGTTTAGGTTTATAGCAAGAATCTAGAACTTTATAGCTGTTTTGCCATAAACGGTCGTTTTTAGCGGAAATAGATTAAAGTCCTAGGTTTTTATCTTCTACTCTAGACTGCAAGTTCAAAAGGTAGTTGTCACAATTGTTAAAATTATTGATGTTCTCTTTTTGAACAAAAAAAAAACGTGTTACAAAACAAGCCATGATCTTTATTCCATTGACGGCGCTAGTTACCTGAGCCTAGCTCCTTAAGAAGCTCCACTAACAAGCGATATGCCACTAATTCTTTACAACACCCACTCATCAGACTATTACAACTTAATCGCATCCGGACATCTGATAAAAAAACCATCATGACCGATGGCTAAAAGAGGAGTCGGAAAAAAAAACTGTCGCGTTTAGACAACGGCCACGGTAGCCTTAAATATTCATAGTCGAGGGTCAATATCTCAATTTCGATCCGGTACTGGCGTCATTTATCAGTGGCATCTAATGATCGGCAAGCCTTAAATGTGGTCGTAAGTGTCAAACTAATGAGAATATATAACACCTTTGTACACAATAAATTAGGCAGGTCTCGAATAAAATGGCATATTAATTGGTTATTAGTGGTTCTCGACACCTCTCTGAGCGAAGTACGGAGCGCTAAGCGGCGATTGTGTACGTGAAAGTATTTTAGGACGGCAACAAAATTAGGTGGGTGTAAATATTTTAATGCTGCTCTAGAACCATTTAAGGTTTTGCGATGTGAATATTAATTTCCGAATTAACTGCTGCTCAATGTTTGTTTTTGCAATAACTTAGCGTCATTTCTTAAGGGCTCCATGCAGCGCCGCCAATGGAAAAAATCATATCTTTTTTACAAACAGTTTGGACCTGGGTTTAAATAGCATGACGCATATTTACGCAAAAGCATTTTTGTCAATTACGTCTGGCAAGGTCAGCCAGAGGTTGCTGGTTCGAGTCCCGGCATGGGTGGAATTTTTAGCCTCTAAATAGGTTTTGACGGCCTCTGTGGCGCAGCGCTAGCGCATCTGCCTACCATGCAAGAGGTTCCGGGTTCGAACTCCGGCTGGGGACAAAAAAAAACTCCAGGTCTTGGATGTTTACATGTGATGTCGTTGTTTCTGGTTTCCATGACACATGGTATCCTAGTGTGGGGCCAAAAGCAATGTATGTGCCAGTATGTAAATGTAAAAATTGTTCTTAGCACGGGTTAGTGCATTAAAAAGGATATAACAAAATACGGTTATTTTCGTCGTTGATGTTAGCTATCAAGTTCTAGGTTTCACGACCATGTGTCCAAAAAATCACTACTAATATGAATGAGAGATTTGCCGGAAACTTTTATTTCCTTTAGCCAAGAACATCCCACTGCAGGGCACAGTCTTTCTCTCAGAGAAAGAGTACGGGCTTAATTACTACGCGTGCTCACCGCATATTGGTAATTTCAAGCCCTAAGGTATTTAAACACGTCAGACACTCAGATTTGCTCACAAAAAAAAAAACGAAAAGGAACTATTGAAAACTTTTGCAAAACCTATCTATAATAATAATAAATAATAATAATTCGAACCCCGGACATATTACACAGATCTCGTTAGCCCCATACTAAGTACAACTAAATGACTTTGACTGACCTATAATTGTGTTACAGGTGCTAACTCGACTATAGATACGAGTATAATACAACAAATACATAGACAACATCCAAGTTTCCTAGTTGGACCCGGCCGGGGATCGAACCCTAGACCTTCGGTTATACAGTCAGCGTGCTAAACCGCTGCGCCACCGAGGCCGTCTGTAAAAAGATGTGATTTATGTTCAGTGGTGGTGCGCTAGTGTTACTACATGGAGCCCTTTAAGGCGCCACGTGGGGCTAACTATCGCCACCAATGGAAACAAAATATATTCTTTTATAACGAGCCTTTTGGAAAGAGTCAACATCATATATTAGGGGTTAAAGTATGAAATTGCCGTTTTATTGCAATAGGTTCTTTGAATTGACATAGAATCTCCATGGTTTGAGGTTTTCGAATGAAACTTTTTTCAAATGGTTTCTATGGTGTTCTTTTTTTAAAAAATGTGAAACATTTGAATATCGACTTTCAATTGTTTTTGTTATTCAATTTAGACAAGAAAGATGGATACGCGTTTCTTTCTGCAGATCAGTCAAATCATGAGGCACCATGCCGCTAATTCCTGGGTAGTTTGACTAGGATACACAACAAGTTGCCAAATAATTTAAAAATTCATAATACTATTCAATTTAAAAGAAAATTATATGATTTGCTGACTGATAAATGCTATTATAACATAAAAGAGTTCTTTGAAGACAATATTAATGGTTTTGGTACCTAATTATTGAAAAGCTGATATACATGTTTTATCAATAGACATTTTGTGTTTTCTGAATTGATTTCTTAATAATGCGTTTTTTATTTTTTATATTTTTTTAAAATCTTGGACATTTTGTATTTAATTATTGTTATTTCATGAGATTATTTAAATGTTTTAATACTTCTGACAGAAGATTTGTATGCCTATTTAGGTAGAGCACAAAAGAAACTGTATTTTTAACTTTAACACCTGATGTACTTGTGTCTCACAAATCAATAAATGAATTATGAATTATTTTAAACGATCGACATTACTATCGGAGAATTGTTCGAGCAGCAATTGAAATTAAAATATACAAGAATATCAACAGAGAAGATTTTTTCAAGCTTTCAAGTACGTGGAATCCAGTGCTAAGTAAATATAAATCACGCGCCTTATCACTGAACCCGTCCGTGGACGTAGTAAGTGTTGTGTGTCGGCCAACTGTGAAAAATTAAAAGTGACTACCCACAATAATTGACTGTACTCGCCACTTCAGTCTACCCGAAACCACAGGAAATGTAACGCTGCCGAAACGTCGGGAAATAAGGTAATTACGTTTTACCTAATAAATAATCGCGATTAGAAACTTATAAAAAACTAGTTATGATTTTTATTCCACTGGTGACGCTAGTCGCCACCACGAAGCGCCTTAATGACTTGACGGCGGCAAATCACATTGGAAACAAAGAAGAATCCACTTCGAGTTGGTTCGACAAAAACGCTGCGTAATAATTTACCCAAGCGCTTTAAAGGGAGACATTACGTTTGTCTTAGCAAATTGAATTTTGCCGAGTCTTCTCTGAAGGCTGACTGACCACAAATTGGAGAATCGTCCTTGCCTGAAGATAACATCGGAGAAATCTCATTACCTACCTACATTTAGCAAGAGTTTTTTTTTAGTTTTTTCGTCTTCAATTACAATTAATGTTTAAAAGAATAAAGTTCAATGAAAAAACTGGGTAAAGTTATATATTAAACGGGTTTAATCAGCTGGCCGACCAGCTGCGAAAAATTAAAAGTGACTACCCACAAATTGTACTCGCCACTTCAATCTACCCGAGATCACGGCAACTGTCACGCTGCCGAAACGTCGGGAAATAAGGAATTAAGTTTTACCTAATAAATAATCGCGATTAGACCCGTTTATAATATATAACTATATATGAGTAGCGCGAATCATTAAGAAATAGTGAAACTGTGTATATTTAAAAATTGTTAGTTATATATTATACGGGTCAAATCGCGATTATTTATTAGGTAGAACGTAATTACCTTATTTCCCGACGTTTCGGCAGCGTTACAGTTGCCGTGGCCTCGGGTATACTAAAATTGTTTAAGATAATTGAGGAAACATATTTAATTATAACTACTTCGGAAGCGACAATAAGAACGAAAACAAGAACAAGAACGCAAGTCCGATTTCCAGTATGGGCATGAACCAATGACTTTGTTTTCTTAGTTATGCACATTTGTGAAGAATGTAATGTAGTAGTACCACTCGCTAACAATAAGAGAAAACATCATGAGGAAACCTGAGTGTCTGAGGCGTTCAAATACCTCAGGCCTTGAAATTGCTAATGCGCAGGGGGTACGCGTGGTAATTAAACCCATACTCTCTTTGTAAGAGAAGGGCTGCAGTGGGCCGTTTAAAGGCTATATACAAAAGAAGTTACTTTTAACTAAGAAACGCAATCGCCCTTAGACTTCTCAAATGTTAAACAATTACCAATAGCTCTTAGAGAGATTTTTATCTACCTAAGAGCCAAGAACTTAATTGTTGGACCAACATTATCGATCGAAGATACGCCTAGCGCCACCTATGGGTGACGTTATGAATTAAATCGAAATATTTTAAGAGACAATGTTAAGATCAACTCATCACCTCTCTTTCACTGAGTGCATCGATTGACGCAATGTCTAACGTCCCGGTCACACCGAAAATCTTGCGGAGAAGACGGTCACTCAAACTCACTTTCATACAAAATGTACGGGAAAAACGGAGGGAGGAATCGAAGTCGACACGGAAGAGACGGGGTCGAGTCGTTTTTTTTTTGCACCCCACGTCCCTTCTGTCGCCAGGGGCTACGGCCTGTATCATGGAACTACAGTTAATAGTTTACTACGACCATTCCATGTACACTGCAAAGTCGAGTAACACGCAGGTAAACAAAAAGACTTTGCTAGGCTAGGTACAGTCTATTTATTCTTACTTGTCCAATTTAGTAAACAAGATTCTAACCTTAAAATTGAGATCAGATGCCTAAACTAGACATTTTCTCGCAAATTCATGAACTATCATGAATTATGTTTATAAAATTGGCAGCGTGTTATCTAAAAGAGTGTTCCAGGTTACTTCATTTATGGAAATATGGCAGTTTTGGACTAAAAAGTCACAGTTTAAGGGTAGAATCTTGTTTACTAAGTTAGACAAGTAAGAATAATTAGACTGTACATTGTACATCCATGTGTCTTAATAAATTAAGAATAGTAGTTTTATAAATAAAAATGGATCCAAAAAATGGATCTGAAAAATGGATTGGGTTTTTATTGTATTTTCTGTTTTTAAATTTGTATATAGCAATCCTCGTAATTTGAGGATCGAATCAAGTAAGATCCTCGTAGTTCGATGGCCGGACCAAGTGGAATTTAAAAATCCTCCTGGTTCGCGGATCGTAACAAGTGGAATCTTAAATATCCTCTTGGTCCGATGGTCGAGTGGAATAAAAAAAATCCTGTTAGTCCGACATGTCAGACAGCATGGAATCAAAATTCCTCGTCGCCCGACATGTCGGACAACTTTGTCGAACTACGTGGAAGCAGGGGTTTTAAGATAAGATAAGAATATTCTTTATTGTACACCAGAGCACATATTATAAAACATCCTTTTTTAAAATGGTTGCTTTTAAAACGTCTTATGCCAAATGTGCTGTTAACTATATTCTTTCTAATAAATAAAAACGTTTGTGTCGCTTCTCAAAAATTTCGCAAAATATGATTCAGCCTGCGTAGTACGTTGGTATGAGTGACTCCACGCCATAAGTTGTTAGAATTTGTCAATAAATGGACTGAAAAGTCGCGACTTTTGACATTATAAACGCACGACTATCGTCACCGTACCCGGGATTACGCGTACAAAACTCGTCGTGGCCGATTGCCATAAGGGGCCTTCGTTCATCTTTGATGATGTTGGTTCTAAAACACCTTCATTATTACTTTTTCCAGAGTCGATTCGTCTCTGCATCGCCATAACCCAGCGGCGGAAAAATGCGGAAAATTAAAAACGAAATCAAAAATTAAAAAGCAATGCACTTTCTATCCATTCCTTTTAATTTCATTGACACTGCCCGAAACGGATGCTGTGGAGCCGGGCATCGGCGTCGAATCATTAAAATTTCCCCCGTGCCCTCTCCATGTGGATTTATTTGATGTGGAATGATAAAGCTGCCGGGCTTACGGAATTCAAAATGAGCTGAAGGTCCCGTCGCATCAAATAACGCGGCAAGAAGCGGCTTTATTGATGCAGGTGAAGGGGTTTTTGTTTGGCTGGATGGCATAATTAGGGATCAGATAAAATAAGTGTACGTCTTCACTCGACTGCCTCGGAGGTCTAGCCGCTAAGGCAATTGGATACCAAGACAGTGATCGTGGGTTCTTTTCCCACTGCGGCCCGCTGTACATTTGCACAAGTGGCCTCAGGCTTGGTGTATTTCCGTGTTTTTGACGTCCCTGCCTGGTAACTGTAGTACAGGGTTTGGGCCCTAGTTTGAGCCCAGGACAAGTGATTGTGTTGTGTGGATAATATTATTATTCGATTCTTTTTACAATGCCTTTATTTGTCAAATATGGGTGTTTGCATGCAGGTGGTTAAGATAAAAATAAATGTCCGCCATATTTTTCATAATAAATAAATATAAATAAATGTCCGCGGCGTACAAATATTATTAGTTTTCTTAATTCTATGTATGAAGCGCTCGTGGCCTAGGCGAACCGAGTGATTGGAATCAATCACTTGGTTAAGCAATGACAGGAGCGGTCAGGTACAGGATGGGTGAGCGTCCCGTGACTACCGCTAGTGGCATTTTTCCGAGCGCTTCCGTGCTTCGCAAGGCACGTTAAGCCGTTGGTGCCGGCTGTCATTAATGGCAGTCGTTAAGCCATGTCAGAGGCCTTATGGGCGGCTTGATAACTTCTGACAGTAAGGCCCGCCACTGTCTTACAATCCTCCACCAACCCGGACTTGGCCCCCGTGGTGGAGTATGGCCTAACCTTCCTGCGATGCAGGAAGAGACCCGTGCCCCAGCAGTGGGGACATACAAGGGTTGATAACGATGTATAAAATGTCAAAATAATGGAAAGTATTACAATGTCATTTAAAATTCAAAGTACCTAAGTAGTGTATAAGTTGATAAGTGATATTGTCATACTAATGAAAAAAAAAATATTTCGAGAAAAAATCTTCTACCATAAAGTAACATTTATTGCATAAAACGTTGTAAAGACGTCGTTTGAATTTAATTAGCGTTATTTGCCCACTGTTTTATGCTTCTTTAATTTGTCCTTCACAGAGGCTATGGTAGTGCAGGTAGTCCCTGTCCCTGCGTCAGATTAACACGTAGATAGTCAGCCATACTTCTACTATGTGTGCGTTATCTTTAAGACAGGATTATCTAGCTGCATCTTTAACACTGCTCCCAAAAATTAATAAATGAGGGAAAAGGTTCTCGCACGACGTGAACCTGAAATTGGAAGAAGAAGTTAATTGTCATTATTAAAATAGTGAATAACTGAGCGAAATCAATAAAAACGTAAAGCCTCATCATGCTAAGAAATGATTATAGAATACTCATAATAAATGAAGTGTGTTAATGAATATATGCTGTGATCTCAAAAATCACCAATACCAATGTAACTTGACTGCTACATTCGTTTAGTGATAACACCCTTGACTACCAAAACAGAGGTTGCAGATCGACTCCTTCTCGAGTTCGTTGAACATGATTTGTATAAATAACCTCAGTCTGGGTGTATCTCCAGATTCAGTCAGCAAACGGCATCCTAGTTTGGGACCTAGACAAGTGATTGTGTTGTCTGGAAGGAAGGAAGAACTTAGCAGATGATCTTAACGTACTAAACTAAAATCTCCGACGCCGAAATGTAAGCTCTCTAAAAAGTCGCACCACAATCGTTGGAGACAAAACCAATTTGTCACCTGCCACTGTCATCCATCACTTACTTACAATAGTAGTTAGCAGCAGCAGAGCACAAAACACCGGAGCGTTTAGCTTACGCAATATGGCGGCACCTTTAATCACTAGCGTCGCCGAAGCGCAGAAACTTCCAAGCGCTTTTTTAGGGTTCCGTATGCCAAGGATGTATGGAGAGCTGTGGGCTAGGCCGACTAGGTTGTCAGGATGGTATAGGTGCTGGCCAAAGCTACACCATCTAAAACAATGTCCCAGACACTGCAGCGTTCTAGTGGTCCCTTCACCCATCTAGTGTGAGTGAAGATACCTATGGACGCTGTAAAAATTACTAAATTACTTAGCCAACTAAGAAGATAGAGAGCGTTGGTGTCAAACACTGGTCGAAAATTGGCGAAACTAGTATATGGCTTGGAGCGCTAGTGGCTAGTAGTGTTGTAATGCCATAGTCCGAACACTGATGCGCCTATCAAAAGCAAAAGGTTCCCGACAGTTAGTTACTTACTCACACCTAAATGCTAAATGAGGATGGCTGAGGACAGATGGAAGTGGCTTGCCTAAGAGGCATGTTGGATGTCCAGCAGTGGATGAGCGCGGACTAATTGATAGTCTAGGGCCGTTGTGCAAACGACATATGTATGAGTGCTGCTAGTCCAGACAGCAGTGGTAGCAGGACGGTAAAAAGCCGGCTTTTCACGACGGCGATCACGACGTTTATGAAATTATAGTAGCAATACCACTCGCTAAGGGTAAAAGAAAACATCGTAAAGAAACCCTGGTGCCTGAGGTGTTAAAATACCTCAGCGCTTGCTACAATGGCCCAACTATGAAGCTTAGTGCGGAAATCTCAGGTCTATCTACTACTACTGCTAGTCTATTTATGCATGGTTATCAACCCATGTGAAGCTGACTAATAGTATTGTTTAAGATAACATTAAACACTTTATGCATATACATCCCAATGAGGCTCATGGTGACGTCCTAATAGGGTCTGAGGGTCGGTACAAGTCTTAAAGCATTAGAGAAAGAATTTTAGTGGAGAGAAAAAACGGGCACACCACGTGAACCCACGATGTATTGGGGATTTTAATCACTGCTGTATATGCACACTTCAGTACTCAGGTTTCTCCACGTTGTTTTCCTTCACAGTTAGAGAGTGAATTTTCTTACAAATATCAGTGAGTCGAATAGCTACTGAGATCATCCAGTATCTGATGATACTACTGGATGAATACATTAAAATACAATTTCGGTTATGATGCGCAAGATACCTATTATTTTGAATTAGATTTAGAGTACTTTGCAAATGGTAATCATAATCATAACCTCATTAACATATGGACATAACCCATTATGTCCCCAACGAGGGGCAAGGGTCCCTTCCCTGAGAAAGGTATAGGGTATACTCCACCACGGGGGCCAAGTCAGGATTGGTGGAGGCTTGCAAGACTAATGGCTGTTCTTACTGTCAGAAATTTTCAAGCCGTTCTAAGGCCTCTGACTTGGCTTAACGACTGCCATCTATCGGCCGCAGCTTGCACCTTTGCTTAATGTGCCTTGCGAAGCACCCATCCATAGACTTAACGCGCCCTATGTTGTCTGACCTTCGTGATCGTTTAAGATCACTTAAGTAGCCGGGGCTACGAGCCATTCTGATACAAAGCACCTAGCGAAATGTAAACGTAAATATAATAAGTAGTGGTCTAGATCCCTCACAGTGCGAGTCTAACTCGCACTTGGCCAGTTTTTCTTTTTACTTATTCATTTTTAGCAAATATTTGCACTCTTGGTAGTCGTTTTTGCCGTTGTTTCGCCTTCATTAGCATTTATGTATGAGTTTTTGAAGAAATCAATCTTGCGAGTTACATTGATTGATGCGTTCTCTCCACCCGCCGTGAGATATGCTGCCACCGCGGTTTTTCTTTTGTTTTTTTAATTAATTACCATCACATCGCCATTAGGAAAGTCGGTTTCTATGTCCATTATCTCGATTCTGGCTTCGTCAAGTCGTAGTGACACAGTACAAGTTATAAAAACTTGTTTAGAGGCTAAACATTCCACCCATTCCGTGACTCGAACCCGCGACCTCTGGCTAACCGTGCCAGCGCTCTCCTAACTGAGCCAATGGGCGGCTTACTGGCATCGGCAGCTGCAGTCAGACGTAATACAGTCTACATAAGTATATTTTTTTTTCTAAAAATATGGAACGAAAAACTAATTAAACCGGCGTAAAAAAGCTAAAGCGTAATTCTCTACCACATTTCCATAATCCTCTTAGTGTAATGCCAAAGCAAATAGGATTTCGGGCGTACACCTTATAATGGGCTAATGGTATTCGTTAAATAATGAATAGCGCGTTGTTAGATATGCAAATATGAATATTTTGATATGTAAAGTTGTGATGTACGTATAAGTTTGTCCGTAATAATAATAATACAGATCTCAAAATTTTACGGTATTATTTATAAAAACACGATTCCTCTATAACAGTCCTGAGAGGTAGTTTAAATAATTTATGCTTACGTCTTTCTTTTAGCTAGAGACTGTTGTCAACTGCCTCTTAGAAGTCATGAGTCATCAAGGGCCCACTTCGCAGAATCTGTGAATTCTGAGGAGGCCAGGCGCTTGTTGTAACAAGCGCCTAGCCTCTTCGGTTGACTTACATATTCAATAATTTGTTGTCTCAACTTAAGGTAAGGGGTTATACTTTGTTATATTCTGATTGCGAGTATAGTTAAATAACCATGTAATTTGTTCATCTCAATGGCCTAGAACTATGTAGTTCTATTTGATAAAGTCTTTTTTTTTCATGTTACACTAAGTATGCGCCTCTTAACTATAAGTGAGAAATGTTCGTATATTTAATGTGAGTATATTTTTTTATGTAGCCTATTAGGTAGGTTTCACTGCGGGGCACAGGCCTTCTCTTGGAAAGAGATAGTATGTATTTAATTACCACGCGTACCCACCGCGGAATGTCAATTTCAAAACAAAAGGTTTGTGAACACATCAAACATTCAGGTTTCCTCGCGACGTGTACCGTAAGGGTTCCGTTTTTCTAAACAACACCGTAATATTTCCACTAACACCACTCACTGCTGGGCACAGGCCTTCTCTTGGAAAGAGATAGTGTAAACTTAACTACCATGCGAACCCACCGCGGAATGGCAATTTCCAAACATAAGGTTTTTGAACAAATCAAACATTCAGGTTTCCTCGCGACGTGTACCGTAAGAGTTCCGTTTTTCTAAACAACACCGTAATATTTCCACTAACACCACTCACTGCTGGGCACAGGCCTTCTCTCGGAAAGAGATAGTGTGGACTCGACTACCACGCGTACCCACCGCGGAATGGCAATTTCAAGCCCCAAGGATTTCGGACACATCAGACAGTCAGGTTTCCTCACGATGTTTTCTTTTAATGTTAGCGAGTGGTTTTGCTACAATAACTTCTTCATAAATGTGTATAATTAAGAAAACAAAGTCCGAAGTAGTTATAATTAAATATATTTCCGCAATTATCATAAAGAATTTTTAAATAAAACCAGTTTCTACATTGAACTTTATTCTTTTGAACTCTAATTGTAATTGTTTCCTTTACAGTTCCATTTTTCTCAATAAGACCGTAATATTTCAACCAACACAACTTAACGATGACAAATTGTCCACTAAGTATATTATCTAATTATTCGTCGTGAAGATTAGGATGGTAAAAACACGTTTTTCTTATCGGATGTTGTAAATAAATATCTGTTACAACTTAACATCTTGTCATTGTCGTCTAATCTTTTGTCATTTAGCATACAAACTCGAAGTTGTCTTGCCAAAACCTGTGAATTATGTGCAATTTCATCGAGACCATTTAGACTTGTGGGTAACGACGGCATATTTAATAAAGACACTCCCAGCCTACGGTCGGCTGTCCTTTTCGAGACTCGACGATCATAACCACGTTATAAACTAGTCAAAAAAGTCACATAGCATCTGCGTAGGCGATCCGTCGTAAGGCTATACTAGTCCACTGCTGGATATAGCCCTCCCCTAAAGAGCGCCACGTTGTGCTATCATAGGGGGTAATGTAATGCCCATAATCCCCACGCCGGGCATGCGGGTTGGGGATCGCAGCTCGGTGGAATTGTACTGCAGGGGGCGCTGCTGCCCACCCCCCGGTGTGTGTCCCTTAGTCGCCTTTTGCGACACCCGCGGGAAGAATTGGGTTGGTGCTATTCTCTAGGCCGACACCACACAGCAGTGTGTGCGTGCAGCGAATGTGGACATACATTCTCCGCCAAAATTGTCCATATCAGCCACTTGAGAGCAGAAGCGCGTCACTCTCAATAGTCAGATCCCAGTCGCTGTGGCCGAATATGGTCGGGATGCATCGATATCAACCCTTGTATGTAACGCAGGAAGGTTAGGCCTTACTCCAGGACGGGGGCCAAGTCTGGGTTGGTGGAGGATTGTAAGACAGTGGCGGGCCTTACTGTCAGATGTTATCAAGCCGCCCATAAGGCCTCTGACATGGCGTAGGCGTAGGCGATCCGAAAGACATAAATGTAAAAAAACAAGAAACAAAATATAGTTAACTGTATTTAAATTGGCAATTTAAGGAGACGCTTGTCGTCGTATCAGAAGATTAATGTGTGCAAAAATGTTCTTTTAACAGAAGTTAAAGTTTTCGATAATGAAAAGTGGAGATATTTTATTCTTTAACGTATTCTTTTATCTTCGTTTCAAATTGGTTGTGGAGATAAGGACTATTTGCGAATTCTGTTAGAGAGGCTTTTAAAATACGCTTATACGATTCTATTTAGAAATCGACATTCTTATCGGTTGAAAATGCCATAAACTACTACTTCTGTATCTACTAATTTCCATTGAAATTCCAAAAAAGTACCGTAAATTCTTAAAACACAAATAAGTTACTTTGATAGTATTTTACTAAAAAAACAGGTTTTTTAGCATCTATGAAAACAAACTAGGCAGAATAGGTACCTTTTTTAAATAGCTTATAAATGTCCCACTGCAGAGCACATGCGATAGAAGTCTCAAAGAGAGAGTACGGGCTTAATTACCACGCGAGCCCACCGTGGATTGGGAATTTCAAGCGCCGAGGTATTTGACCACCTCAGCCATTCCGGTATCTTCACGATGATTTCCTTCAAGTTTGCAATATGTTACTTATATTTTAAAAAAAATTGCCAGTAGAGTAAAAAGTAAACCTGAAACTTCAAACTCGATTTTTATTAGATGGACTGACAGTTTAGATAATTTGTATTAGGATTTTTTTTTTAAATACGCCACTTTCAAGCGCTGAGGTATTTGAGCACCTCACACACTCAGGTTGCAAGTAGTATTGCTACTATATTTATGAATTTTGAATATTTAAATTTAAAGATGTCTCCGTAAATGCGCTAAACAAAGGAAATACAGGTGTATCCCCAAACATAATTTTGTTGTCACCTTTCGCCATGCGGTGGCGCCGCTGTTGTGCTCTTGGAAATGTCATATTTTTGCTAAATAAAAGTATCGTGTTTTTCATCAGAAATCTTACTCAGTTTTATATAAAATATAGTTAAAACTCCAATAATAAATGTACATAACATAGAAAACAAAGTCATTGGTCACAGGTTCGCACTAGGAATAGGTATCTCCTCGACAAATATAATGCAATAAGAAAATCATATTTATCATTGGAATATTGCTACCCTGGCAATATTTCTAACTTTGTGCCATAAAAATATGTGCGAGACATTGTTTTTATGAAAATATTAATAACACGCGAGTCCCATATTTCTTTCGAATGCCTCTCGAATTGGCTCTCATAAGACAAAGTAAATGGAAACTTGGTCAAGTACCTATATTACGGCTGAGGTAAGGATTCCTTTTGAAGCATTAAATAAATAGTAGATTCGAGAACGTATTTCTTTAGGATTCATGACGTAACTCACTGGCTGGTGATTCTTCTTAGATTAGATTAGAACTCTTTATTCTACACACCAGAAAACAAAATACATTAAAAAGTGTGAGACGAGCAACCGACGACGCGAGCTCCGTCTCTGCTCACCATGATTAAGCTCTGCGAATCGGAGCGAAACTTGGTCGGACTCTTCCGATATAACAACAACCGTAAGTAGATCCGGACTAAAAGTCTACAATACATTAAAAAGTTTAAAAACCTATTTAGAGGCTAAAAAAAAAAGCTTATATATTTACGTTTTGGCGTATGCTATTGGCCCTCTTATTGCTAAAAGCGACTGGTTGGTCACTTATCCAGCATCTGCTTAACCCATGATTGATTCCAATCACTTGGTTTCTCTAGGCTTCGAGCGCTTAATTACTTACATCTTCCTATTATCACATGTGTTTATCACACATGAAGAGTCAATTAAATTTTAATTTTCGCCGTTTTATCCTAGGAAGAGCATCTGTTTGGCAACTGTTTAAGACTATTGGCCCAATTCGCGGTCTCATAACACGTGTTGTTTTGATCGTTATGAAGAATATTGCTGTGAGAAATCGCTTAAGGCGATGCCAAAGAGGATTCAGAGGCCATAATCTCATTCCAACATTCAAAATATTCCACAAAAATGACGTTTTACGCTGATTGTTGCTTTCTGGTTTGTTATTTTTTAGTACTCATAATATTAATGTAAAGGAAAGGTTTAAAGTTTCTTTAAAAAATGTTGAAAGTCAGTGTAGAATAATAGATCGTATATCATAAATAAATGATATACGATATCAACCCTTGTGTGTTGTATTTCTTAATGATTTGTGATACTTATACATAGTTATCATAGTCTACCCGAGACGGCCTCTGATATGGCTTAACGATTGCCATTACATAACAGCCGGCACCGACAGCATAGCGTGCCTTGTGAAGCGACAAAAAAAAATTAGTTTTTTGCATTAAAAAGTGAAGATTACTTTGCTAAATTCCGCCAAAAATCCCACAAGCACCATACGGTTAGTTAAGCATCGCCCTCCCTCTTACTTTTTCAAGCAGAAGCAAGACACGAACACACCACCACCGACACCAACACTTGTGTGAGAAAACACGCGACGCGTTTCGCCTCTAACACGAGGCATCCTCAGGCTTCTCTTTTTAATGTTATTATCTATTTCCGCAATGTAACGCCTGATTCTATACAACATCGATTAGTTTTTTTAGTGCCATATGAAATGTTTTTATAGGAAAGCGTATAATTTTTGCAGCAAAAAGAAAACTAAAACAATCCGTTGGACAGTTTTTCAGACATCGTTTTTCTAGTTACGTAACTGTACGTTAACTTGAACTAAAATGAACTTATCAAGGCAAAATAAAGCAGCAATAGTTTCTGTAGCGAACTTTCAAAGAACCAAACCATTCATTAGTGCTAAGGCGTGAGACACACAGAAAGGACATGGGGCGAGAGAGCGGAGAAGACATGTGTCGTCTTTCCGATTCACTTTAATATAAAATGTCGTCGTCGTCGTCAGGCTGTACTAGTCCACTGCTGGACATAGCCCTCCCCTAATGAGCGCCATAGCGCCCTGTCTTCAGTTTGCCGCATCCAGCATCTGCCAGCAGTTTTTCGCAGATCATCATCCCACGTCATCCTAGTCCAAGGGCGTCCTACACTATGTTTGCCACGTCGCGGTCTCCACTCACGAACACGTTTACTCCAGATTTCCTCACGATGTTTTCGCGATATTTTTTAAGCAGTGATTGGGGTAGAACATTGAATTTTAAAGCGCGAGACCCAGTGCGGGCTCGTACCAATGACCTTCTTTTCTATGTTATTTACCTACATGAAGTTTTATTTATTTTATTTTTTTTAACTGTTTTTTATTTATGTACTGAAAGAGCGGGACGAAGCTTACCCTACACAAAAGAGCCGTGGCTACGGGACGAACTCTACACAACGCACCTTTGTCTCATGTTCGTCCTGAAATAAAATGAAATGAAAAGGTTTTATTCAAAGTAGCGCAGAAACTGCGGCTTAATGAACGTTACAATTCAAACTAGGTGTCCATTTTAAAATCTAGATAATTTTTATGGTCATGGATCATGGACAAAAAAACTTCAAACTTAGTCTTTTCAGTCCTTAATTAACAGAGTTTACATAATTATTATAAAACATAGAACTCATGCATTGTACTGGCTTTAATTCCAGACATCATTGTCATCTAAATAATCCCTTATGTTAGAGTAGAGCACAATATTCACATACAGTCATAAGTTTATTTATTCAAATTAAAAGTAAAAAAGAAAAAAAATCTATTTCTTCTGTAACACAAATAATCATAACTCCTTGAATTTGCTTATTTTTGCCAGCCTACAGTAGCTCAGTTCTTCCTTTTTTTAATTTACTTACAGTAGTAACCAAAAACTTATATAGGTAAACTAACTGGTACCCGCGACTTTTTCTGCAGAGGATTAGTATTTCGAGTAGCTTATATTAGCATGGCGTACAAAAGGTTCTGGCAGCACACGCCAGAATAGCTCGTAGATGTTAGATTTATTCCTACTTACTTGATAGGCCATATTTATCGCCATATTTCGGACAATTCACACAATATCCTTATAAACTGTAGCCTATGAGATATTCTTATATAATATGAATAATAAGCTATATTATTGTAAAGTTTCATCAAAATCCCTTTAGTAGTTTTACGTAAAAGCGTAACAAACATCCATCTGTCGATACTTACAAACTTTCGCGTTTATAATAATACCTAGTAAGATAAACAGCGAACACTTTATTGTACTTAAAAAAACAATTACACAGATATTTTCCTTAACATTAAATTGAATTGAATCTCTTAAGCTCAAAGTACAGACAACGGCTTTGTCACTTAATGTGATGTCTTTCAGACAGCCCTAGCCTCGAAAAAAATACTCTAGACCTAAGAAATACCCAAAGAACAGTAAAATTAAACGTAGATAGAAAACACCTTTTTTTAAAACACTTGTATTTATAAGTAAAGTTTATTTATGTATTTATTAATACTTTTATTGCACTTAAATAAACGTAAAACTAAAATTGGTAGTCGTGCAAAAAAGAACAGTAGAAAAATGTATAAATGAAATTTCAAATATACTTATACAAGGTGAAATGGAATACTGTCCAGTTTACCTTATAAGCGGAATTGATTTCCGCTAGAGAACAAAAGGAAGACTCGTAAGGGAGTGAGCCGACGCAGCGACATTAATTACAAGTTATCGTAAAACATGGGCCAGCGCAACTCCACGGCCGAGCCACTATAAATAAGTCGCCAAGACATTTGCATGCTTGGAAGCACAAAGAAGTCGATATCGGTAATTATGAATAGTTACAAGACACGATAGCACACCTGATTTATGGTGCTCTATGGTTGAAAATATATCACCAACTGCATTTGGCCTGCTCATCCGACTTCGTGTGGTGAGCAGTGTAGATAATTTTCTTCACTTGTTTTTCTCCTATACCAACATAGATAGATAGAGAACACTTTATTGCACAACCAGAGAAAAGGAGTTACAACCGTGTTTTCTAAATCTGAGTATTGTTATACAATAGGTGGTCCTTTCGTTTAGAGCGATCTCAGCCAAAAACCAGACAAGAGGCATGGCTCCCATTATTGATACCGTATATTACGTGTAACGATTTAAATGAAAGTTAATACAAATGCTATTCCTGCAGAACATGAACACGTTCAAGAGTCTGTCCGTCGTCGAGACACGCGTAAATGTATTGAATTATAATTAAAACCGTAAATTCAACTTTAAAGGTACCCTCGAAGATGTGAATAAATCAAATCTTCGAAGCTTATGCCAAAAAAGTTACGGATGTTTATGCCGCAAAAAAACGTGGATTTCAAAATTCAAGAGAATCACAATTCATGGGGTAGGTACTGTAGCGCTGTACTTATTGAAACGCTGAATCAGCAATAATACTTTCTTTTAATTATCTTTTTTATCTTTTTTACCTACTTCCCGTTGACTTCTAACGATGAAATTTGGTAAATAATATTGCCCTTAACTACAAATATAGGAAACATTCTGAAACTTGTAATTAAATTGTACAAAAATACTAAATTAGTAAAAGTTTGGTAAAGTTCGGTATAGACTGTGCGACTCGATTGCAAAACTATTTATAATATGTAAGTAACCTACCTATAAATGGCTACGGAACCCTCAGTACGCAAATTCGACTCACATTTGGCCGGCTTATACTACTTTCATCAATTCTCTAAATTTATTTCTAACTAGGCCTTATTGATATACAGCAAAAGATCTTTTATTTTACATCCCTATATTTTTTTTAAACTATTGCTTGTATACTATTTTTTGTTTAATGCCAGCAATGGACACTCGGGGCTACATGTCAAAGGCTATTGATTAATCGTGGAACAGGCTAGGCTTATCTTGGAGATTATGTCCGCTGTTATTTCACGGTCGGTAAAGTCCGCAGCATAATTGTAAATTATGGGGATGAGGAAGACAATCAACGCGCTCGTATTTGCAAAGAATACGTTGCCTCTCAACGTCAATAAATATTCAAAGTGGCACCACACCAGCATCACGTAAATACACTATTTATTGGTGAATTGCCCCTGCATTGCACACACGTGCTGTGTGGTGTCGGCTTAGAGAATAGCACCAACCCAAATTCTTCCCGCGGGTGTCGTAAAAAGCGACTTAGAGACACAAACTAGGGAGTGGGCAGCAGCGCTCCCTGCAGTACAATTCCACCAAACTGCGATTCCCAACCCGCATGCCCAGCGTGAAGATTATGGGCACTACCCCCCAATGATGGCACAACCTTGCGCTATGTCGCTCATTCGGGGAGGGCTATGTCCAGCAGTGGACTAATATAGCCTGAAGAAGAAGAATACGTTGCCTCTCAACGTCAATAAATATTCAAAGTGGCGCCAAACCAGCATCACGTAAATACATTATTTATTGGTGAATTGCCCCTGTATTGCACCCACGTGCTGTGTGGTGTCGGCTTTGAGAATAGCACCAACCCAAATTCTTCCCGCGGGTGTCGTAAAAAGCGACTTAGAGACACAAACTAGGGAGTGGGCAGCAGCGCTCCCTGCAGTACAATTCCACCAAACTGCGTTTCCCAACCCGCATGCCCAGCGTGAGGATTATGGGCATTACCCCCCAATGATGGCACAACCTTGCGCTATGGCGCTCATTAGGGGTGGGCTATGTCCAGCAGTGGACTAATATAGCCTGAAGATTGCGCATACCAAATCCTGTGCGTGCTTGAAAGGAGCCTCCTAGAAGGACGTACTCACTGAGCCCGTACGTCTGGCGTACCCTGGGCTACAATCAGCGAGTCCCTAACGCTGATTGGCAAATCTTTTCACCACGATGGCTCGCCATCGACTCACTATAACGAAGAGAAACTCTGTGTGAGTCTTGATGCTTGCTGTAGCAGTTTATATGGTATTTGACAACTACACGTAAGATAAGATAAGAATATTCTTTTATTCTTTAACATGTAAATGTTATTGCTTAAAGCGATTTCTTCCAGACAACCTTATGACGGAAAGTTGCTGAAGAAAATAAGAGACGGGTAGTCGGTGCAAATATGAATAAATTAATACTCTACTTATAAAATAAGTACAGTATTAATACCTAGTAGTTACGTACTTATACCTACATAAACATTTACATATAGAGACGTAAAGAATCCTTCAGGATTGGATTCGCACAATTAGCGCTCTCCGCCTAGATTCTGTTAAAGCTGTGTAGATAGATACATAGAATATTATTTTATTGAATGTAAACCAGGAACTACATAATCGTATGAGACTTAAACAGTACCTACTATAGCATCGATTCAATTTCATTGTCGATTCAAGACTCCTTGTACACTCGTATCAAACCTTCTAAGCTTCAATGAATGAAGAAACATATCACGTGATCTGGTCGTAAATTTGGTTTTCATTAAAACAATCAATTTGGGGCTAGGTCCTTTCACAAAAACCTTTGAACAGATAGGTAAAATATTACCATTGGTATTAACCATTTGTAGGTCCCCACTGCTGGGGCACGGGTCTCTTCCTGCATCGCAGGAAGGTTAGGCCATACTCCACCACGGGGGGCAATATTACCATTAGACGGGGTATAATTTCTTATGTAATGAAATTTATACAGCGTCCAGTAGCACTTTCCACTCACACTACATAGACAAAGCCATTACAATGACGCTGTAATGCCTGAGACATCGTATTTTAGATGGAGTAGTTTTGCCCACCACCTATACCATCAATAGCTTTGTCTGCCTAGTCCACAGGACACAGGAAATACTATTAAAAGACGTTGTGTTGTATAAATCATTTAGCATTGATCTCAAAGCCAATCACAGTAGTCATCTTGGAAATAGAGAAATACCCACTTACCCATATAACTAGTCTAAAGAAATAACTCTGATAGATTCGATTCCGATGATAGATAGATAAATTCTTAAAAACGCCTTAATCGATTCCAAAAATGTGATTGAACTTTCCTAACTCAATCCAATACGGATATACAATTCCCACAAAAGATGCACAACATTTTGTGATTTCAAGAATGATTGTATGTGAAGGGGTGCATATTGAAATCACAAAGGAGCGTGCGTGCTTAAATAAAATAAGATCTGATTGCTTTCGCGGCGGCGCGCTGGGATAATTGAAAAAAATGTCTCTTGGATTCTTGGCAGCAGAGACCGAGTCGCGTCTCACTCGACCACAATAATGAGATAGGATTACTGTCGGACTAAATATATAAGTCTGCTCGGAAACCCCAAGAAGCAGGAAGATGAGAAACTTTTTCGAGGCGATGCGCCAGGGCTTTTTAAGAAATGTAAGATGGCAAATAAATCAAGATAAGTAGGAAAAATCATTGGCCTTTTGCATCTACGTAAAAAATTAAATGAACCTGAAATCAATAAATGTTGAAATAGTGTGATAGGCAAATAACATCATCACGCCACATGCCTTCACGTATCTGAAATATAGACAACTCCTCCCAAGGCACGTAGGATTATTATGTATAAGCTAGTGTAAGACTAGAAGAAGTTAGTTAAGAGACTGGAGTCTTAACGATGTATTAATTAAAATGTGATCAACCGTTCCTGTTGTTTCCCTGCTGCGCCGCCGTCCTGCAACCACTTCCCCCACCACTGGGCATACATCAATAGGAAAAGGGGCTGTCAGGATCGAGGTACACTTACCTGGTGTTATCTTGGTCTTTGCCTACTCCTCTGGGATACAAGCGTGAGTATATGTAATGTATGTAACGTGGCAATACTGGTTTAATGAAGATAAGTAATTTATGCTGTCAGCTTTATCGACCACAATGATTTTACATTGAATTTCACAACAAAAAAGACAAAAGAATTAATTAATTTTCAACTGAGAATATAGTTTTTTACTATTTACTAGAAAATTGGTAATTAGCAATCGACTAACACTTAAGTAGACTGTTACAATTACTTTTAATAAAATTGACAATGACTTTGATGCTATTAAAAAACCCATGTCTCTATGATACTGTTTTAAAATTTTGCTATAATAAAAAAAACGTTTTACGACATGATATATTTAAAAAATCGGTCGCTAGTACAAAATGATTTTAAGAAAATATATTTGACAAAAAATGACGCTAAAATTACTGGCATGGTATTTGAGCTACATGAAGCCAAAAATTGTTGTACGAGCGGAATAACATTTCTAGTTGCCCTACGTCCCGACCGTGATATTGCAGACGGCGAGCGAAAGACATCAAGACGGGATTATTTTCTTGCAATTTCTGCGCCCTTTTTTTTCGCTCAGTTGTATTTTGCAAAATGACCTATGTTTATTTTCATTTGGGCCGATTAGGCGAGGCTTAATTGCGTTTTCGGATGTTGGCTTCCACGGTGAAGTGAATTAACTGGTTATTGTTTATTTGTTGTGACAGAAGGTATTGTTCACTGAGTAGGCAGGTGGCTTCACAATTAAGGGGTTTTGTCTCCAAATAAAATTTTGTGGGTATCTTCTGCGTTCAGTTGAATGTGAGTAAATAATTAAGTCCTATCTGTGGGAAATGTTTAAAAATTGTTAATATACACAACAATACAACGGTTGATAACTACAACGGCTCTTTTAATCTTTATTTCATAAGTTTGTCAATTCTGTTTTTTTTCTGTTGGAATAGAAGAAATGAAAAAGGCTGGTGGAAGTTTCATAGAAAACTAGACGCTGAACTTCCCGACTAAAGTGAGTTGCTTGATTTTTTAATATAGGTACTACATATTATACAGGGTGTAACAAAATCCGTTTTTACATCCGCAGATGGGGGGCTATGTTTAAATGTTTAATCTATCTATCTTTCTGTCTATTCGTGATTAGGAACAAATTTTACTGTGGGTAACATAAAAAATATCATAGGTTATAAAACCTTAGTGTATGATAGAGTAACTTCATCTGCGGTCAAGCGTGGGTTAAGCCCTCTCTAGCACTTTGAGAAGACTTCTTTAGATTATTTGTTTATACTTTAATGCACACGAAACATTTAACAGGACATTACATAAGAAATAACATGTACAAAGGCGTGCTTATCTCTGAAAGAGATTTCCTCCAGCAAACCTTAGAGAGTCGGAGAAGCAGTAAAAAGCGGGTCTATATACGTGTACAAAATATACTACATAAATATTGCGCCTTGCAGTAAAAGTAATTATATAATTAAGTATATATTATTTCTAATGCACTAACCCGTGCTAAGGACAATTTTAAAAACCTATTTGGAGGCTAAAAATTCCACCCATGCCGGGATTCGAACCCACGACCTCTGGCTATCCGTGCCAGCGCTCTTACCAACTGAGCTAATTTGCGACTCACCGGCATCAGTGAAGTTTCGAACCTCTTTACAACATTCTCTACAAATACAAATACAACAAGCAGTGACATCTGGCTGAAGTAATTTTCATCACTTGCAGCCCCGAGTACCTACTTTGCAGTTAGGTTAAAAAAGTAATAATATAGTTTATCCTGTGATAATATAGTTTAATAATATAGTTCATGTAATAATATAGTCTGTGTAATAATATAGTTTAGCTTATCCTGTGATAAGACCTTTTGCAGTGCCAACAAATCGGTGATTTCGACACCTCTGTGAATTTGACATGACTACTTTGCAAATAGACAAATACAGTAATAAAATTATACTATTTTTATTTATAATGCACTAACCCGTGCTAAGGAACAAATTTAAAAACCTATTTAGAGGCTAAAAATTTCACCCATGCCGGGATTCGAACCCGCAACCTCTGGCTATCGGTGCCAGCACTCTACCAATCGAGCCAATGGGCGACTCACGGCATCAGTGAAATTTCGAACCTCTACACTATTCTCTGTATTACGTACAGGCAGCGACATCTGACTTAAGCAAATTGCATTACTTACAGCCCCGACTACCTACTTTGCAGATAGGTTTAAAATAAAAATAGTATAATCATGTGAGTACAGTGATATCGTTCCGATGTTAAACCTAACTGCAAAGTAGGTAGTCGGGGCTGTAAGTAATGCAATTTGCTTAAGTCAGATGTCGCTGCCTGTACGTAATACAGAGAATAGTGTAAAGAGTTTCGAAATTTCACTGATGCCGTGAGTCGCCCATTGGCTCAATTGGTAGAGCGCTGGCACGGATAGCCAGAGGTTGCGGGTTCGAATCCCGGCATGGGTGAAATTGTTAGCCTCTAAATAGGTTTTTAAACAGTAATAAAATGTCCCCGTCTCGATTGATCATTTCAGCGGCTTGATAAAGTTCAATAATGAACAATATCCATACTATCCATAGTTACGGGAGCTAATAGAACAGACAATTGGTTCGTTAGACATAACTGACTAAGGGTTAATGGTAGCAAATGGCTGCTTGTTGAATAGCAATAAAAGCCACAGTAAGACTAAGACCCCGCTCATATTGTCCAGGATCACAGAAGGGAAACACACAGAGAACTAACCTTTATGGGAATATTGGCGTCAAATATTTACATTGATTAATAATTTCACTCATAAAACGTGGTAAATAAGCCCACACTTTTTCTTTCTGAGGGAGAGAAAGAGTATGGGTGGTTAAACGTGAATAGGCTACTTAGGCTGCAGTACAATTCCACCAAACTGCGATCCCCAACCCGCATGCCCAGCGTGGGGATTATGGGCACTACCCCCAATGATGGCTCAACCTTGCGCTATGGCGCTCATTAGGGAGGGCCATGTCCAGCAGTGAACTAATATAGCCTGAAGAAGAAGAAGAAGGCTACTTAAAACAATCATAACATAATTAGTTGTTAGTAAAAAAACTTCTAAGCAGATATAAATAAATATAAAACTGTATCTTTTTTATAGCATGTGCTTAAAAAACATTATACATTTTGAAAACATAGAGGCTAAAAACTTTTTTTAAATTGTCCTCAGCACGGGTTAGTGCAACAAAAAAATATAACCAATATAGTTTTAATCTTATGTAATATAAATGTCGTGTAACCGTATAGAATTCCTAACTGGCAAAGTATTTTGTTTTGTGTGTTCAGTACGAAGGGCTCGTGACCTAATCGAACCGAGTGATTGGAATCAATCGCTAAGTTAAGCAACAACAGGCGCGGTCAGGTACGGGATGGGTGAGCGTCCCGTGACTACCGCTAGTGGCATTTTTCCGAGCGTATAATGGCAGTCGTTAAGCGATGTCAGAAGCCTTATTGACGGCTTGATAAATTCTAACAGTAAGGCCCGCCACTGTCTTGCAATCCTCCACCAACCCGGACTAGGCCCCCGTGGTGGAGTATGGCCTAACCTTTCTGCGATGCAGGAAGAGACCCGTGGCCCAGCAGTGGGGACGTACAAGGGTTGATAACGATGTTTAGGAGGTCTAAGAATAAGGCGTAGGCTATTTATTATGGTATAACAACGTTTGCCAAGTCAGCTAATAACGGTATAATTAGCGTTACCAATATAGTTAGACATGTAAGCCTTTAAGTACAGTCAGTGCATCAAAGGAGCCACGCATCCTGAGCACAAGCATTGAGCTCCTAACGCTGATTGGCAATCCTTTCAATACGATTCCAAACATCGTTTGCCATATCCATGCTAACTGGTAGTAGTATCTACATAACATTATGCTGTTAAATCCAGCCAATAATCTACTGCACTACAAAAGCCCACATTGTATAACATTGAGATAGGTGTAATATATATACTACCTTCCTATCGCGTAGCGCCACTTTGTTTTACGTAGTGCAATAAAGATACTATAATATATTATAATATAGCTATAGTATATTATACTACCTATGCGGAAACGCTCGTAGCCTAGTCGAACCAAGTCATCGGAACCAATCACTTGAGTTAAGCAGCAACAGGCGCAAACAGGTGCAGGATGGGTGACCGTCCCGTGACTACCGCTGGTGGCATTTTTTCTGCGCGTTTCCATGCTTCGCAAGTCACGTTAATCCGTTAGTGCCAGCTGCCATGTAAGGCAGTCGCTAAGGCATCTCAGAGGCCTTATGGGCGGCTTGATAACTTCTGACAGTAAGGCCCGCCGCTGTCTTAGAATCCTCCGGCTTTGTGGACGGCACTCACTGCCACCGTATTCAAGTCGAAATACCTTCTGATGGAGGGCCTGCCCACGTTGCGTCGTTTGGTCCGTGGTCGCCAAGTCAGAACATTTTCGCCCCAACCACTGCCAATTCAATTGAGTTCTAATCATGCACTACCTGATGTGGCGTACAAATAATAATAATGATAAACATTCATAGACATTATACTATTTTTATTTTTAATGCACTAACCCGTGCTAAGGAATTTCACTGATGCCGTGAGTCGCCCATTGGCTCAATTGGTAGAGCGCTGGCACGGATAGCCAGAGGTTGCGGGTTCGAATCCCCGCATGGGTGAAATTGTTAGCCTCTAAATAGGTTGGGTTAGTGCATTAAAAATAAAAATAGTATAATCATGTGAGTACAGTGATATCGTTCCGATGTTAAACCTAACTGCAAATTAGGTAGTCGGGGCTGTAAGTAATGCAATTTGCTTAAGTCAGATGTCGCTGCCTGTACGTAGTACAGAGAATATTGTAAAGAGGTTCGAAATTTCACTGATGCCGTGAGTCGCCCATTGGCTCAATTGGTAGAGCGCTGGTACGGATAGCCAGAGGTTGTGGGTTCGAATCCCGGCATGGGTGAAATTTTTAGCCTCTAAATAGATTTTTAAAATTGTGTTATAGGTGCTAAATCGACGATAGATTTAATACAATAAATACATAGATTACATCCAAGACCGGAGACAAACTAGAAAAGTTCGTTTCTTAGTTTGACCCGGCCGGGGAACGAACCCAGCGTGCCAAACCGCTGCGCCACCGAAGCCGTCATTATGGAAAGCTTCTATTTTGTAAGGATGTGCTCCGATTTTCTCGTCGAATGCCAGAACGGTGTTTCGTGAGCGTCGATTTGACGCCACTGCAGTGTGCAGGGAGCCAGTTCCGATCGCTTCAGTGGCGGCGCTAGAATATTATTGGCACTAACTTTTATTGGCCAGAGCTTCCGAGGAGCGTCTGTATTTTCCAATGGCTTTATGTTTGTCGTTTTCTTATCGATGTAATGGAATCTTCTCGAATTATGTAAGATGAAAATGATCTCGGAGAAGATTGTCTTCTTGATGTTTATTTTTGTCGTCTGCGTTCAAAGTTCTATCAGTGGAATTGAGTTGACAAGTTTCTTCAATTTTTGAACTAAAACTTTCGTAAGCACAACACATCAACAATTTCTTTAATTTAATTTGGTATTTAATATTCCAGCTCATACTGCACAATAACCCTAACCGTTGGCAAAATACAGCACAGGAATCTATGTCCTTATTGTGAACTAACTAAAAGTCAAAAATTGTTCATAAGCCTGAATGGCTTATGAACAATTTTTGACTATACAGTTTAACTATACAGTTTGAACTTGAACACATGAAATGCGAACATGACTAGTTTATGTGTTGAGTACGGAGTAGGTAGTTAACTAAATTTTAAGTAAGAATATTCATGTAAATAGTCACTAAAGGGCTCTGTAGTTGCAAGTTATCTATTAAGTAAATGTAGTAGGTAAAAAGTAAACTAAAATAGACGTGAGCGTATACATGTATAAATTTGTTTGTACAAAGAATGATTAATTATATTCTAAATAATTAATCTGTCTAATTAATTAAATCGCTCAGTCACTTATAAACTGCTGGTTACTTAAAATTAAGTAATATTTAGTTTAGTACTAAATCACTTAACCGTCTATACCAGCTATAAGGACGAAATTTATATGCAAACAGAAGATGACTTGATATTTCGCAATATCGCACAAGACATCTCAAATAAGCGCTTGTCGCATCTAGGCCATCGCAATTCTCAGTGCGTACGAACTAAATTGCTCAGTGGCGTCTGGCTAAGGCATAATTAAGCTATAAGAGTCCTATCACACTAGGGAGTTGCGAGCGATTTTTAAGCGATTCAATTGCGCAGCGATCACGCCAAGATGACGGTGCGCAATCGCTTCGACGTCGCCCTATTATTGTTAAGGCCGATTTGTATAATCGCTTTCAATTTTCTGCCAAAAAAGCTACTATAACATTGCTTATTATTTAAATGACAAAAATGTTTGGAATGAATGCTAGTTCAGTACTTCTAAGTTTTAGGTTAATATATAAACTTTATTAATTATGTATCCAAAGAGTCTGGCAAGATTAAGTTTGTAGGTTTTTCTATCCACTATTTCTCTAATATAATCTAGACTTTGAAATTAACACCTTACTTGCTGCATTAAATAAGTCACAGTTTCTGTGTAATTTTAAATAAAGTAATTTAGTATTATTTTATTGATAAATTTTGACAGTTCACCCCATTTAATAAACTTAAATGGGGTGGCCATTTAAGTTTATTAAAGATACTTATGGAAAAGAACGTAACATCGTTTAGAAGTTCAAATCAAATGAATTTTGTTTCAACGTAAAGAATTTACATTCTGTTTACTGAATGTTAATGTGAATTGTAAGCCGCTGCCTTCGGGCCGTAGTGAGTGGAGAAAATTGTCGTTGATACAACGGATACAAAGTTCTTTATAACTAAAATTAAAAATCGTCCTATTATACGGGATTTATTAATTGCTCACTTTCAGCTGATTACTTAAAAATAAATCCTTCCAGATTCGTCATCGACTTGTATTTGCATTTGTATCCTGCGTCTTTGAAGTAACAAAGCCAGCAGTAGTATTTCCTCGTCAAATGAATCCATTTCGCTTCTGAGTGCCCAAAATGCGGATCGCACGCTACGAGCTCGCGCAACCGCTGCGCAATCGTAGCGAGCTCGCTTAGCGATCGCATCGCTTGCAATAGGTTAGTGTGATAGGGGTGTAACTACAGTCGAGAAGACTAACTATATTGCAGTCGCTGACTGTGGGATTGGGGTAAGTGACACTAGAGGCTTGTATATAAAGAGGTCATATGATGACCCATTTGGCATTCTATGACAGTGCAAACACTAGTTCCTCTTTTCGTAACGGCATAGTCCTTCTTTACAATATTGTCTTTTGAAACTTAAGGGATTTCTTTTGGATCAAGGCTTGGGCATAGATAACATTGACAAAAATAGTAGATTGTTAACTGAGGGTGGAATGAATCAATTTCCGAGGTATTTAGTATTTATATTCAAATCTTAGCATAAAAGATTATAACCGATCTTTTTGAATTCCGTCAAAGAGACATGCATATAAGAGGTTAAAAAGTTTTTCTTTTCGTAAAAGTATTTTGAATCGATCATCTTTCTCTAACTACCTGTATAGCGCGTTCAACAAAATTTACTTTCGATTTTAAAATTTGATGTACGATTTTTTTTAAGTAATTTAATTTTTTTTATTTACTTATATATTTAATTTTGAAACGTCTTCCTTTCAGCAACCATCTACTGCACTATAGTTTGTTCTGGCAAAGGTTACTGTTTGTCTTTCGGACCAGCGACAAGAATAAGAAAACAATTTAATGGATGAACTATCCGCAGCTCTCACTAAAGCGTAACTCGATACCGCAACTTGATGGGTTACGTGTTTACAATGGAATCGTATACTTACTGCAAACGGGAGCTGCGTTTAGTTATCTTGTCGTGAATGGAACTCTGCGGTTGGTCAAATATCCGCAAGTATGGTGAGTACTGAGTGGCGGCCAAAACTGGCCGTAGACCAAAAGTTCGCTGATCGGGCAAGGTGATCAGGCGCCTAATAATGTGTGTTGTCAGGATTGCGATACTAAACCATGACTTTTGCTATAGGAATTACTCTAGAATTTGACAGTTAGACGTTTAGAATCGTTCAGGTTATGTTTTTCAAGGTCTTTCTATTATATTATTAACTCAGTTTCGGATTTAAGTACATAATTTAAAAAAACATTAATAAAGAAATAATGGGAAAGGAGTTAAAAGTGAATCTGGAATATAGTACATAATAATATTATGAACCGAAACTTTTGTAATCAGTACATATGTACTGATTACAAAAGTTTCAGTTCATTAAATTGATACCAATACTTGCATGTCCCCACTGCTGGGGCACGGGTCTTTTCCTGCATCGCAGAAAGATTAGGCCATACTCGGACTTGGCCCCCGTGGTTTCCGGGTTGGTGGAGAATTGTAAGACAGTGGCGGGCCTTACTGTCAGAAGTTATCAAGCCGCCCATAAGACCTCTGACATGGCTTAACGACTGCCATTACATGACAGCCGGCACCAACGTCTTAACGTGCCTTGCGATACACGGAAGCGCTCAGAAAAAATGCCACTAGCGGTAGTCACGGGACGGTCACCCATCCCACACCTGCACCGCAAGCGCTCGTGGCCTAGTCGAACCGAGTGATTGGAATCAATCACTCGGTTCGAATAGGCCACGAGCGCTTCATTACATGCTATTTGTTTATTAAAAACGTTTAAGTATTACATTTTGTGCTTTAGGTTGAGAAAAATCGCTAGAAACAAAAAACTCCTACCTATTGTGGGGTTGGTATAGTCACAGGTTTCACGTAGTGTCCAGTCTTCGTTACAAGAGAACGAAGGCACAATCACGATTAGGGCAAGCACCCGGTTACGTTTTTGTACGGTAAAAAACGTAAAAACGTGTAAAGTACAGACTTTCACACGGTTTCTCCATACGAAAGCAGAAATGAGTACATGCCCAACGCAAATAATCTATTTACATAGGTACATTAAATATATAAATAACCCAGTGATGGTACACACAGAAAAATGGTTGCTCCCATCGAGACAACGGATTTATAATTCTTTGTCCCCGTTCCTATTTACTTTGGTACACAAATATTTTTGTTAAGCGAAAACTGAAACAAAATATGGGGTGTGTGCGGAATACTTTTGTGTTACTAACATTACTCGTATAATATATTTAGGTCGGGTTGAGTTCGTATAACAGGCCAGCAGATGATATTTTTTCGAACAACATATATGAAATATTTGCATTGAATTTGAAAAGTCAGAATTACCTAGGCAAAATCAGAGCCCAGTCTTCTTAATTAATACATAGAGAACACTTAGGGTCACCGCACACGGGCCACCGGCCACAACCACAAAACGCCGCCACTGGCATATTTCCTGTAATTTTCATACATTTTATATGGACTCGCCGCACACGGTTGGCGCCGGTGGCGGCCACACGCTACAAATCGTCGCAGCTTGCTTCTTGTGGCTCGCCCCGGCCACTAAACGTCGACACAAAAAGCCGCCACACGCCACTCGCGCGATTCCGCGCCCCTCTCTCCTTTGCTTCAGTTAACCTGTGCTGTAAAGTCGACGTTAACGCACGGTCGTCTATGGTTCATATAGGTAGATAAATATGGATATAGAATTTTATATCAGGGATACAATCCCGTCCTGAGATTTGGGATTCAAAAAGTGATAGTTATAGTAATAGAGGAGAAAAAGGGAAGGCCTGGGAAGATATCTGCGAATTGTTTATTGAAATTGTTGTGAAACTTACCTTAATGTGATAGCTAGTCATTCCGCAGGTGCGATGCTTTTCCGCATGTTGGTGTCGTGGTGCTTTAATCCAGCATAATAATAGAGCATGTAGTTCCCAAAACGTACCTATACTTAAACGAAAATGTTTGAAAAACTTTTTAGAATGGTTTAGAAGATTATCGAAATGTTCGTTGCATTTGTGTACATTCTTTAAAACTGGATGTATCCAATAACTACGGTTTCGTCTTCTACGACGACGTCTTTTTATCAAAAGTAGCGCAATTAAACCTTCTTCGTCAGAGTCCATTATGATACTGCACGCCACGCAAGGGTTAAAAAAAGTAGCAGCCACCGACCGCAAGTGTCGACCACCGGCCACAAGTGGCTGTCGCGCGCTTCAGCTACCTTTGTAGCCGCTTCTAGCTTCTCGTGGCGGCGTTTGTGGCTGTCGCGTGTGGCCCGTGTGCGGCGACACTTAGGGTCACCGCACACGGGCCACCGGCCACGACCACAAAACGCCGCCACTGGCATATTTCCTGTAATTTTCATACATTTTATATGGACTCGCCGCACACGGTTGGCGCCGGTGGCGGCCACATGCTACAAATCGTCGCAGCTTGCTTCTTGTGGCTCGCACCGGCCACTAAACGTCGACACAAAAAGCCGCCACACGCCACTCGCGCGATTCCGCGCCCCTCTCTCCTTTGCCTCAGTTAACCTGTGCTGTAAAGTCGACGGTAACGCACGGTCGTCTATGGTTCATATAGGTAGATAAAAATGGATATAGAATTTTATATCAGGGATACAATCCCGTCCTGAGATTTGGGATTCAAAAAGTGATAGTTATAGTAATAGAGGAGAAAAAGTGAAGGCCTGGGAAGAAATCTGCGAATTGTTTATTGAAATTGTTGTGAAACTTACCTTAATGTGATAGCTAGTCTTTCCGCAGGTGCGATGCTTTTCCGCATGTTGGTGTCGTGGTGCTTTAATCCAGCATATAATAGAGCATGTAGTTCCCAAAACGTACCTATACTTAAACGAAAATATGTGAAAAACTTTTTAGAATGGTTTAGAAGATTATCGAAATGTTCGATGCATTTGTGTACATTCGTTAAAACTGGATGTATCCAATAACTACGGTTTCGTCTTCTACGACGACGTCTTTTTATCAAAAGTAGCGCAATTAAACCTTCTTCGTCAGAGTCCATTATGATACTGCACGCATTGCAAGGGTTAAAAAAAGTAGCAGCCACCGACCGCAAGTGTCGACCACCGGCCACAAGTGGCTGTCGCGCGCTTCAGCTACTTTTGTAGCCGCTTCTGGCTTCTCGTGGCGGCGTTTGTGGCTGTCGCGTGTGGCCCGTGTGCGGCGACAAATCTTCTATAATATAAAAATGAATCCCCGAATGTGTTGGTAAGCGCAAATCTCGAGAGCAGTTGAACCGATTTTGCTGATTCTTTTTTTAGAATATTCCTTAAAGTATGAGGATGGTTCTTACGGAGAGAGAAATAAAAAAATATTTAAAGAATCGATTGTTTGGCAGTACGGAGTTCGCTGGGTCAGCTAGTTGTACATAAAAAAAGGAAATGACATATATATTTCTTCAGCTAATAGTACAGACAGTGGCCTTAGCAGCGGCAGTGATGTTCTCTATTTATCTATCCATCTTATTACTGAAAGTAATATCTTCCAGACAACGTACCTAAAAGTACAGTACAGTACGGCTTTATGACTAAAAGTGATCTATCCTAGACAATCTTTGCATAAGCCTCTGCTCTATTTTTAAATTTTTCAATTTGATCGTAAGTATTTAATACTTTTACTCGGCACAGAGAATTTGTTTTGTGTGAAAAATAGACGTTCTAATTTATAAATACATGTTTCCTTAAAACACTCCCGAGAGGCAGTTTGAATAGTCTGTGGTAGGAGGAAAGACGTAACCACAGTTTATCTTGTTACGGTGCAAACCTCTCTACACCATTTTTGTTTACATTTCTTTAATTCTGTCAATGAAATTACATACATCACCCATTTTTGAGATTCCCTTCATTTTTTGGCATTACTACGAGTATTTTACATTTCATCCTGACCCGACTACATCCATCTTCCTTTTCCTTCGTATTCTAAATAAAAAATAAATAAAAAAAATAAAACATAATTATTATAATTATATTATCTTTAATGCACTAACCCGTGCTAAGGACAATAAAAAAAAAACTATTTATGCAGAGAATATTGTAAAGAGGTTCGAAATTTCACTGATGCCGGTGAGTTAGCTCAGTTGGAAAGAGCGCTGGCACGGATAGCCAGAGGTCGTGGGTTCGAATCCAGGCATGGGTGGAATTTTTAGCCTCTTAATAGGTTTTTTAGAAAATAATTATTATAAATAAAACACAGTTGAAGTCGTTCTAGTTTTATAATTTATAACACGCTTTACAACCTCACATTTTAAACTACCTGTGTGGAGTGTTTTAAGCGCTATGGCGCATACAAGTTTTTTTTACAACTTTTACCCCCGGTTTCTCGTACACTAACAAGCTGTTAATCTACTGTTAACAGCTGTCACTTGGCCAAAGTGCATACAAAAAAACAACTGACAACTGTTAACAGTAGATTAACAGCTTGTTAGAGTACGAGAAACCGGGGGTTAGTCTTTTAGAACTTTTTGTTTCCTTTTACGTGTGAGATAAAAATCAAAAGAGTAAAGAAAATAATATACAACACGTGCGTCTGTATATTTATTAATGACACGTGACCATCAGATTAAAATGAAAGATTTATGGTACAAATCAGATGAGGATACTTAATTTAATTTTTATAATTTTATCAAAGTGTATTAGGAATGAAATTGTGGTCAAAATACTTTTACAAACAATTGAACTAGACAGAAGACCGACTACCTGCTAAAAGGCCTATCTTTTCTAGGTTTTTTTTATCAAGAACTCAGCTTGAAATTGTAGAACTACATTGTTCCTTTTTAGTCCTATAGTAATAATTTCTTAGATAGTCCAAACCTGTTATCGATGAGCTAATTGACCTCAATAGTTTTATTGGAATGTTTATCCTAAAGTAACTAATGAAAAGAGTTATTTTTTTATCTTTGAATTCCGTAGTAACAAACAGGCAAACTTTAAAAATTTGGACATAGAAAGTTATCTCCGAAAGGACTTTTTAAACTAATTCATTCACCAATATAGGAACATACCTTCAAGGTTGTCATGCTTTACTTTTCATCGTGAAGTTTCCTTCCTAAATCAAACTAAATTCCCAAAAACATTCATACAAAAGTAGGATGCCCTCCGACCAGGTGGGATGACGATCTGCGAAAAACTGCCGGCAGATGCTGGATGCGGCAAGCTGAAGACAGGGCGCGATGACGCTCATTAGGGGAGGGCTATATCCAGCAGTGGACTATATAATATAGCCTGAAGAAAAAGAAGAAGATTCATACAAAAACTGAAGGTCCTACTTTGATGAGCATGCATCACTTTTTACTGTAAATCGTGAAATCGTGAAAATAGTGTCAACTGTTGCAAACTAAAGGCAATCTCGAAGTTTTCCCCACGTTTAAAGGTAAAATTTCACTCTCGGATGATCCTGTAGGATCCTGTAGGTACATTTATCCCGATATTCTACACGATCAAAGACAAGGGCACTGCTACTTCTGCACAACTCATACTTCTTGGTAACACCCCACAACAATAGAGCTAGTAATACCCCAAAATTATTTTAAAATTGTGCTCTTATTTAATCAGCGGCCACGCTCCTAGCCACATTACGATAAGCAGCCACACATAAATATCGTCTCATATTAGATTGCCCAAGCTAATCTCCACACTTGCTCAGACATTATCTTAAAGGGCATAAATTATTTTAGTTAAATAAGCTGTCCCAGGCGAGCTATGGGGGCATAATTTTATGCCTACTAGGATTAAAACGGTAAGGAAACGTTCTTGTGGACTTGTCAAAATCTTTACAAATGCCGTTTACAATTTCGCTAAGTAAATAGTTTACTGTCGTGGTGTCAGCAGAATTTCTCAGAAAAAAGCGTGACAGAACGTTACAGTACTACACATCATAAAAGTCCCTTCGGGAATCTACGTTCGCGCAGACTAGGAAGAAGTGTAACGAAAGCACCCGAAGCTATAAGTACAGTCAACATGATCTTTAACCGATACGGTTAAGGTGCAGAATTTATTGCCGCAGTAGCGTTACCTATTTCACTCACGCTAATATTGCCAATAGTCACCTGCATCGATGACGTTGAATCAACCAATAGCAACAAAGGCGCGCGGCCTGCCATAAAATGAAACTATCTGATTGGTCGATCAACTTGCCGCACATCCAAAATTTGGTCATCTGCGCAGATACATCCGCGAGACTTATTTCTTGTACTTAATGAAATTCTCAATCACAAACCATCACAAAGTGAAGTAAACTGATCAATGTTTTGAGAACTTAAAATAAATTGAACATTGTAATTGAAATTTTATTTACTTTGATTTCTGACCGCCGCAATGTTGTTTCTGACTATACTTCTTGTTCTTTTTTTTTGGTCCCTTTACTCCTCCGTTGATTCTGGGGCTGACACGAGGGCTTTCTATTAATCTCTGACCTTGGCTAGGGATGCTATTTCCAACTTCCGGCGGGTTTCCAGTCAAGAGTCTGACTATACACCAGTAATAAAAATAATTTACTTCCTCTTCACTTAGTTTCTATTATTAATGACATATAAATGTGAAACCTTTATACTTTTTTAAAAGACTTATTAGAGGTAAAAATTCCAGCCACACCGGGACTCGAACCCGCGACCTCTGGCTAACCGTGCCAGCGCTCTCCCAACTGAGCTAATGGGCGACGCATCAGTGAAATTTCGAACCTCTTTACAATATTTTCCCCCCTAAAGTTGCAAAGTAGAATAAGCACGCAAAAGTCGACGTGCTACCGCTAACGATAGTTTTATTAAACGCACCAAGTCACTGTTAGATATTTAATACTAACCATAGGCTAAGTTATATATTTATTGCTACTAACATAACACTGGACTACGGTGTCTGTAAGTTCAATAAATAAATATTCTAAATAAACTTTCAAACAAGTCTACTCTTCCAGTGGTCAAGTTATTTCTTTCTTTTTTTTTATAGCGCCTGTGGCGACCCCATGAGCTTAATCCGGGGTTGAAAATCACATCTTTATTGAATTATCATACAAATATGATATATGGCTTTGTGCTGATCCGGGGCGCTAACAATCGTATTGTCGACGCTGAGGGTTTGAGGGCTGTATGATTAGAAACGGCATTTGAATTATTAAGTAGGGCAGTAATCGTGCGATTTTGTTTGAGGTACTGACAGTCGATTTCTGAAATCTGTTCTGCACTATTTTTATTCTATCATGAGAAACCTGAAGAGACAAACTAATATTTAAGGGTTTGTTCAGTGAAATTCTCAATTTGGCAAGCTTTTTAAGCATGATTTACTTAGAGGTAGAATAGAATAAGAAGATCTTAAAAACCAATTTAGAGGCTAAAAATTCCACCCATTCCGGGACTCGAACCCGCGACCCCTAGCTAACTGTGCCAGCGCTCTTCCAACTGAGCTAATGGGCTCGGATCAATCGTAGGTGAGTAAGAAGACCCTCCTACTCACCTCCGTGACATGTTTCTCCTAAGACAGGTTATCCTGTAAGTGAAGACCCAGTTAGAATGGAAATAATTTACCTTAAACTCAGGATATTTGCAAAAAGTATACGAGAAAACTGAGCGGTGTGAATGGAACAAATGATATATATTAAACATATGAAGTCTCGTCATAAGAGAATATTTTCGCGACCTATTTACACCTAGTTGTAAATCGCTCGCTTGTTATGGGCACTATTTTTGGAAGTACCGTGAAAGTACCATGAATATACAATTACCGGATATACATTTTACATTACCGGAATAAACATATATTTTTGCACCTACTTTTACGCAAAGTTCGTGTGAAAGTCAGCCAACTATCGAAAATTGTATGTTTAAATTAAGGGAAAATCTTCCAAAAGTGCTTCAAACTAATTTGTCTTTAAATAGATCGCCGCGGTAGGCGACCAGCTGCGAAGTTTCAAAAGGGACGCCCTACAAACAATTAAAATATCTGCCTAATGGACTTAGCGGAATTCTAACCACGTTAATGAACATATAGACGTCTTGTTCTTACCCATGTTTGGTGCAGGAATTCCGTGAAATTTTGTACAGACGACGGAAAAATGTCCCATCAATTAAAAGTTGGACAAGTTGGAGGGAGACCCGCGCCGTTGTTCGTGGAGATTGAACTGGCTGGAAAAATACGAAGTGAAAACTTTTATTTTAGAATCGGCCAATTAAAATAAAAAAGATAAAACTTCCATTGAAATTTCAAAAATGGAACGTGACAATAAACTTGTTAGAAAGACTTTTATTTTTAAATACGCTTCATATTGCCAGGTACATTTCAGTGCGGAAACACATCATAAACCGAATAATTTCCAAAGCCATAAATTAACGCGGCGAAATAATTCATTCATAACCCTTGACAAGTGAGTCGGTGGACATGTGGACCACAATGTTGATTTTGCCGGGTAATGGAGAATATGACAGGAATATGCAAATACGGCACTGCGGCCGCCGGAATGATATTCAAACAAGATTACTTGAGTAAACGTTGGCAGACGAAATGTGGATTTTAGTAACCCTTCAAAGGTGAGATACTTAATGAATTTGGACATTGTGAATTTATATTATTATGCCGTATTTTGTATAATTTAGTTATAAATAGATAGAAAATACTTCCGGTTATTTATAAAAACACAACCTCTAAAACGCTCCAAGACTGTCGTCTAAAATAGTCTGTGGTGGAGATTTTAGAGATTTTTAAGGAGATCCTGGTAAGATTAGGTCCTGGCAAGCTATCTTCCCTGCGTCTGATAATTCGTAGTCTCAACTCGAGATCTTTATTACTCAGTTGGTTAATCACTTTGTCAACAAATGTATGTGATCTTATTTAACAAATTTCAGGAGTCGCTCGCTTCAGAGTTCGTACTGCCTCTGAAATGCAGTCATTTTCATATCAGATTTTGATGATAAAGAAACACATTTTTCAGACACGTAATAAATAAAGCCTATATGCGTCCCAAGCGGTGGTAGCTCAGTGGGTAGAACTATAGACTGGCAAGCGAGAGCCCCATGTTCGATCCCGAGTGCGGGCATGTACCAATGACTTTTTTTAATTTCAAAGTTACGTACATTTGCGAATTTGTAGTCGCAATACCACACGCTAACTGTGAAGGAAAACATCGTGAGGAAACCCGCGGCTTGGTTGGCTCCGCACGTATTGACTAGTCTTTCCTGTGGGCTAGGCCGACTAAGCTGTCAGGGTGGTATAGGTGCTGGGCAAGCCTACACCATCTATTAAACCATGTCCCAGGCACTACAGCGTCGGAGTGGTCCCTTCACCCATCTAGTGTGAGTGAAGATACCACTGGATGCTGTATAAATCATCTCATTAAGTAGATGCAAAAAGCCCAATATTATTATTATTATATGCGTCCCATTGTAGGGCACACACCTTCTCTCAGAGAGAGAGAGAGAGAGTGAGGGAGAATGTTTAACCATCATGCCTGCCCAAGGCGGATTGGGGATTTCGGACACGTACTCAATTCGTAAACCTACGTACCTACGTTCGTAGGTAGGTGGGTTCAAGAATTCAATGAAATCGAAGCGTTTATGCAATTGTAATTCTACTGTAACGCACTCTCTAGCTCACGGGCCCTGGTAGTTAGCTCACGATGCATCTGACAACTCGTAGTCTTCAAGAACCATATTACCCAGTTGGTTCCTCAGCTTTTCTGCATTGTGTGTTTCAGCACCCAAATTCTTCCCGCGGGTGTCGTAAAAAGCGACTAAGGGACACAAACCGGGGGGTGGGCAGCAGCGCCCCCAATTAGCGCAGTACAATTCCACCAAACTGCGATCCCCAACCCGGATGTCCAGCGTGGGGATTATGGGCATTGCCCCCCAATGATGGCACAACGTTGCGTTATGGCGCTCATTAGGGGAGGGCTATGTCCGGCAGTGGACTAACATAGCCTGAAGAAGAAGTTACAGCAATTGCGCAGTTCAAACGAAGGTAACGTTTTAGGTAGGTATACATCAGATTTTGGTAATAAAAACCTTTGGCATTTGCATCTACATAACGAAATGATCTATTCAGCGTCCAGTCACGCTAGATGAGTCATGGGACTGCCCGGGCGCTGTAGTGCCTTGAACATTGTTTAATATGGAGTAAGACTAAATCAAAGTCTAAGGAAGCGCTCGTGGCCTAGAGAAGCGCTCGTGGCCTAGGCGAACCGAGTGATTGGAATCAATCACTTGGTTAAGCAACAACAGGCGCGGTTAGGTACGGGATGGGTGAGCGTCCCGTGACTACCGCTAGTGGCATTTTTCCGAGCGCTTCCGTGCTTCGCAAGGCACGTTAAGCCGTTGGTGCCGGCTGTCATATAATGGCAGTCGTTAAGCCATGTCAGAGGCTTTATGGGCGGCTTGATAACTTCTGACAGTGAGGCCCGCCACTGTCTCACAATCCTCCACCAACCCGTACTTGGCTCCCGTGGTGGAGTATGGCCTAACCTTCCTGCGATGCAGGAAGAGACCCGTGCCCCAGCAGTGGCGACATATAAGGGTTGATAACGAAGATTGATCTATGTGGATTATTGGAATATGAACGTAAACCTGCAGCCTGATAACTAAGTCAAAGCCAAAGTGCAAAGTAAGGTACTCGCTGCAAGTGATGCAAATTACTTCAGCCACATGTTGCTGCCTGTACTTATTGTACGTATTGTAAAGAGGTTCGAAATTTTGCTGATGTTGGCGGTCGCCCATTAGCTCAGTTGGGAGAGCGCTGGCACGGTTAGCCAGAGGTCGCGGGTTCGAGTCCCGGTATGTGTGGAATTTTTAGCCTCTAAATAGGTTTTTTTTAAACTGTTCTAGTCTAGTCTAGTGTTGCAAGTCCCCACTAAGCCAGACTTGGCCCCCGTGATGGCCTATACCTTCCTCAGGGAAGAGATCCGTGCCCTCGGTGGGGACATAATGAAGTTATAAAGAAGAAGAAGATTTCTTAGCACATATACTATCCTGACTGCTTAGTCGGCCCAGCCCACAGAAAAACCAAGTCAATAATTGCGTGTCCAACCAAGACGCAGGTTTCCTCACGATGTTTTCTTTCACGGTAAGCGTGATAAAGAAGCGCCATTTTCAGACACGTACTTAAGACCTACATACGTTCGCAAACATCGCACGGTTTTAAGCGGGCCCGTCGCGTAAGCCGTCCGGCGGGCAAATCTCTTAATTTACGCCCCAAAGGGATTTGCTAAAGCCAAACATTGTTCGCTAATTATAACGGTGCGCATATGTCTCGTCCCACGCGGATCTGGGAACTTGTCGGGCGTTTCGCGTTCGCATTGTTTGTTTGCGACACGCTTTTTGAGTTACAAAAGTGACGATTCGCGTAATGACCCGAGTTGGGGGTGAGTTTGGGAGGAGTGCTGCGTTTGTGACTGCTTGCTGGGTGGTGAGACGTGATTGAAAAGTCTGGTTCTGGCGCAAAAATCTTCTTTACATTTTATGAAAGGGTTAACCCTTGATAACATGACTGTTATATAAAGTCCTCTTGTACAATGTTTATAATGTACTATATTTTTTATATTTATTTACTCAAACGAAGACACGAAATTTAATAATCACACTTACATAATTTTTCAAACCGCTAATGCAGTTTATAGGCAAGCTTTTGATGACAATTTTTATACATAAACCTGCACAATATACACAATCAACCAATCTTCTTCTTCCTATGCCTCTTCACAGCCCCGCATGTTGTAGTTTTCATTTGTTTCTGACCGCGCTACAACGAACATCGACGCTCACTGCATCGACGCTCACTGCATTCTGAGCTACAACCCCCTTCCGCTCCTAACACACGTCATTTTCTTCTTCCCAAGATAGGCATCGAAGTTTTTAATACAGCTGCTCAAAAAGTGGCGTATTGCAGGGACGTATAGCGTGCGGGATGTGGGCTATTACACACTCGTGCTTTTTTTTACCTTTTCCGCACTAGTGCGTTCTCTTTCTCAACTGTCAAAATAATGTCTTTTAAAAAGAAAAACCAACCATGAAGTTTTTACTAAATACATTCATAGAAGTTTTTATGATTCATGCAAATACTTATATTTCTAAAAAGTAACTACTAATTTGTTTCAATATCAGATTTAATGATTTGATTGAATGAGGTAGGTTAGGTTTGATTTAATTTCATCTCATTAAATTTCATTTTCATTTCATATCAATAAAAAAATTCTACTGAAGACTTGGCTGTATGAGCATAGTTCCCTTTGCCTACCAGAATGGGTGAAGCAAAAAAAAATCTCTGCTTATATTCTTTTACCGTTGGCGCCATTTTCCAAATATTTTTTCTTTACTAAATTGCTTCATTATTTCGCAACTGTATTAAAATAGTCGTTCAGTACACGTGCGGAACCGTCATTGTAACTTGTTCCGACCGTCAACCCTCACCTTGGCTGCGCCTCGGCCCGGGTCGAAATTTGTCGGAACTCTTTGCAATGACAGCCTTTCCGCACTTGTAATGAAATATACTATTTCAAGTTATTATGATGAGCAAGATTGAGATAAATGCAATTTTTTAACGGATGTTGGCTCTATCATGCCACTGAACCGCTACGAATCTGGATGATTTTTTTTCACAGATAGATAAATAGTCTCATTTGAGGTATGGCTGATAAAATGAATAAGAATAAAAAAAAAACAGCACAAAAGCAAAATTGTCTCCCGGAAAAAAACACATCAAAGTTCGTGAACTTTGATGTGTTTTTTTCCGGGAGACAATTTTGCTTTTGTGCTGTTTTTTTTTTATTCTTATTCATTATGTTAATACGCCTGACTACTGAAACAGAGGTCCTAGGTTCGATTCCTACAGAGGCCGCCATACTAAATTAATACAAACGGCCTCAGTCTGGGTGTAGTTTCATATTTGTAGCGCCCTTTGCATGGTTACCATAGCACGGGCTACCCAGGCTACCCTAGTTAGTGACCAGGACAACTGATTGTGTCGTGTGGAAGTAATTATTAAAAACTCTCGTCACATAAAATAAGATAAGAATATTCTTTATTTTTCACCAACCCGGACTTGGCCCCCGTGGTGGAGTACGGCCTAACCTTCCTGCAATGCAGGAAGAGACTCGTGTCCCAGCAATGGAAACTTACAAGGGTTGATATCGATTCTTTATTTTTAACATTTACATTTTTAGCATTTTAATTTGGCAATACTGATATGTATCTCTCTGTATGACCGAATATCCATGGAACGTGTGTTAAGTTATATTGAAGAATAAATTTTCTGGTTCCCAGTGCTGCGGTTTAAATTATACTGTCCATACTACAACAGCTTCACCCTGAGCCATAACATAACATAACATTTACATACAAGCACATACATTGCTTCCGGCCCCACACTAGGATACCCTGTGTCGTGAGAACCAGAAACAAAGACATCACAAACATGTAAACAACCGAGACCTGGGCTTTTTTTTTCGTTCCCAGCCGGGATTCGAACCCGGGACCTCTTGCATGGTAGGCAGATGCGCTACCGCTACGCCACAGAGTTCGTCGGATATTCTGCGCAACAGATAATATTTGCAGAGGAACATTTACAAAAGACGAGGTACAGTCACACATAGAGAGCTATAGATAGATAGAGATAGAGAACACTTTATTGTACATAAAAATGGAAATTACACATATATTTCTTAACCTAAGTGTACAAACGGCGGCCTTATCACTAAAAATGAATTAAAGCTATACGGGTGTCTCATTCAAATCGGTCAGTATGGGAAAGTCTAAAACTATAAGACATACGAAGATCTGTTCTAAGGTAACCATGTCATCGATTTTAATAACAAGAAAAACTGCATTCATACATTTAAAAAAACATCTGTACTCTTTTCGGGAATCGAACCCGGTTGTTTTGAAAAAAAAACCTACACTATTTCTATTTAGATATCGATTGTGTAGGTCTTAAGCAGTAAATGTCTGTATAAAACATGATGTCTAAAATGAATAAAATGCATTGTTTTCACATACTTTAATTTATTTTAGTAGGTGCTCGAAGTTACCGCCGACTTTTTCAATACAATATTCAACACGTTTAGGTAACGATATTACGATTGCATTTTGTATGAAAACAATGCATTTTATTCAATGAGACACACTGTATAGTAGTCACTGATGATATTTATAAGAAAGACAACTCCCAGCCTTTCGGATTTCCGGTGTCATCCTACCGTAGCCGCAGGATTTGACAACAAAATCAAATCTTTGCCACAAAAAGCATTAGCACGTGTCCTGGCACGTCCCTAACTGAAACTCTTCATAAGCACCTATCACTTAGACCCATCTGCATACACTTCGACCTTATTAGCGTCCGGACACACCACGCGATTTTGAACTCTTAGCCGATGAAATAGAGGTGCCAATCATTGCATTCAAATGCAAATACACCGCGGTTTTAGCCAGTGATGGGGCGAGCTAATCTCTCAGCTGAGCCGTTGGAGGACGTTTAAAAGCTTCTGACATAAAATTTTAAATAGCAGAAGTATAACTTGACAAAAGTTAAAAATATTTGACACAAAGATTCCCATGCCAGCTTTATGTTTTTATTGTTATTTACTTCGGATGTATTATTTCTATCTATCTATGTATAATCTATAATTAGCCCACAAACCCATGTATTATTTATAGTATTATAATTTCACAAAACATTTGTGGCTGTGATATTCGACTAGTTGAAACGTGTGGCGTTAAGATGTAAAAAAATTAAATTACATTGCAGTAACTATTTATTGTTACCTTAATTTTGAAATTCTTTACTTGAATTTTTGTAGGAAGCATTTGACCAGATTCTAATTATATAATTAAGTTAATGCTTACAAAATTTTATTATGTTTTTCTTATTCTTAAACGCCAAAGTTCTCTTTCGTAAAATGCTTATTTTGACAATTCTGTGTTTATGTTATTGTAACGCAATCAAATATTCTTTGTTAAGCCACCCATAATGTATTGAAGTCACTGCACGCATTTCAGAAAGTTTTCTTTTTAGTTGCAAATACACTTTTATGCACGAATGTTGAAGTGAATGTGCAGTCAACCATATATAGATAGAGAAAACTTTATTTTAAATAACAATCGTAATTAAACAGATATTTCTTAACCTAAGAGTACAGACATCGGCCGCTTCGCTAAAAAAATCTTTTCCAGACAACCTGGAACGACTGTACGTCTATTTGGGTTTCCATTTCACATGTAACCGAGTTAAATTTCTGGTATTATCAGTTTCGCGCTTCTGCCCTGTCCCCTGCTTGTTATTGTTTATTTAGGCCAGCGATTTGCGGTGAAAGCGAGTTTTCGAGGCGTGTTTTAACGCGATTGTCTGTTAACATCGCAGCGAGAGTGATACGAGAGTACTGCCCGTTTACATCCATCCCCTTACCTTGCGTGCAGCTGCTGACCATTCCTTTGTGATGATATCCCCAAAGAAATTGTGTGCGGTTAAACCCCCAGCTATGTTAGGAGTTTCACTGGGTGATCGAATCTGGAATGAGGACATCTGCAGAACCCGCGTTACTGATAAAGCTTGAACTGTTGCTCAATTGAAGCGGCGGGAGCTGATGCCCGTTAGGGCGAAAAGTTCTGACCAGGAGACCACGGACCAGACGACGCAGCGTGGGCAGATCCTCCAACAAATAGTGTGGCGTCCAGGGGGGTGATCTTTAAAATGCACAGTTGTACAATAGAGTCATATCAGTCCAGTAATGGTCGTTTAATTTACACTATAGGTTGTCTGGTAAACAATCGCATTGCAATGTATAACCCGTGCTTCGATCTTCTTCGCGTGAGATGCCTATTTAATGGGTTATATCCCTGGAATGACATTGTACTGCTGTTGCTTTGTAGACTACCAAATTGAGGCGAATATCAAACATTGTCGTGCTTATTTCGTTCTATTGAAAAACTATGGAAGTATTAGACTCTAGGGCCTGGTTACAGTGGCAAAAATTAGCTGAATTCCGGCAACAGAATAACGGGAAGCTTGGAAACCGTGAGGGAGACCTGTAGTCAAATGCCTGATGATGAAACCCCCCAGTCCTAGAGTGCAGAACGAAATGAGAAGCGCTTACCCAGCAATACACTTCTAATAAAGTATGAATGAATAACGTTTAGTTCAATTTGTGGTAGTAGCCGATGAAAAGGAGGACAGGACAAAAGGACAGATACAAATATTTGTCTTTGAAGGCCAAGTTCCACATAGCGTCGTTGAATCAGCGAGAGTCAATGAATTTCAAGAGTAAAGTTATTTTCCAACATAGAGCTGATACTAAAATTTAATAAATGTTTCACATTAAATAAAGGTGAATAAGAAAGACATTATTTTAGATGAACGAACGACATGTACGAGTACAGTATTTTTTTTATTTTGTATTGCTTGGTAGTTACTTCGTTATTTTTTCGATAATGGAAAAATGTAACGAAGTAAAAACTATTCCTTAAAATGTTCACACGAATGCAGATCTCACACTTCACCTCAATTGCAGTAGGGGTAGTGTAAACTTGTCAATACGAGTATTTGAATTCAGCGTAAAGTGGACAGCAGGCAAGGGTTGCTTCGCGCAGCCGTTTCGATGAAGATATTAGGCAGATAAGCTCTTTTGTTCTCTCGTTAAGAAGGGTTTTCGACTAACAATGGAGTGCGTGAAGTGGGCAAAAATAGACAAAAAGTGACACCTAGAGGTTGCCCAACCAACACAAATACATTTTTTTTTCAGGATGCATTTGACAGGGGTTGGGATTCTAACCTAACCTAACACGATCGCTCTTTTAAGGTTTATAATTTTTTACCTGGTCATGTAGGTATAAGGTAATATTATTCAATTAAATTTTATGCATGTCCACATAATTAATAAAGTTTATTCGAAACTGAACAATGCTTATAACAAGGAATTTGTATTTTTTTATTGCATGGTAACCAGCGAAACGAAGCGTAACGAAATTTGAAACAAATTTCATGTAATCATATTTCGAATTACTTTTTGCAATAAAGAATATATATCAATAATAGAGAGAGCACGGGTTAGTGCAACAAAAAGAATATAATCAGATTTCATTTCATTAATATGATACATTTCATGGTACAGGCGAGAATACAGAAATTGCTAATCCGCGGTGGGCACACGTGGTGATTAAGCCCATACTCGCTCTTTCTGAAGGCCGGAGTACACAATGGCCCATGCTGGCCTACTGCTCGCCATTGCCATTGTGTACACGGGGCAATGGTGTGTAGTGGCGGACAATAGGGAATGGAAGAAAATATCAGAAGTGTTTGATTTTTTTTTTGGTGATAGGAATAACCTTCCTTAACGCGAGAAAAAAGTTTCAATTTTTTTGGCTTCATAGTTAATTTTTAAATAATCTTAATATTCTTCCATTTGTCGTTCTGGGCTTAGTACGGCGGCTGGAAGCCGCCGTACTAAGCCCAGTAATAAATTAACTACGAGGCCAAAAAAAATGCTTAATATGGAAGAATATTAAGATTATTTAAAAATTAACTACGAGGCCAAAAAAAATGAAACTTTTTTCTCGCGTTAAGGAAGGTTATTCCTATCACCAAAAAAAAATCAAGCACTTCTGATATTTTCTTCCATTCCCTATTGCCTATCGTGGCGCGCAATCGGACAGTTTTCTGTTTTTTGGGCACACTTCAAAGTAATCGTGGTGTAGCGTGGCCCATCCCTGTTTACACAGTGGCCCATCGTTAAGTTCGTCACCGACCGCTGATCGGGATAGACATGAAGTACTTTTTTTTGTTGCGTTGATTTTTCTAGAACTACTTGAATTATAAATCGCCCAAAATGTCCGTATGGAGGAACAATGAATATAAATCAATAGACCTTCAAGTTTATTGATTTATATCAATCTGAGCCCATAATTTTGCGCCTTTAGCGCCATTTTTTTTGTAATAAAAACTTTGTTGTTGTACATACTTCTGTAATACTTGTAAATAAATAAAAAAAATAAAAAAAAAGTAAATAAATAAACAGCTGCGGCCGCAATTACTTCCACGTCCATCGCAAGTGGTTTGCCAGACAACAATGAGCCATGCGCCATTGTGGAAACACCAAGTGATCGTTGCCGACACTTGTGAATGGCAAAGCATGGCCCATCATAGGCCACTGTGTAGATACTGGGGCCATGAGAGAAGGCGGGTGTCGTGGGTCGTATATAGGCTACATGAAAAATAACTATTGTGTTCAATATTTTCCCATAAATATGTTACTTTTTAAAAATGACCATTGACCGGAATAATATTGAATGAAGTACCTATCAGTACTTCATTCAATATTATTCTCTAATATTGTAGTTGTTGACAAAAAGAAGAGAAAAACTCATGCCAAATGTTAGTAGGTAATGAGATTTCTCCGATGTTATCTTCAGTATCTACGACTCCCTAATTTGTGGTCAGTCAGCTTTCAGGGGAGACTCGGCAAAATTCAATTTACTAAGACAAACGTAATGTCTACCTTTACAGGGCTAGCGTAAATTATTACACAGCGTTTAGAAAAAATGCTATGAAATCAATCGGTGAATTTATTTATGCAAGAGGTCCCGAGTCTGAACCCCGGCTGGGGACAAAAAAAAAAAATCCAAGGTCTTGGATGTATACATTTTTGTGATGTCGTTGTTTCTGGTTCACACGACACAGAGTATCCTAGCGTGGGGCCAGAAGCAATTTATGTGCCCGTATTTAAATGATAAATGTTTATGTTGTTGCTAATATCTACTTCCCATTAATCGTCACAACTCTTCTCCAAAAGTAACTAAGTACTGTACAAAAGCAGCCATAGACTAAAATCGTGAAACTTGTGTACCATTCAGCCGTATATTAAACGCTAAGGTTAGGTTTAATCAAAACGTTACGTAGAGGGTAGGATTGCTCTTAAATTAGGGTAAAGGGGTCAGTTGTGGGCCAGATAAAGATGGCTGCAACAAATTGCGTGCTCTCCCGCCTTTTGTTATCGGTCCCTACTGTACTTAATTGCGCTTTTGTCCGTTGTCCTGAGTAGGGTCGCGATCGGCTAACTTCCACTCTGTTCCAGCTAAGATTGAAATTAACCACTGCCCGTTTGACCTTAGAGGAATATTTGGGATTTAGGGGCTAGTGGCCTTTGCCGAAACTTAGGAGTCAATGAGGTTGCATTCTTTCGATCAGGGGCATTATTACGTAAGTATCCACTGAGTTGAGTGACGTTGATTTTTACTTTTTTTAAGCTACTCCGGCTGTCAAATGCATACATTTTTAACACTTAAGAGTCGTCTAAATGCTTCACTCGATAGAGTGGAATGCTACGTAATAGGAGGGCAGGTCCCTTAATAGGTTTTGTTTTTGCTTGGCCTAATTTTTTTTTACCCAACACATGGGTGAAAAATATTTATATTTAATATTTATCTTATTTATATATACTTGTATTTACTCGAATCGCTCATAGCCTCGGCTACCTGAGTGATCTTTAACGATCACGAAGGTTAAGCAACATAGGGCGCGTTCAGTGCATGGGTGCGTGACTGTCTAAAACTAACGCTAGTGGCATTTCCACGAGCGGACCGAGCTTCGCAAGGCTCGTTAAGCAGTTGGTGCCGGCTGCCGTCGATAGATGGCAGTCGTTAAGCCAAGTCAGAGGTTTTAGGCCGGCTTGAAAACTTGTAACAGTAAGACCAGCCACTATTCTTGCAAGCCTACACCAATCCGGACGTGGCCCTCGTGATGGAGTATGGCCTCTTAGGAAAGAGACCCGTGCCCCTCCGTAGGGACATAATGGGATTATGATGATCATGATATCTACTTCTACAAACGAATTTTAATAAGGAAACACTCCCGTAGTAGCAAAGGAGATATCAGCTGTTTCATATGAGATTTTATTGCACCTTTATCTCTAGGACAAGCGTAGACAAAATGTGAAGTAGATGAAGCTAAGTTTTTACTAGAGAAAATTTCTATTGACTTAGGTGTAAGAGGGGAATGCTCTGAACTGATTGGGCATAATTAGCGGGCTAAATTGGTAGATGATTATATAGTTCCCCATCGAGTAAACTATTGTAAAGTGAAAAACAAAAGAAAAAGGACTGTCAGGACCATGTCAAGTGACAGACCCTTGTATCTGTCTACCCCTCCAGGATAGAGGCGTGAGTTTATGTTTTGTTATTTCCAAATTAAAATACCCGATATTTCTGAATGATTCAGTTGCAAACCTAACTAAGCCTAAACATAGCAATGTAAGAAAGTGCTACAAGTCTGTGCAAAATATTGGTCTGCTATCGACAGTGCATGACATGGCAACAGGGTAGCAACCCTTTACTATCCTTAACTGACTATTATTACCTATTTTTCCTGCATGTGAACAAACCATGTGCCTGATGTTAGCGAATTAACAACGCTTAGCGAAATTTGGAGAGTGATTCACGCAGATTCGTCGCACCCCTCTGTTACTCTTAGGGCCAATAATGATGTCTGACCCTGTAGTATAATTTTTTATTCCTACTGAGTACTCAGTGTTATTGTTCGAACGTGGATTGGTGGTTACAAGCGATAGAATGACAGCTTCTCATTCGGGAGGTTGTGGGTTCGTATCTCGGCATTGTACCTGTTATACGACGGCTATACTGTTTATTTGTTATACTGTTGACGACCTCTGTGGCGTAGCGGTAGCGCGTCTGCCTACCATGCAAGAGGTCCCGGGTTCGAATCCCGGCTGGGAACAAAAAAAAAGCCCAGGTCTTGGATGTTTACACTGTGATGTCATTGTTTCTGGTTCCCACGACACAAGGTATCCTAGTGTGGGGCCAGAAGCAATGTATGTGCTTGTATGTAAATGTTATGTTATGGCTCAGGGTGAAGCTGTTGTAGTGTGGACTGTATAACTTAAACCGCATCACTGGGAACCAGATAATTTATTCTTTAATATAACTCAACACACGCGGAATGGATATTCGGTCACACAGACAGAGACATATCAGTATTGCAAACTTAAAATACTAAAAAAAGGAAAAACATGACAATATACTTGTGTGGCCATAAACAGTACCAATGACGTTGTTTTCTAAGTTATGTACATTTGTAAAGTAATAGTAGCAATAATTAAAACTGTTTTTATACGGATTTATGCTCGTTTATTACATTTTTACAATTTTCCAACGTTTCGGCACTTTTTCAGGTGCCGTGGTCCCGGATGACCATCCGGGACCACGGCACCTGAAAAAGTAAACGAGCATAAATCCGTATAAAAACAGTTTTAATTATGTCTACTGCTCGTGTTAACCTTAGAAAATACTATAATAGTAGCAATACCACTCGCTAACGGTAAAGGAAAACATCCTTAGGAAACTCTAGTGTCTTAGTTAACATACTTCAGTCCCTACTTGGTACAATGGCCCAACTATGAGGCAAAGGGTCAGCTTCTGAATTGAGAATTTCACTAAGTAAATACTTAAGTAACGTTCTGTCAGTTCCTGGCTACCCATGGCACAGGGAACCTAGTTTGGGAGCCAGTAACCATCATTGTGGCATTTTTCCGAGCGCTTCCATGCTTCGCATGGCACGTTAAGCCGTTGGTGCCGGCTGTCATATAATGGCAGTCGTTAAGCCATGTTAGAGGCCTCATGGGCGGCTTGATAGCTTCTGACAGTAAGACCCGCCACTGTCTTACAACCCTCCACCAACCCGGACTTGGCCCCCGTGGTGGAGTATGGCCTAACCTTCCTGCGATGCAGGAAGAGACCCGTGCCCCAACAGAGGGGACATACAACGGTCGATATTGAACCATCATTGTAACCTTGTTTTACAGTAAATAAAAAATCATTTCATTGAATTATTTCTCTTTTTTAAGAAATTCGAAGAGACAGCACTACAGATAACTATTTACTTAGCAAAATTCTCAATTCGAAAACTGCCCTTAAGTGCGAAAATTTCAGGTAGTACTAACTAAGAGTCGTCATTGATCCATCGATAATATAAAAATGAATCTCGGAATGTGTTGGTAAGCGCAAATCTCGAGATCAGCTGAACCGATTTGGCTAATTCTTTTTTTAGAATATTCCTTGAAGTACGAGGATGGTTCTTACGGAGAGAAAAATTAAAAAAATTAAAGAATCGACTGCTAAGAGGTACGAAGTTCGCTGGGTCAGCTAACTAGTAGTTGATAAAAGCATGTATTCTGATGGCAAACCCCTAGGTAAAGAGATTGTGTTTGAGGACAATACTTGGTCAAAATTCACGGAACAACAACTCAAAAAGGGTGCGCGCGTACACCCCCTCTGCATTTTCAATATTGCACGTGTGTATTCAATGTGTTTAAAATTATCCCTAATGTATTTTATAGGGTGAAGGAGAGTGTATTGATGATAGGATTGTGGCCGTATGGAATTACCAAATGATTGTAAATTGATAATGATTATGTGGCATGTCGAGTAAAATTGATGGATTCGCTATTGCTTAATTTACTAAACTTATGATTTTTGACATGCAGTGAATGAAAGTGAGAAGACTTGAAAAAATACTGTTCGATTTTAAAAAGAATGATTAGATTAGATTAGAACTCTTTATTGTACACACCAGAAAACAAAATACATAAAAAGGTTTACACATCTAAGCTATTGCCGTATACAATTGGCGGTCTTATCGCTAAAAGCGATCTCTTCCAGACAACCTTGGGATGGATAGAATGAAAAAGTACCTACTGTTTAATTTTAAAATTATTACATTAAAATATCATTCCACTGATTGGCACTAGCCCACACCTTCTTCACGTAACCTGTTGGTTGGCTAGAATAAAATAATATAATAATATAAGCCTTTATTTCCCAAACACATATAATTTGGAATAATTAAAGTAATTCAAAGTCGTGCTTTAAATGAAAAAAAAAATACATTGTTAATCATAAAGTAATAAATCAATATATTATTAAAATTAGTGTTTTATTATTATATATTAAAGTTTAGTGTATTATATGTGTAAGTATATAATAGGTTCTCTTTTTCCTTTTTTTGCACGCCTGCCGAATTTTCGTTATACCTCCTGCGGTTGACTGGTAGAAAATGCTTATGGCAATAAGTTCGCCGCATTGTACGATTTTATGGTGCAATAAAGTATTAATAAATAAAATACTTACTTTATAATGAAATAAAAATTTGAAATTAAATAACATTCCAATTTATGGATTTAAAAATGTATAAGCAACTAGCTGGTGCCCGCGGCTTCGTCTGCGCAGGATAAGTATTTCGGGTAGCTCATATTAGCGTGGCGTACAAAAGGTTTTGATTGCAGCGCACGCCAGAATAGCTCGTAGATGTTGATTTTTTTCCTACTTACTTGACACTTATCGCCATATTTTGAACAATTCACACAATATCCTCATAAGTTGTAGCCTATGTGTTATTCTGATGTATATTGTAAAGTTTCATAAAAATCCATTCAGTAGTTTTTACATATAATTTCGCGTTTATAATTTATATAGGCCATATAAAAAAATATTTATACCGGAGGGAGTAAATACGAGTTATTACAAAATTTTTCAATAAAAGTGGCAGCTGAAAACGTCGTTGCGTCTACCGTTCACACCTTTTGCCAGTCTGTAGTCCAACGTTTAACCGGCACGCATCGGCGATTGCACTAATTGGTCGATACCTGACACCACTGCTGGTACAGTCATCAAAGCAAGTCGCTGGTAGATACTGTGGCTTTTACGCCAGGCCCTGGCATACACCAATGAACGCTACGAAGTTCCCAGCTGCCTTTTATTGAAACTTGTGGTGACTTTCTCCTTTGATATGGCTTTCGAGAATCATACATAACTGAATACAAAAGAATCGAAAAATCGATTTTGGTATTGACTCTTATTTATAAGAGGACCAGATTATGCTTCCAGATTTCTATATAACAAAATATGACAGGTATCGACAAATTATTTTTATTTCTTTTATTTATTTTCTTACAAAACCCACAGCACTAGTTCATTAATAATTAATTTTCTGTTAGATAAATAAAATTTATCTAATGGGTTATTTTACACTGATTTGGAAACAAGCATTATCATTTACAAACTCTAAAACAAAATTACCAAAACTAAATTTGACATACAAAAATCAAGCAAACAGCCGCTGCCAGCAATCAGTTTTATTTTTATTACATACTAGATGACCCGGTTTTTTCGTATTACCTATCCCATAGACATTAAAACTCTCCCTTTGCTATTATTCTTTTCTCTCCCTTCTTTCCCCCTCCCCTCTTCTATCGGCCCAGCCGCTCTCGAGCTTATGCGACACAAACTAACAGTAATTGATTTGTATATATATGGATAAGGTAACATGCCTGGTAAATTTTAAGATGATTGTACTAACAGTCTGCTGTATTCCCATAGGAAAGTTGGGTGTGATGTAGGTGAAGCGAACCAGCTGTGAAATTGTCAGGCAATTCTATTTCGTACGTGATGACTTTAGGGTAGTTTTCAATGACATGTCATTCGGGCAAAACATGAAAAGTTGATTTAAGAAGAAAATATAGTTTCCTTCGACAAAACTTAAATGTAGAGCTGACCTCTAACTATATTTTTAATAGAAGATAAAGACAAAATATTCAGTGACTGTTTAAAAATCTTAAGTTTGTAGTGTAGATATTGCATACATAACCTCACGCCTGTCTCCCAGAGGGGTAGGCAGAGACCAGGGACTGCCACTTGCCACGATCCTGACAAATCACCTTCGCTTCATCAACGTTCATAAGTCGTTGCATGCACGCACGCCGGTTCCGGGTACTTTTTATCTTTACTTTTGCTAGTACATCCCCTATTTGGTCGATGTATGTCCGCCTGGGACGACTCTTACCAGCCCTTCTACTCACATTCGCAACATATATTTGTATCGTCAAATTTTCGTCCTTCATCCTCTCCACATGTCCAAACCAACGCAACATTCCATTCTCAATTCTGGTCACTACATCCTCTTTCTGGCCACAACGTTTTCTTATCAGACTATTGCGTATCCTGTCATTCAAAGTAACACTACACATACTTCTCAATGACCTCATTTCTACTGCATTAATTCTACTTTCTTGCTTCTTTTGCCACACCCAAGTCTCGCTACCATAGATAAATAGTGTAGATATTTAGAGTAAATATTCTATATTGTTTATTCACTATAAATTACATAGATACAGTGCATTCACTGAAAGTAATAAGGCCGCCAATTAGACTATACCATGTTTTTATATTCTTTTTTTAATGCACTAACCCGTATCACGGACAATTTTAAAAACCTATTTAGAGGCTTAAAAATCCAATCATGCCGGGACTTGAACCCGCGACCTCAAGGTCGAGGTCGCGGGTTCGAGTCCCAGCCTGCGTGGAAATTTTTAGCATCTAAATAGGTTTTTAAAAGCTGTCTTTTAAAAAGAATATATTTGGAATGAAACGAAAATTCTAAGGAGATTTATTTTGTGAGTGCTAGTATTAAGAAGGCTAAAAGGAGTAGTAAAAAGGAGGTTCTAAATAACGCACCCATAAAATATAATCAAATTAGTTTTGTTTCAACCTAAAGAATTTAAAAACCTATTTAGAGGCTAAAAATTTAACCCATGCCGGGATTCGAATCCGCAACTTTACTTTCTGTTTGCTGAATATGAATTTTGAATGGATTGTAGACTTTTAGTCCGGATCTACTTACGCGTGTTGTTATATCGGAAGAGTCCGACCAGGTTTCGCTCCGATTTGCAGAGCTTAATCATGGTGAGCAGAGACGGAGCTCGCGTCGTCGGTTGCTCGTCTCACACTTAGTAAGTAGATCCGGACTAAAAGTCTACAATGTGTTGTGCTTACGAAAGTTTTAGTTCAAAAATTTTGAATGTAAGCCGTCCTTCTAACTACTTCCGCTAAAATGTTATGACTACTGCTAGTACTTTGAAGGTCGGTGCTTATTTAAGCAGCCTGAGGGTATAAGTCCCTCGGTACGACACAGGCTCTTTTAGAGAGAGAGAGAGGAAAGAGAGTATGGTATTAATCACCACTCGTGTCCACCGATGATTTGAAATTTAAAAACCCTTCAGTATTATATATTATTTTTTAATGCACTAACCCATGCTAAGGACAGTTTCTGTATGTATCCCTTCAGTATGTAAACATCTTAGGCACTGTGGTTTCCTCGACGATTCCTGCACGTCTCATCATCATCATAATCAGCCTGCGTCAGTTCAACCTCTCCCCTCCCAAACCTCTCCAAAACTACGCCACCATGTTCCTTTGAGTCTAGCAAGTAGTATCGCTATTACAGATTCGCAAGTAATTTAGATTTTTGAAGCGTTCGTGGCCTAGTCGAATCGAGTGATTGGAATCAATCACTTGAGTTAAACAACAACTGGCGCGGTCAGGTGCAGGATGGGTGACTGTCTGGTGACTACCGCTAGTGGCATTTTTCTGAGCGCTTCTATGCTTTGCAAGGCACTTTAAGTTGTTGGTACCGGCTGTCATGAAATGACAGTCGTTAAGCCTTGTCAGAGGCCTTATGGGCGGCTTGATAACTTCTGACAGTAAGGCCTGCCACTGTCTTACCATCCTCCACCAACCCGGACTTGGCTCGGCGGTGGAGTATGGCCTAACCTTCCTACGATGCAGGAAGAGACGCGTGCCCCAGCAGTGGGGACATAAGTTGGTTGATATCGAAACTAATTTAGGCGCTATGGCGCTCATACTGGGCGGGCTTTGTCCTGCAGTCGACTAATATAGCCTAAAGAAGAGAGAGAGAGAGCGAGAGAGAGAAGTAATTTAGGAAACAATGTTTTATTATATACCGGGATTAGAACCCACGACCTCTAGAATATGAGACCAGCAGCGCCAGTGTTCTTGTTCGATTAACCTTCTAAGCCATGTACATTACGCATTTGGCAGGTGAAAACAACCTATAATGCAACGCAAACAAAAGGACGCTTGTGTAACTTTCTGTTGCACTCCACAAAAGTCCGGACCGTCGGGGCACTAATTAGAACATTCGGTGTCCTGTTCCGACACACTTCGGGTTTTGAGACACTGCATCTACTGTTGGAAGCGGAATATACATATAAAGATAAAGATAAGAAAAAGATATTTTATTTGCTAAAAAGATGTTGCATGTTTACAATACTTGCGGTATCTGCATTAGACTTTAAGTCTGTATCGCAGAGATAAGTGCATGGAAGGAGCCTCCCCGAATGTCACCCGAAAGTCAAGTTTCGTTTCGTTACGAAACTTGACTTTTTGACATCCAATGACTTCTTTTTTTTCTACATCTGAGATCACTTTTAACCGCTCCGTCAGATTCCTGTTCGAACAGCATTTTAAAACGCAAACTCTAGAGCATTTTTAGAAGTATAAGCGCTTTCATATGGCTTCAAAAACGTACAGAAACTCTGAAACGAGGATAGCAGTGTAAATCAACCCTTCGGCTGACAAAAGGCCAAAGTTAGCGATTGCACTCCATAACAAGGTAAGCTTTGTTTAGCTTGCTACGCAACGGGCAGGGCCTTATTTCACAGAAACACGTACAATTCATAGTTTTCTGAGAAAATTCCAAATAAATTGTCGATTCAATTAACACTTAGATTAACAAGACTACTAGGAAGAGAAATTGTCCATGAGAGGTCCAACGTAGGGTAGGACGCCCTGTGACCGGGGCCTAGATTCTGCTAATGTATTGTGGTACAATGACAATTGCACAAACATGGCGAATTAATTTCACTGCTGCATTAAGTCTGCACGCCCACATACATCGAGCGTTGTAGGCGTCAATGGTATGAAAAAAACACCCCACGTGAGGCGACCATGTATCTGTCATGGTACAGGGACTGCCACTTGCCACGATCCTGACAGATCACCTTCGCTTCATCAACGTTCATAAGACGTTCATACGCCGGTTCCGGGTACTTTTTGACTTCCCCTTTGCTAATACATCCCCTATTTGGTCGATGTATGTCCGCCTTGGACGTCCCTTACCAGCCTTTCTACTTACATCCGCAATGTATATTTGTTTCGTCGATCTTTCTTCCTTCATCCTCTCCACATGTCCAAGCCAACGCAACATTCTTTTCTCAATTCTAGTCACTACATCCTCTTTCAGTCCACAACGTTCTCTAATCAGACTACATGGTACTATAATGCACTAAAAGAATCGACATTCGCAAAGCGGTGGCCAGTAACTGGAAGGAATGAGACGAATATCGGGCTCCAGCATTGTACTGACATCCGTTGATTATGTTGATGATGAGTATTGTGTACTCAATATTGCTACATTTTAGTCCAAAGTTATTGAACTAATTGATCGATTACGCTGTACGGAAAAAATCAAAAAAGCATTTATTTAACACCAGTATTGTTGACATTTAGTAAGTTATTGTTGACATCTAAGTAGGAACGCTGTATACTTTCCATATTAGCTTCTTTTTTCCCATTTAGAGCATTTAATAATTAGTTTACAAAAAAATACCCACTAACTTAGTAGGAACTAAGTTACTTACGTAGCTCACGGTTGACATTCTGGCGCGATTACAGTTCAAGGTGAATTATTCAGTGTTTAGTACACTAGGCACAGCCACTGAGCTAATGGGCAACTTACTATCAGTGAAATTTCTAACTTCTTTACAACACTCTCTTTATTACGTACAGGCAGCAACATCTGGCTGAAGTAATTTGCATCACTTGCAGCTCTGAGTACCTTACTTTGCAGTTGGGTTTTATATCGGAATGATATCGCTGTACCCACATAATTACATTATTTTAACGCACTAACCCGTGCTAAGAACAATTTTAAACACCTATTTAGAGGCTAAAACTCCACCCATTCCGAGACTCGAACCTGCGAACTCTGGCTAACCGTACCAGCGCTCTCCCAACTGAGCTAATGGGCAAGTGCTGGCAGCAGCGACAGTTTGAAACTCTTTACAATATGCTCTGTATTGACGACCTCTGTGGCGTAGCGGTAGCGCATCTGCCTACCATGCAAGAGGAGGTCCCGGGTTCGAATCCCGGCTGGAAAAAAAAACCCCAGGTCTTGGATGTTTACATGTTTGTGATGTAGTTGTTTCTGGTTCCCACGACACAGGGTATCCTAGTTTGGGGCCAGAAGCAATGTTGTTTGTTTATTTTTTACAATTTTCAGCCTCTAATTGGTTTTTGAAATTGTCCTCAGCACGGGTTAGTGCAACAAAAATAATATAATTATGGGAGCACGGTTTCGTCAAGTAGTGTTGTGTAATTAAGTGACTGTAAATGCTTAATGAAAATTAAAACACAACAAAATATTGCATGTAAACTTTGATGTGTCAGTGGGCTCGGTACCATCACTCACCTTCGAAGCTAATTGTAGATTAATGAAAGGAAAAGGCAATGGATTACTCTCAGTAGAGCGTTTTTTAATTGGTGACTCTATATCTACTAATTCAGATTACCTTCTCTTCTTTTTAGGTTAATTGAATAAATTAGACGGCTCACTTCCTGTCGCTGGACGTTTGCCCATCAGTGTGACTGATGGCTCTGGTGAACTACATTATAAACATTCGTCTAGACTGCGGTTGGTACAATACATGCCTCACGTATCGGTCGAACACTTGCCTTTTAAGAGGTCGCGGGTTCGAACCCCGGCATGTAACTTTTCTGTTTTCTTTTTACGGAATTAGCGAATTTATAAGCAGGGGCAATACAAAAAAAAAAATATTTAAAAAAATAATAGAACCCGACTGCAGTGATAAATCAACTGAAAGGGAAAAAATAAGATAATTTTATTTTCAAATGCTAATGTCGAATCAGAAGAGTTCATGCTGCTTTACTTGAGGGACCAAATAATATAACTTTATAAGCATTATTTGCTCAAACTGTTGCATTTATTATTTTATATAAAATGTTGCAGTCGGGACCCATTAGAGGACTTTAAACAAACAGTAATGGGTCCCGACTGCAACATTTTATATAAAATAATGAATGCAACAGTTTGAGCAAATAATGCTTATAAAGTTATATTATTTGGTCCCTCAAGTAAAGCAGCATGAACTCTTCTGATTCGACATTAGCATTTGAAAATAAAATTATCTTATTTTTTCCCTTTCAGTTGATTTATCACTGCAGTCGGGTTCTATTATTTTTTTAAATATTTTTTTTTATTTTTGACCTTTTAGTGACTCAGTAAAACGATAAAATTCAAAGGTCCATCTGTTCTGTTTACATGCTTTAAATCGTTATATTATTTTATTTCCTAAATGAATTTTAGTTTATTGCTTTATTTTCTTTTGTTCGACAATGGACATGTCTCGGCAAATCATAAATATTTTTACTGATATACTTGTTTGATATAGTCATAGGTACCACCTGCCTGCATTAAAAATTTATGTCGTACGATATTTTTTAGCTAGTATAATGAATATGGTCTAATGGTGTTAAACTATCTAGAATATTTGCAAAGGAAACGACAGATTTTTTCTTTATTATCCTAACATAAATTGTCTGTTTTTTATGTAGCCTAAAAACGCTCCACTGCACCTAGTTATTTAATGTTAACGATTGTAGGTGGGGACTGGAATAGTCACGAATTATCTTTTCGACCTGAACGGCGCTCAGCTTTCAACATCTCCAGAGTAGAATTCTTCGTGCTTGCATTGCTGGGCCCAGTCTTCGGTCTCGCTAATTACTTAGAATAAGGACTTTTAAATGGGAACATAAATGGTCTGAGCCTTCAGCCGCGGCCTGTACAAAGGCGCGATAGGTTTCCTCCTAACAGCAACTTTAAGTAACTGTCGCGGCCTTCGGCCGCGCTAATAGTCTCTCCATTTGCCATCAGCGTAAATAGAGCTCAGCATTTGGAATCGCCGTGGCAGTATTCCTCTAGCCCGCTTCACAGCCTTCGGCCGTGCCGCGACCTGTATTGAGCTCGGCCTTCAACCTCGTCGCGGCAAGTTTCCTCGCACCCGCATGATGGGGCTCGGCCTTCGGCCTGGCGTAGTTATTTAGAGTTGTGGCATGGGCGTGCAGACATACAAAATCTTGGTTTTCTGAATGCCAAAATATTACCGGTATTAAAATGAAACTATAACAAATTCATCTTGAGGTGGCCCCCTAAAGCATTGAAAAATTTTACTGAATATTTAGGTGTAGATAAGCAATCTTTGGTCTCACAAGTGAACAGGAAACCTAACACAAAATCATAATCTTATTTTCGGAGGAAACGAGATAAAATTCGTTAAGATGAATAGAGCTAGAATTTTTTTAAATTTCATGGTTCCTACGATACGAGGTCACGGAGGATCCGTCTTCGGTTACCAGTGAGAGCGTTCAAATATTTTTTTATCATTTATTGTTTCTTCTTTGAACCCAGCTTGTCTGACTATGACCGCACAGGGGAAAAGGAGTTACATGCTACACTTTATATATTTTGTTCAGTTAGTTTTGGTCTAAGTGTCAGTAGGAAATTAATATCAGTGTTAAGAAATTAATTATATTTTCTCAATCATGCTCGGAAATGTTTGTGTTATTACCATGAAATAAAGCCACAAAGTTTCTCTTTTATGGCTCCCGCCTCACTTTACTGGCCTAAGCCAGTAAAGTAAGTCTGAAAATCCATTACCGTCCGCTGCTCTAACTTTTTAAATTTACTTACTAAAATTAAACTGACCAAGGAAAAATTACATACAGCCAACCACCTACTAAGTAAGCATACTTGCAAGATTAAAAAAAAAACAATCTATGGTATTGGTTTTTGTGCGGTTAAACATGGTGCTCAAATATGTTAGTGTATTTAAAAAATAAAAAAGGCGGCAAACTAAACTATTATTTCTTAATTACCTAGTAATTATTTTAATATTAATATTTCCTCGCATTTTTTGAGAAAAGCATTATACAATCCTCGGCCGGAACAGGGATTGCAGGACTCGTTCTAGACGGCCTCGTCTACGACTCGGCCGTCTATCCCAAACTCGTCCAGCAATCCCTTACTTCTCGGCCTCTGCAGTAATGTATTATTACCCCCTATGAGGTTGATATTTCTTAAATTAATGAGATAAACGAATGGCATAGAAAGAAATAAACACTTTATAGGCATTATTTCTTCCAGCACTTATACCGTTTCTATAGACGGTTTGTTTACATGTAGAGCAAAGCTGATATTATGTAAATTTATACATGTACTAGAATAAATATATGCCAGCGCCATCTAGTGGCTAAAAGTGGTACTGTAGGACAGGGTTTCAGCAGACAAGAAGAGAAACGTTGTTTCAGCACGACAGCACGTACTTAGGGATCTATTTATTGAAGCAATATGAAACTTACTAAGGATTACGGATTAGTAACTGTACTACTCGCACCACAGCGCAAAGCGAGGTATATTTCCTACGTCACTAGTCGTGCCAATTATTAGTGGTCAGTCAGTATTGGTCGAAGTGATTGGTCGAGTGCTCAAATACTATCCAATTTTGTTTAATATTATGTAGGGCCTTCGGACAAAACCATACCGCAATTTAAAACACAAACAGCGCCATCTGTGGTTGGGTAGAGGAACTAATGCTACAGTACTTTAATTACTTAGAAGTGAATATTATTTGTGTTGCGTTTGTTCTCTATTAATGCTGATTTTATGTAATCAACGACACCCGGAAAATTCTCTTTTAAATACTTTGCACGTGTTTGGCGTAGTTAAACAAAATTATATTTTTTAATTAAATGAATGATCTAGAAGGATCAAACCACTTTATACGAATTATTTCTTTCCGCATTTGTACCGATTCTATAAATGGTTTGTTTACATGTAGACCAAAGCCGAAATTAAGTATACACATGTATTAGAATAAATAAAATATAGCAGCGCCATCAAGTGGCTAAAAGTGGTACTTTAATTGCTTAGAAGTAAATGTTATTTTTTGTTCCGTTGGTTCTCTATTAATGCTGATTTTATGTAACCTACGTCATCCGCAAAATTCTGTTTTAAATATTTCACACCTGTTAGGGGTAGTTCAATAAAATTAGTATTCGAATTCAATAAACTAAATATAACAGCGCCATCTAGTGGCTCCTAGCTGTACTTTAACGAAGCTTCTTAACGAATTTTATTTTTCGTCACGGTTCTGATCGCATAATTATGATTTTATATAGCCTATGACACCCGCGCAAGGATGCCGAATCGAATGACACCTTGTTTAACAAAATCTGACCATTGGTTAAGGAGTTATGAGGGAACATAGAATCGGACATACTTACATACATACATACATACATACATACATACATACATATATACGCACTAAACGCATTACCCTCCTTTTTGGCTTCGCTGCAGTCGGGTAAAAAAGTAGCCGAAAAACACTAGTGTTTAAGTTATGGTCAATCCAAAACCGGAGTTTGTCGCCAACAAAAATGTTAATTTTTAACGTTCAGGTTGTCACAATTTATGTATAATTTTAAATAAAATTCTTTAATTTTATTTTATTAAATTTAGAAGCGCTCGTGGCCTAGCCGAACCGAGGGATTGGAATCAATCAGTTGAGTTAAGCATGAACAGGCGTGATCAGGAGCAGTATGGGTGACCGTCCCGTGACTGTTGTGGACATACAAGTGGGGACATACAAGGGTTGATATCGAATGATATCGAAATTTAGATTGGCTGTGAACTACACAAGCGCGCACAATCCTTTAAGTGGCCAGTCACCCTCCTAAGCGGGCCATTTTAACTAGGAACGGTTGAAATATGTTTAAAAAGCATAAAGTGCACCGCATCCCGGCCTGACGTGGAAATGAGCTGTCCGTGGCGGACTGATTGACTGCGTATTGCTCGGTAATTGGAAACCTCGAGTTATTGGCCGTGTGGCGCGGTCACACTGTTGGCGGAAACAGTTTTCAAAATTGTATTTTCTAAGGTTAACACGAGTACTAGACATAATTAAAACTGTTTTTACACGGATTTTACTCGTTTATTATATTTTTTTTTTACGAAATTCCGACGTTTCGGCACCTTTACAGGTGCCGTGGTCTCGGATGACTGAAAGCTTTAACGGTTATTGCTTTCAAAAAGACGCCCATCACCTTAGTCATCCGAGACCAAGGCACCTGTAAAAGTGCCGAAACGTCGGAAAATTGTAAAAAAAAAAAACGAGTGAAATCCGTGTAAAAACAGTTTTAATTAAGTTTTCAAAATTATTAGGATAAAGTCACGTGTAGGTACTCGATCTTGGATCGTGTAGTGTGCTGTGAATACAATGACTAAAACATAATGCTAATCAAAGCTTGTGTCTAAATAGGATGTTTCATATCTATGTAAGTAAAAGCTTCTTGTATTTATAAATCCACTTCCTGTCGTGAGTTTTACTAGATCCATATAACCGATCTGGAAACGTGTCTAACCCAAAGTCTATTTAGCCTAGGAATAAAATACACTGGGTAATAGTATGTAAGAATTTATGTGAATAAAGAACATTTAAAACAAACAAACAAACAAACTCGATCTTGGATCTTGGAATTAATTATTATTATCGTTGCACTTCAACAATCACATTATTATGAGTTAGAAAATTGGTGAGTGTGTGTGTTTGTTACTTCTTCACAGCTTAACGGCTGGAGCGATTTTAGTAAAATTTGGCTGACCCTGGATTAACACATAAGCTACGTTTTAGTGCGAGAAAACATCTTATTCTCATGAAAAAATCGATAAACCACGGGTAACACCGCGGAAAGCTAGTAAAAGTATAAAATCAAAGGAGGAACAATAATTTAGTCACGGAGTTGGAAACCATAAATGCCAGAACACTTCCCCGACTTCACAAAACTCCACAAACATCAAGATGTTACTGCCACTTCACTTTTTGTTTACGAAACACAGAAGTTTCTACTGTTGGCGTAATTTGGTTTTTGCAATTTCATACGTACAGTCTGTTAGCTTTTAGAATATACCTCGGCTACTATCGGATAGAATCGGATATATTCGTGTACTAGAAATATCAGAATTAATATGACTATACCTCTACATAACTTTTCGAAATAGTGAAGATAAGTTTTATACAGAGCAGGAAGTAGTATTACACTCGTGTGCTTTCGGCAAAAACCGAAGCCTACTCTAGAGCCCGAGGTATATTCTACAAGCTAACAGACAATACTAGCTAAGATCGGTACAGCGCGGTCCAAGTGAACAAAAATGGCCCTTTTACGTCAGAGTGGCATTTTTTTACTAAGATAGCCTGTGTTCACGATATAAGTAGCTTCCGAGTATTAAATATTGGTCAGAAGATTTGAGTGTACAAGATCGTGGTTATGTTGGTTGTGCTCGCCACCAGTCAGACCCAAACAGGAGTATTGTTGGTGAAAAATAGCGCTAGCCCGCTCCCAGGAATATTGCCAATATTGTCTTGGCAATATTTCCCTTATCAAAGGTTGCGTACAGTTATTTTTGTAATATTTTTTTATTCCTTACAAAAATAGAGTGAAATGTTTTTAAGGTGCTTCGGCGTGCTAGATAGCGCCACCAATGGAAAAAAATCATAACTTGTTTTTTAATATGCTTTTGTCTAAAAGTGAACATGAGAAATCTTGACAACAGTGACAACTATTTTTAGAACTAACAGCGTAGAACCTAGAATAAACAACTAAGGACTATAATAAATTTCCTTCAAAACGGCCCTTTTTAGCCAAAATCGATTAAAGTTCTAGGCTGTTGATCCTAGGCCCAAGACTGTAGGTTCTGAAAATTGTTGTCATATCAGATCATCCACTCATTATGTCCCCACCGGGGGGCACAGGTCTCTTCCCTGAGGAAGGTATAGGCCATACTGCACTACGAGCGCCAGGTCCGGATTGGTGGAGGCTTGCAAGACTAGTGGCTGGTCTTACTTTCAGAAGTTTTCAAGCCGCTCTAAGGCCCCTGACTTGGCTTAACGGCTGCCATCTATCGACGGCAGCCGGCACCAACTGATTAACGTGCCTTGCGACGCACGGAACCGCTCGGAAAAATGCTACTAGCGTTAGTCAGACGACCTCTGTGGCGTAGCGGTAGTGCATCTTCCTACCATGCAAGAGGTCCCGGGTTCGAATCCTGGCTGGAAACAAAAAAAAAATCCCCAGGTCTTGGATGTTAACATGTTTGTGATGTCGCTGTTTCTGGTTCCCACGACACAGGTTATCCTAGTGTGGGACCAGAAGCAATGTATGTGCTTGTATGTAAATGTTATGTTATGTTAATGTTATATAAGGGTTTACCCATCCATGCACTGAATGCGCCCTGTGTTTATTAACCTTCGTAATCGTTTAAGATCACTCAGGCAGCCGGGGCTACCAGTGATTCATCGATTCAGCAGTAATTCATTTTAATATATATACCTAGACTGTTGACCACACGAACGTTATTTTACCATATTAGTTATCCTACGACCTATTATAAGACCAATCAAATACATAAAACATTTCGATAACAAACACGGTCACACAAGTTTTTTCTGTGTTATAATAAGATTTTAAATAACTAAACAGTCTAAAATTTCCTTAACGTTAATGTGGCAGCGCCTTAGCCGTAACCCCCAAGTTATTGGCGGAATGTCTTGTCTGACTAGTGTACCGCTGCGGTCAATGCGGGCCGTTCGGGTAGTTTGCGAAGTGTCCAGTTTGCTCGTTTTTTAAAGCTCGCGGTCGAAGCTTTTAATTAGGTTTACGCTTTAAGTCTCGCCGCGAGTTGAAGGGTCGAAAAGGATAAGCACGGCTGCAGGGAGTTTTTGAGAGAAAACACTTTTGACGTTGGTAATTAAAGTTTGAGTGCAGATCTACTTAAACTGCTGCATCTGTCAATTATACTGCCTAATAAACTTTAATATGGATTAGTTTGGAGAGCGGTAATGAATCAAGTAACCAGAAATTTTACAGTATAAAATAGAAATATTACGTTCTTTTATTGATGTAAAATATACTAATTATAAATATTTTATAGATACTTCTGCAACTCTACCCTACTATTTAACTCTAGCTATTTTATGTACGGAAGAGGGATTTTCTGAAAATCAGCGCTGTGTTTATCTTTTACACACAATGTTTAGCTGAAATACTTTTATAATCCTAATGTAAAGCAAAGGTCATTATTTTAAATGAGTATTTTTCATGTTTTATTTTATTTTATTTTATTTATTGGGGTTACAACAGGATGAGTTACACATAAAAATAATCTTATAGTAAAATACACATTCTTCACATCCTTCCTTGCAGAGGAAATAGTTGATTTCATGGTAGAAAATAATTTATTTAATGAGAGACAATTTGGCTTCCAAAAATCTAAATCGACGAAGCATGCTATAATGGTATTGATCCGGGATATACTCATGGGTTTGGACGGATCACGAAAGACTTACGGAGTGTTTTGTGATCTGTCTAAGGCTTTTGATTGTGTCTGTCACAAGATCTTAATCTCAAAACTAGAGCACTACGGAATAAGGGGTCAAATGTTGGCGATTCTCCAATCATACCTACAAAATAGAACTCAAGTGGTGGAGGTAAATGGACATAGATCAAATCAGAAAAAAATCATGCTCGGAGTACCACAAGATCAATTTTAGGGCCTATCTTATTCTTAATATACGTAAATGACATTTCAGTCTCTGTGGATAAAGATATTGAAATAATTCTTTTTGCTAATGACACAAGTCTCATAATAAAAGACAAATTGGATTTAAATATAATTGAGAAACTAAAGGCAGCTATCAAGGGGACAAAAGAATGGTTTTCGGTTAACAACATGCTGCTTAACGTTGACAAGACACATGTAATTCGTTTTTCGCTAGGATCGAGATTTTGTGATATACCTTTACAAGTAGAGCAGGCCCTTATAGAACTCAATATATCTCCTGTAGATCAGGTGAAATTTCTGGGAATTCACCTTGACTCAAAGTTGACATGGGGTCCACAAATTGACATGATTAAACAGAAATTAAGTTCGGCAACATATGCCATTAAGAAAATTAAAGAATTAGGTGGTACGGAAGCAGCTAAAAATGTCTACTTCGCATATTTCCACTCTATTATGACGTACGGAGTGATGTTTTGGGGTACATCAGCTCAAGGAAACACTGTGTTTGTGCTGCAGAAAAGAGCAATGCGATATATATTAGGACTCAAATCTAGAGACTCTTGTAGGGAAAAGTTTAGAGAAGTAGGCATAATGACAATGGCTGGAGAATATATATACCAAAGTTTATTATATGTAAGAGAACATATAGATATGTTCGCTAAGGTTGGGGATTACCATAGTATTGAGACGAGACATAGGAACCGGATTAGGCTTCCAACACATAGACTTGCTAAAGTATCAAACTCGTTCTTAGTTCAAGGAATCAAATTTTATAACAAGATACCTGACGATATAAAACTGTTTGACCACAAGGAATTCTGTAGCGTACTTAGAAAGAACCTTATCAAGAAAAGCTATTATACTGTAAATGAAGCATTCAACGATATTAATATAATTGACACTGTAATTTAATGAAGTGATGTATGTAGATATATGATTATAATTTAGTTTCATACGAGTAATCAATTTGACATAATTTAAATTCAATTTAATTCTGTTGTTTTGTCTATTTGTGCATGCATGCTGTGAAATTGTTGATGTAATACTTGGCTGCCATTTACTATCTACTTTATAATTATATTGACGTGTCTAAGTGTATGAAATGTACCAAAAGATGAAATAAATACAATACAATACAATACATGTGAATAAGGTAAATTAACACATCCCTTAGAGCATCCCACTGAGAACACAACTGATTGTAGTTTACGAAGATCAATGTTTTGCGACGAACAGGACCTCATCTCACGGAATGTTGCACATATGGCCCTGATAAGTAGTGACAGTACACCACACATAGAAAAATTTAAGTGAAAAGAGAACTTAATAATAATTAGTATTCCTATCTGCACAGTATGTTCAGTCTACCAAACTCAAATCAATAGACATTACCTTTAGGTAGGAGTTTAGTATTTTGTGAAACCTAAGACAGTGCAGACCTTATATTAAATATTAAATAATGCCAGTTAATCTACAATTATATGCAATGCTTGTACTAAGACACAAAAAAACAATATATATACAGCTATAGTAAACAAAGCAAAGCGCCAGAACGCTGAGAGTTATGAAACAAAAGCATGAGTGAAGGCGGAGGTGATACGAGAGGCCAATCCAGAGCCACGGTACACTTGGACGACAGCTGACAAAACAGCTGAGTTTCGAGATCATTCCGACACTAAAACCTCACTTACCTCTCTTTTGAACGACCGCAACGTTGAGCAAAAGAGGTCGATACTTAGGAACCTTTTATTATGGTTTTCGCATAGGCGGTGCAGAGGAGCCCTGAGACCTGCGTTGGTGCGTTTAACTTTTAAGTTGAAGAGTTTCCTCTGACGTGAGTTCCTTAAAGGCACACAGAACCTGACTTGCGAGAGTAGTTTTGAGCAGTTATAGTGACCACAGCAGATACGCTTAAGAACTGTAGCATCAGCGAGTAGGCGTCGAGCATGCAGAGACATAATTTTGTAATGGTTGAGTAAGTTTTTATATGACTTTCTTGGGGACTTCAGACGGTAATTAATGGCACGGAGGAATTTCTTTTGTAACATTTCTATTTGGGCATCATATACTTTATAATGCGGGTTCCAGATTGTAGATACATACTCTAGCTGTGAACGTACGAGTGATTGGTATAAGAGCATAAAAGAAGACACTTTCTTAAACTTCTTCGTGACGCGCAGGAGAAAGCCAAGCATTTGATATGCTTTGTTGGTGATATGGTTGACGTGAACGTCAAATGTTAGTTTCTCGTCGAAGTATATACCAAGGTCTCTTATGGATTTCACTCGTTTTAGTATGTGGCCACCTATTTCATATGCTGCCTGGTTAACAAGATGCCGCTTTCTGGTGAAACGAATATACTGGCATTTGTTATAAGCCATTGAAATTCCATTGTTAGTGCAGTACAAATGCAGTCGGTTAAGGTCTTGTTGAAGCAACTCAGTGTCATAGCCAGAGGTTGCGGGTTCGAATCCCGGCATGGGTGAAATTTTTAGCCTCTAAATAGGTTTTTAAATTTGTTCCTTAGCACGGGTTAGTGCATTAAAAATAAAAATAGTGTAATCATGTGGGTACAGTGATATCGTTCCGATGTTAAAACCTAACTGCAAAGTAGGTAGTCGGGGCTGTAAGTAATGCAATTTGCTTAAGTCAGATGTCGCTGCCTGTACGTAATACAGAGAATATTGTAAAGAGGTTCGAAATTTCACTGATGCCGTGAGTCGCCCATTGGCTCAATTGGTAGAGCGCTGGTACGGATAGCCAGAGGTTGCGGGTTCGAATCCCGGCATGGGTGAAATTTTTAGCCTCTAAATAGGTTTTTAAATTTGTTCCTTAGCACGGGTTAGTGCATTAAAAATAAAAATAGTGTAATCATGTGGGTACAGTGATATCGTTCCGATGTTAAAACCTAACTGCAAAGTAGGTAGTCGGGGCTGTAAGTAATGCAATTTGCTTAAGTCAGATGTCGCTGCCTGTACGTAATACAGAGAATATTGTAAAGAGGTTCGAAATTTCACTGATGCCGTGAGTCACCCATTGGCTCAATTGGTAGAGCGCTGGTACGGATAGCCAGAGGTTGCGGGTTCGAATCCCGGCATGGGTGAAATTTTTAGCCTCTAAATAGGTTTTTAAATTTGTTCCTTAGCACGGGTTAGTGCATTAAAAATAAAAATAGTGTAATCATGTGGGTACAGTGATATCGTTCCGATGTTAAAACCTAACTGCAAAGTAGGTAGTCGGGGCTGTAAGTAATGCAATTTGCTTAAGTCAGATGTCGCTGCCTGTACGTAATACAGAGAATATTGTAAAGAGGTTCGAAATTTCACTGATGCCGTGAGTCGCCCATTGGCTCAATTGGTAGAGCGCTGGTACGGATAGCCAGAGGTTTCGGGTTCGAATCCCGGCATGGGTGAAATTTTTAGCCTCTAAATAGGTTTTTAAACTCAGTGTCTTCAATAGAGCGAATCTGCCTAAATACTTTAAGGTCGTCTGCGTATAGCAGGTATTCTGAATTATGAAAACAGGCTCCAATATCATGAATATATAATGTGAAAAGGAACGGTCCTATTATGGAACCCTGGGGAACTCCTGACGAGATTAAGACAGGTTCTGAGAGGACACCATTAAGAGCGATGGCCTGATGCCGATCTTTAAGATATGATGCAAACCATCTGAGGAGATTACCTTTAATACCATTGTAGGATAGCTTTTGGAGGAGAAGGAGATGGTCGACTCTATCAAAAGCTTTTTTGAAGTCAGTGTAAACAGAGTCTACTGGGATATTGTTATCCATAGAGTCGAACAAATAATTTGAGTAGACAAGTAAATTAGTAAGAGCGGAGCGAGACTTAACAAATCCGTGTTGGTTTTGGTTAATATATGGGTCTATTAATGGATAGATTTGCTGGTGGACGAGCTTCTCAAACAGTTTCGCGAGAGTTGATAAAAGCGATATGGGTCTATAATTAGTTACTTCGTCTTTCGGACCAGATTTATGTACAGGGGTAACATACGCTAATTTCCACACATTAGGAAAGATTCCTTCCTGAAGGCATTTATTGAATATAATAGTAAGCGGTAAAGATATGGTATTCTTGACATTTCTTAGAAATAAGGGCGGTATTTTATCTGGACCGGGACCCTTTTGCACATCTAGGGTACTCAGCGCGCGCAACACGTCAGTCTCACGCAGCTGTAGAGTAGACAGGTGAAGAATGCCATTTGGGTTGTCCGCATGCTGGGAAATGGTGTCGGTATCAGGAATTGTATCGGTTGGTGGCTCAAAAACTGACAGAAAATAAGCTGAGAACAACTCTACTATTTCGCCAATTTTATCCGTAGATGTTGATCCGTGTCTCATTACCGAGGGATACCCAGTATTGGATTGGTATAAAGATGCTGTATATTTCCAGAAATATTTTATGTCAGTCTTTATGGAGTCCTCAACATTACTTATATGTTTATTGTGACATGAGTCTAGCAAATGTTTGCACTTTGAGCGCAGTCTAGAGTAGTTGAAGTAGTCAGCCAAAGTTTTATAGGTTTTCCACTTACGCCACATTTTTTCCTTACGATTTAATAATTTAATTAATTCTTTGGTAAACCAAATGGGGTATTTCTTAGGTTTATTTTTTATTGACGGTACGGTGTTCGAAATTATTTTGTAGATATGTTCGTAGAATAGTTTTAGAGCTTCTTCGGCACAGAGAGAAGACATAAGGGGGTTCCAGTCGATTTTAGAAAGGTCATATAGAGCAAGGGAGTAGTTTGCCTTATGAAAATTCAATTTTGTTGTGTTCTTATTTTCGAGTTTTTTGTAGGTATTGCAGCACGGTAGTGTGATTTCCAAAGGGGGATGATGCCTGTCTATGTTTAACAGAGAATGGGCTGCTTGAGAAGTAACGAGTTGGGGTAGGTTAGAGAGTACTAGATCTAGAGTGCGATCGTTAACGTTTTTTATGTGATTGAACTGGAGCAGATTCAAAAGAGACATAGAGTGAGACAATAATTTATGGGTCTCATTTGTGTAGCATTCACTGGGAAACTGTGCGCTATAGTTATTCAGGAAAAGCCAATTAATATCAGGTAAATTGTAATCACCTACCAAGCAATATTCCTAAGTTGGATGTTCAGTAAATATATCTTGAATTTTCATAAAGTGAGTTTCGTATATTTGAAATGGAGAGGTTGGAGGGATATAGGCAGCACATAGTATGAGACCTGAGTTGATTCCTGGAAAAAACAGGAAGATTTCCTCTAAAAGAGGGGATTCCCAGTCCAATTTACGTACAGCCCCCAGGGACTTCCTAACTGCGATGAGTACCCCTCCGCCATCTTTTTTTTTTGAGTTCGCTATGTTCCTATCCCTTCGAAACAATACATAGTCACTGTGAACAATTTCACTGTCGTGGATTTTTGCATTCAGCCAAGTCTCTGTTAATATAATAACATCAGAGTTGCTGTTCAGAAAGCCAAGTCGTAAGTCCTGCAATTTGCCCCTCGTGCCACCACAGTTTTGATAGTAAATCGTTAGATTGATACTATCCATCTCTCATAACAATAAAGTACATTGTAACTAGTGCGTTATGCATTAATCGCATGATAACTAAATATAAGGCCTGAGCGCTGGCGAGACATTGCATGAAAGTACAGGTAAATATTGCTGAATTACAATGATTGCAATTGTAAGTTTTTTTAAATAATTTGTGTTGTTATATGGTACTAGAGACAACAGGTAACTAATAGTAATTATATACTGGCTTCTGCAAATTATATAAGTGTAGACAAGGCAATTAAGCAATAAGTTAGTTTGTGAATAAAGTAGTGTTTCAAACGCGATTCGGAAGATCACTCTCCGACCGGATGTAAAAAATCTTACTATCATCCGATTTACGCATTTTGACAACAAAATTCTTTATCCATACAAATTTAAAATTATTTTCTGTTCCGATTTTTCTAGCCTTCGCGTACAAAAGTTTGTTACGCAACGTTAAATGCTCGTTTATGTAGAAGCGGCGTGGGTCCCCTTTTAGTTGTAGTTGGTCCGTAGTAAGTACTCGGCGGACGCGCGCGGCAGCCAGTGTGTCGTCACGCAAGCGGCGCGTGCACAGCTGCACAACGTTGTTTTTCGGCCGATCAGTCGGCGTGCCGTGCGCTACGCGGTGGACGGCGCGCACTTTTTCGGAAGGGATATCGACGCCAATCAATTTTCCAATCTCGAAAACTAGCTGTAGAAGGTTCTCGTTCTTCGACTCAGGTATATTCTGGATTTCAATATTACATGATCTCGCAGACTGGTCCATGTCTTCAAGCTTGCTTTGTAGACTTGTAATGGTATCCTTCAGGGCTAGATTTTCAGATTGCAGGATCTGTACCTCCTCTTGCGGCACGGCGGACTTTTCCAACTTACTCTCAATAGCAGAGATCCGCTCCTCCCAACCGGCGAACTTTAAGGCAAGGCTATCCAGCTGCGCTTGAATTTGATTTGTCGCTATATTAAGATCAACCTTCCAGTTTCTCTGCAGCGCATCGAATTTGCGATCGAAATAAGCCGTAAAACGGTCGGTGTCGAAGTTAATCATAGATTGAGAAGTACTTAAATCCGATTCCGTTTCCCTAGCAGCTCCTACAGGTTGCAGGGTGTTGGGTGTGGAGGAAGACTTTGGTTTTATGGTAGTGTTTTTACAATCTGCGCACCTCCACTTCATGCGGTTCATTGGTAGGATTTTTTTGAAATCTTTATCGCTAAGCCCCGCGCAAGAGAAATGCATTACAGCCAGACAGGAGTTGCATTTGATTCGAACATTCTCCAGTACTTCTTTCTCACAAACTTTGCAAGCCATTCTTTATGTGACGAGTGGCGCTCTCAGGTGACAGAGATGAGAAGATGGATCCGTCCGTAGTAGACAGTGGAAGTTATGTTATATGATATTGTTGTAAAAGTTGTTTCCATTTTAAAACTTACGTATTCTGAGGATATCACGAAGCAAAAGACAAAACCATATTATAGATACTAATTAAACAATCATCACACTCACTTTACTGTTATTTAGTAGAAGTTAGCACTAGCCGCTACATAAAAGCGTATATAGCAAAGGTTTAATTAGATACATAACGTTGTTTACAAATCTTTTATTCCCTTGATCATATTCTTTTCACTTCCAGTTCTCGGGAAAGCCTGCTACGACCAGAATAAATCACAACATTTAATTTTTTTGGTCTCATCCATTGCAATAGACTAGTAAAGTTTTAGGCTGGCTTCTTTGTTTTTAGTTTATATCGAATTCTTTAAAAAATTTAAGACTGGCCTAAAAGTACCAATTATTGTTCTAGAATTAGTTAGGTTTCTACCGGATTTAGGGGTAGAATGCTTGCCTGAGTTCCCTTGGAGTTTTCCAGGCATTTACCTAACTGCCTAATAGAAAACTGCTAGCAACAACACACGGGCCGTAGACGGCGCGGGGACCATCTGTCCTGTTGCCATTGACAACCACTAACGCCTCATTGTCTGAGGCGTGCCAGGCGCGATTACGTCGGAAAGCACCAACTGCGGCAGTCTTTGGATGTCGTCAGTGATTTTGGCTGCCAGTGTTCAAACTGAGTGCTGTGTGTATTGTGGAGCTTATTCCTAGAACCCCGTACATGACAGAAGTTGTGTCGGCTTCCGTCCAAGAGATCGAAAAACTTCTGAAATAGGGAATAGTTTGACTGCTGAGCCCTAACTACAGTTTCATGACCAACACGAAGAAGAAACACTCTTCAGATACTCTACGCCTTTAGATACTCTACGTTTACTCACAATCAAACTCTGACTTGGTTTTCTATAAACGCTGAAACGTCATAAAAAGCAATCCGTTTTCCACGCGTAAAGAATTTCGAGGCTAGAAGCCAAAAAAAGTTTAGCATTACAAACTTTGTTTAAGGATTTGAATTTGCAATGTTTTTAGTGCCTTTGAAAACTAAGACAGATTGTAGAGTAAGTCTCGGAAGGGAGAGACCCAGGTTCGTTTCCCAGAGCGAGCAAGTCCCAATGACTTTGTTCTTTAAGTTACGTACATTTGCGGAGTTGTAGTAGTAACTTCTCTAACAGTGAAGGAAAACTTCGTGAGGAAACCCGAGTGCCTGAGGTGTTCCAATACCTTATAATTACCTATCCGCGGTGGGCACGCGTGGTAATTAAGCCCATACTCTCTCCCTGAGAGATGGCAGGGCACACTGCAGTGAGTCGTTTATAGGCTACCTAAAAAAAATCGTACATAAATCATACATAACTTTCATTTTTTTTTCTTTTCCGCTACTCTGGGACAGCCTATCTATTGTCATGCCCAAGTACACTTTGTGATCAAACCTCGTTAATTTGACTGATCCCTCGATAAAGGTTATTTGAAAATTTTATGGCATTCCATTGTTCCCATAAAATTGAGATACTGTGAAAAAGGGTCCTTTAAAAGCATTATTTGGGCGATACTTCAGTTTTACGGCGGGGTTTTAGGTGATCATGTACAGAATACTTTCATAAAATGCAGAAATTCAGGATTTGACTTGGGAAAATTATCATTTTTTCGCAATGAATACTACTAGAGTTAAGCCGTTTATCAAATGTGATTTGTATTGGAATTTAAATGTGTGTACTCATATTTTATTGCCTCTTACTTTGGTCGGGGTGTACGAACTGTTATAACCCTAATTACTATGCACTAAATGCTTATTTAGCACAGCAACACACTGAAGTAAATTTCCATGGTGTAAAGCAGTGTCAGCATTTCCTCATGCATGTCGCATTTTCAACTTAGATTTGCTAAGTTCGCCGCTCCCTCCGAAATTTGGGAAGTCATAATTAGTCCGTGTAAATCTCTAATAAAGTAGTGTTAGTTATTTTGTGGTTTTTTTTAAAGACAAACGCCCGCCGCGTCCTATCAGAACCATTTATAAAAGACAATCTAAATTCATAAATGTATGATAAAGTTTGATATTTCTTGTATAGTAATAATGCAGCCTATATAGGTCCCGCAGTAAGGCACAGGCTTTTTCTCTTTTTCTCAGAGAGAGAGTTAGATAGAAAGATAGATGATTGTTTATTTGAACTCAAAAAGATAATATCGTTACAATATGATTGTGCCTTGACTCCTGAACTAGGCGGGAAACTGTATCTCAGGAGGCAGAGTATGGGTATATTAATCACCATGCGTACCCACCGTGGATTCACAAATTATTGACTTGATGAGATAAATTAATGGCATTAGACGAAAGCGCTCGTGGCCTAGTAGAACCGAGTGATTGGAATCAATCACTTGGGTGAAGCAACAGCAGGTGTAGTCAGGTGCAGGATGGGTGACCCTAACGGAACTACCGCTTGTAGCATTTTTTCGAGCGCCTCCTTGCTTTGCAGGGCTCGTTAAATCGTTGGTGCCAACTGTCATGTAATGACAGTCGTTAAGTTATGTCAGAGGCCTTATGGGCGGATTGATAACTTCTGACAGTAAGGCCCGACACTGTCTTACTATCCTCCACCAAGCTGGACTGGCCCCCATGGTGGAGAGTGTTGGAGTATATCTTCCTGTGATGCAGGAAAAGACCTGTGCCTCAGCAATGGGGACATAAAAAGGGTTGATGTCCTTAGCAGTCAATTTGTTTATATACTCTGTAGATAAGTTTATATCACAGCACAGATTAGACTGCGTCAGACAAGCGTTTTAGATACAGGTATAATTAATGAATTTGTGAATGCATTTATCTGCGTTTTAGCGATACCTTTGTTTAGTCATAACGTTATAGCAATTGTAAGGCCGCCAATTGTACTCTTTATTTTTACATGTTTCATATTATGTGCTCTGGGCTACAATAAATAATATTCTTATCTTGTCTTACCGTATACCTTAGTATACGCCGTTAAGCTCAGAAAAGCATTTTTTTAAATAAATATGGTAGAATAAATAAATGGTAGGTAACTAAATAACGTTTCAGTCTAGGCATCTAACTTAACTTTCTTCGCAAAAAGAAGAAAAAGCTTTAACATGTGCTAAGCAATGACTTCATTAAAAAGTTCGCATTACTTCTCCTAGACTCCTTTGCATTTTTAGGCAGCATTTTAAGCATATTTTAAAAGAAGGCTGCATGCATAATGGACTCCTTTCGCGGGGGTTTTCTAAAGCTTGGCCGTTTGAATACAACACGTGTTAAGTTATGAAAAGTATGAAAATATAGCTCTGTCAGTAGGGTGAACTATTTCCAGAAATATTGATAAAACACTTTCAATTATAGAATGTTGTTGGACTATTCTTTGATTTTCTAATAAGGTCGTTTATATTGTCTGAGGTAGAAGAAAATGGTTATTCAATAATAACAGATCCTTACTGTTATTATTGAAAAGCTATTTCCTATTACCTCATAAAGTCGCAAAAAGAGCCAAAGAGATGTTGTTGTTGATATCAACACGTCCCCAGTGCTGGGGCACGGGTTTCTTTCTGCATCGCAGGAAGGTTAGGCCATGTGCTACCACGGGGGCCAAGTCCGGCTCGGTGGAGGATTGTAAGACAGAGGCGGGCCTTATTGGGCGAAAGAGTGACGAGATTAAAGTGCAATTGGGCGAAACAGCTGGCGAGGCGGGATGTCGACAGGTGGACCAGTACAATCACAGAGTGGGAGCCGAGAACAGGATGCCTGTCATACCATATTTTAAACTTTCGCGACTTGAACACATACAAGAAGTGTTCGAGTGGAAAAAAAACGCATGGCTTATCTTCCGACATTGTCAGTGTAGTGTGTCGCAGCCCTGATAGTGCTTTGTGATGGCTGATTGAGGGTAGTCTGAAACCTTGTCAGCCGAAGATGCAAACGGGTGCCAGCCATCAGTCTTCTCGTGACCACGATGACTGTAACGTCGTCGAAACGTCGAGGTAAAATAGCAATAAATTACTACGCGATTAAGCCCCGATAATATTCTAACTAAAGGATGACTGTCAGTAGGACAGTCATCCGGTTCTCGGTTCAGACTAGCGGCCCAATGGTCGCACGATATAGTTGAGATGGCAATAGACAGTGAGAGATAGCATTTGGGGAAAAATCTGGGCATCCAGAAGTGGGTATCGGTGATGATGATGACGATGTTGATGATGATGAGACCCAAAAAATGTATAAATAAATAAATACCCAGACCTTTCTTGCACTAATCCGTGTAGAATATTTAGGTAATGCGCAATGAAACACTAGCTTAGGCCGACGACATTTTATAAAAGGACTGACAAACAGACGAAACTACCCGCTTAGCAAAACTAATAATAAAATACGATGCCTACCTACCAATCGGTATGCATCACAAACCGTAGATGTTTAATTAAACAGATACCCAGGTTTTTCTTATACTAACAGTGCTATACATTAATCGAGATAAAGACGCAATAGAATTCATTTTCTTACACCTATTGTTTTTAGTAAACATATTTCACTAACAGTTATATATAACTGTAGCCGTGCACAGCTTGAAAGGCTTCTTCAAGACATGTCACTTCATTCTATCTTCGGCCATCCTCAACCATTTAGAATTAGAAGAAGAAAAGACGACCTCTGTGGCGTAGCGGTAGCGCGTCTGCCTACCATGCAAGAGGTCCCGGGTTTGAATCCCTGCTGGGAACAAAAAAAAAGCCCAGGTCTTGGATGTTTACATGTTTGTGCTGTCGTGGTTTCTGGTTCCCACGACACAGGGTATCCTAGTGTGGGGCCAAAAGCAATGTATGTGCTTGTATGTAAATGTTAATGAAAGAATTCGTGCTGGTAGCCGTTCTATGCTGCCTACGAAAAATTTTACCCCATCAACCATCGTTTCTGCGACAGACAGCATATTAACTGAAATATAAAAGAAAAAAACAACTTCAAAACACAGCACTAAAACACAGAAATAATTGAAACGAATTATATAATTTTTGTTAATTACGTTTTAGGGGAGGGCTATGTCCCGCAGTGGACTAATATAGCACGAAGAAGAAGAAGAAGATGTTTTTATATCGAGAACTTATGACGAGAAAATTTTCTGAAAAGTTTAATGAAGGAACATACCTACGTAAAAAAGAAGATTCCGACAAAATCAAAAGCCCACACATTGTCGCATTACTATATATTAGTCCACTGCTGGACGTAGCCCTCCCTAATAAGCGCCATAGCGCCCTGTCTTCAGCTTGCCGTATCCAGTCCCGGCAGTTTTTCGCAGATCGTCATCCCACCTAGTCGGAGGGCGTCCTACACTACGTTTGCCGAGTCGCGGTCTCCCCTCGAGAACACGTTTACTCCAACCTCCAAGAAAACGCTCGCCGTGCTATAAAGTTTAGCGACCAATTACGTCCACTCTTTTTTTTATTCAGCCTATATCTACATGCAGAACACAGGTCAACAGACAGAGTATGGACCCTATTTATCACGGATGCCCATTGCGCAATGACAATTTCAAGCGCTGAGTCATGTGAACACTTCAAACACAAAGTTTCCTCACAAAGTTTCTTAGATTAGATTACTTTATTCATAATAATAGAATAACATTTTAAAAACCTATTTAGAGGCTAAAAATTCCACCCATGCCGGGATTCGAACCAGCGACCTCTGGCTATCCGTGCCAGCGCTCTTTCCAACTGGGCTAATGGGCGACTCACCGGCATCAGTGAAATTTCGAACCTCTTTACACTATTCTTTGTATTACGTACAGGCAGCGACATTTGGCTTAAGTAAATTGCATCAGTTACAGCCCCGACTACCCACTTCGCAGTAAGATATAGTTATTTAAAATTGTCCTTATCACGGCTTAGTGCATTAAAAATAATAATAGTTAGAATTACATGTCAATGTTTCATTACAAAATTAATTAAAATTACAATAAAATAATATACATTAAATTAAATGTCAGTTATTAATTCACTGGATAAAAAAATCATTAATGTCGTATGGCGCCATCTTGAGAAGACTACGCTTCAGTTTTGTTTTAAACATACTAAGACTCTCGGTTTCAATACTTAGACCAATAAACAGAGTGTGGACCTAATTACCACATGTGAACACTGCACACTCAGGTTTCTTCACAAAGCTTTCCTTCAAAATTACCGACTGGTATTATGTACAAAGTATCTACAACTTCACAAATGACGCCTTCGTGACGACTCTACTAAGCACTGGAAACTGAAAGGTACTTACATACATAACCTCACGCCTTTATCCCAGAGGGGTAGGCAGAGACCAGGGTCTGCCATTTGCCACGATCCTGACAGATCACCTTTGCTTCATCAACGTTCATAAGTCGTTGCATGCACGCACGCCGGTTCCGGGTACTTTTTATCTTTACTTTTGCTAATACATCCCCTATCTGGTCGGTGTATGTCCGCCTGGGACGACTCTTACCAACCCTTCCACTCACATTCGCAATATATATTAAAATTTGTTTAATCAATCTTTCTTCCTTCATCCTCTCCACATGTCCAAACCAACGCAACATTCCTGAAACTGAAAGGTTCTGACTGTATTTGACCCGACAACGCCGAACCGAGCCAAGCGTAGACGAAACGACTTACTGCTAGACCACAAAAGCAGTTATTATAATAACGAAACAAAAGCAAGACACGTTACGTATACATCTAACTTAAGAACAATTTGGAAATTAGTCATCGCTACAAGCGATCTCATTTCGAGCGAACCCTCATTATAACGTAGTTACGTAGTCGAAATAACAATATTTTATATTAGCATTTAATTTTCGTTCTCCTTGTGTCGATTTTGATGTGCTCCGGTTCCCACAAACTTTTATAAGTACAAATTGCTGGCTCTAAGCTTAGATGATATGCTCTAAACGTTGATTATAGATTGAATTTAATTTCGTTTAAGCATTTCATAATTAGAACATGGGTCGAATGGGCGCTAAACATACGGTTTGTACCAGGTCTCATGATTTCTTTGGAGGTACATTACGCTTCATTTATTTGTTACAGTATTTGAACGTTACCAAGTTAGTTTTTTTGTCAGACATAAGTTACAAAAAAATAATAAGATAAGAAAATTATTTCTAATAGTGAAATATTTTTAATAGCTTGGTATTATCTTTTTAATAAACAATCATTTGCCGATATGTGGGTTTTTCGATATCAACCCTTGTATGGCCCCACTAGTAATGCACGGGTCTCTTCCTGCATCGCAGGAAGGTTCCACCACGGGGGCCAAGTCCGGGTTGGTGGAGGAGTGTATGAGGTTTTTGCTGGTAGAATAATAAAATGTATACGACTTACAAAACACTGCGTTTTTCTATAACTGTAGACCTGTAGACTATAAGTTATGACAATCGTATTGTTCCAAGGGTAAAGTATTGGATTTTCTTAATGATTCGCGATACTTTTACATAGTTGTATGTTAAACGGGTCTTATTGCGATTATTAATTAGGACAGTTTAATATATAACTATGTAAAGTAGTAGTGTCAATATTCATAAGGAATCTAGAGCGGGTGACGTAATAGAAATAATGAGACCGCTCAATCCCGATGGAGGATCCAATGATGAGGTACACGTCCAACAGTCGACACACAAATGCTGAATAAGGAGAAGAATAGTATTTCTTAACGATTCGTAATACTCGTACATAGTCATATATTTAACGGGTCTAATCGCGATAATCCAAAGAGGAGTGGAAATCTGAAGGGGAGGCCTTTGCCCAGCAGTGGGACACAGTCATGGCTAATCAAAACAAAAATCGCGATAATTTATAAGGTATAACGTCGGGAAATAAGGTAATTACGTTTTACGTAATACATAATCGCGATTAGACACGCTTAATATATAACGAAGAAGAAGATTAGTTAAAAATGATACAGAACACAATGAAAAGAAATAACTAAAATGAAGTAAAAGATTGCACCGTGACAACATAAAACATAATAGGAGTTGCATCTTTTTCTCTTTTATTTGTTTTTATTTTTTTCTTTTATTTGTAAGAAAACACCTAAAATTTATACAAGCATATTAGATTAATAATACAAGTTGTGGCTTGGTTTTTTTAATTTAAGAAGTAGAGTTTTTATTCAGATAAATACAATGTAATAAACGTACAATAAAGAGCATTTCTTCATGTAATAAAAATGTAAAAACCGTTTATTCCGAACTGCCAATGCAGTTTATCAATGACGTAATTCAGTTGCCACATTCATATTTAAAGTATGTAACGTACTTATTATTATTTTAAATAAACATTCCACTACGTATATACGTAAATACACAAGATCGTCCTTAATGTAATAAAATATCCTCTTCCAGCAAAACTTTAACCAAATGCGCTAACCTAATAAATAATTGCGGTAAGACCAGTTAAATGTATAGCCAAACTTACTTTTATTCTACGCCAGTGAATATTCCAACCTGGGATCCAATTCTCGCTTCATTATTAATTCGTATACGACTCTAAGGCGTATCAGTTGAATTTTACATAAACAGTCGCATGGTAATTACCATGCGACATTATGACACCTCAAAGCGAGCTGTTGTTTTATTTTCAATACCCCCACTTACCCTAAATTTTGCAAGTGTTGGGGTCGGTAGTTTTATCAGCCTAAGTCCACGGTCCCTACCAGTAGTACTAGTGATACACAATCAGGTTATTAGTAATACTCCTTGGTAGAACTAGTGTCGCTGTCTGTATGTAATACAGAGAATATTGTAAAGAGGTTCGAAATTTCACTGATGCCGGTGAGTCCCCCATTAGCTCAGTTGGAAAGAGCGCTGGCACGGATAGCCAGAGGCCGCGGGTTCGATTCCCAGCATGGGTGGAATTTTTAACCTCTAAATAGGTTTGTAAAAGTAGTGACCCAGAGGAAAATTTTATTAGCAAATTTGCACATACGACTTTGTGAGAATACACAATCGGGTTATTAGTATTACTTCTTGGTAGAGCTAGTGACCCAGAGGGGAATTTTATTAGCAAATTTGCACATACGACTTTGTGAGAATACACAATCGGGTTATTAGTATTACTCCTTGGTAGAGATAGTGATCCAGAGGGGAATTTTATAAGCAAATTTGCACATACGACTTTGTGAGAATACACAATCGGGTTATTAGTATTACTCCTTGGTAGAGCTAGTGATCCAGAGGGGAATTTTATTAGCAAATTTGCACATACGACTTTGTGAGAATACACAATCGGGTTATTAGTATTACTCCTTGGTAGAGCTAGTGACACAGAGGGGAAATTTATTAGCAAATTTGCACATACGACTTTGTGAGAATACACAATGTAGTTATTAGTATTACTCCTTGGTAAAGCTAGTGACCCAGAGGGGAAATTTATTAGCAAATTTGCACATACGACTTTGTGAGAATACACAATCAGGCTATTAGTATTACTCCTTGGTAGAGCTAGTGACCCAGAGGGGAAATTTCTACAAATTTGCACATACGACTTTGTGAGAATACACAATCCAGTTATTAGTATTACGCCTTGGTAAAGCTAGTGACCCAGAGGAGAAATTTATTAGCAAATTTGCACAAACGATTTTATGAGAATACACAATCGGGTTATTAGTATTACTCCTTGGTAGAGCTAGTGACCCAGAGGGGAAATTTATTAGCAAATTTGCATATACGATTTTATGAAAATACACAATCGGGTTATTATTATTACTCCTTGGTAGAGCTAGTGACCCAGAGGGGAAATTTAGTAGCAAATTTGCACTTACGACTTTGTAGAGAATACACAAAACTGATTTTAAGCGACAAATGTCTAAGCTTTCGAATATTTTGCGTCTACGCCTTCAATTCGCAAGGGAGAGAATCGGCTCTCTGCTATCTAATAAGAAGCGCAAATGAGTTTGAAAACTTCCCAGAAGAAACGGGTACCTATCAAGTATAATGTTGCCTTTCGCGATGTACAGTCTTACTAATCTTCATAATGACTAAGAAATTATTCCTTCATAAAAGTAGCTCTATAATAGTGGTCGCAGCAGTTTAAACATTGTAAAACGCTTTTTAAGGCTAATCGAGCCGGGATAAGCAACCATGACGCCGCGCTATTACAAAAAAGATACTTAATTCATATCATAAAGAATTTGGATTCATAAAACGGTTGATGACATAATGGCTTAGGTAATTTTGGGGTTGGTGCAGGCGCTTGATCGCACGGTGAAGATCGGCGAGGCTCAGCTCATGAATAAATAATATGGAATCACAATTTGGCTTGTCATTAAGCAATTATGCCGTTGTTACCATTACGATGTTTTCGAAATGCTTTTAATTTTTTATTAGTTCAAATTACCGTCGAGGGTCTGAAGTGTTCGAGAGACCACGCGGCTCTAAGCGGCCAACTATTAAATATCAATCAAACGATCACTTCTTGCGTGCAGCTATTTTGGGACGGCTTATATGGAATATACGAATTTTCTTAGAATGATAGTAGAATCTCTTTTGTTTGGAGTCGTGGCTACAAAATAAGTACGCCTGTAGCTGTTTACTTGTATGCACAGGGTGAATTTCGAATAAAACTCATTGTTACAAAGAAAACGGGTTTATTGAAGACGAAACATTGCCATCACTAAAATAGTAAGTTAATATAATAACAACTTAAAGGGGTCCCTTACAGTCCGTGACTTATTACCGCAATATGTTATAATTGTTGAAATTTAAATTTAAATTTTATTTTAAAATTTAATTTCTAAGTGCTACGTAAGCTACTTTATAAGGAATAAATAATTTAAGTATGATCAGAATCGAAGCATTACGTCTGAAGATATTTCAGTTTTAAGCAAAGGTTTTTTTTTTATTTGATAACAGTTCAGCGTGACTGCAAATATATTAATTATTGCACATATATAATTATGTCGAAATTTCATTTTAATATTTACATATTTTTAAGTTTCTTAGTAAAACAGGAAGCAAGAAAGAACCTTCAACAGACACCTTGAATTAATATTTAAAATATATTTATAAAATATTTGTATTTCTGTATTTTCATTATAATTTATAATTATATTATATTTATAAATTATAATTAAAACAGAAATACAAATATTTAACCTGACACCTTGAATTAATATTTAAAATATATTTATAAAATATTTGTATTTCTGTATTTTCATTATTATTTATAATTATATTATATTTATAAATTATAATTATAATACAGTAACCTTTATAAATATAATATAATTATAAATTATAATGAAAATACAGAAATACAAATATTTTATAAATATATTTTAAATATTAATTCAAGGTGTCTGCTGAAGGTTCGTTCCTTTACTGTATTATAATTATAATTTATAAATATATTATATTTATAAATTCTTTCTTTCGTTTTTTACTGTATTATAATTATAATTTATAAATATATTATATTTATACTACTTTTATTTTAATGCACTAACCCGTGCTAAGGAACAAATTTAAAAACCTATTTAGAGGCTAAAAATTTCACCCATGCCGGGATTCGAACCCGCAACCTCTGGCTATCCGTGCCAGCGCTCTACCAATTGAGCCAATGGGCGACTCACGGCATCAGTGAGTTGCGGGTTCGAATCCCGGCATGGGTGAAATTTTTAGCCTCTAAATAGGTTTTTAAATTTGTTCCTTAGCACGGGTTAGTGCATTAAAATAAAAGTAGTATAATCATGTGGGTACAGTGCTATCGTTCCGATGTTAAAACCTAACTGCAAAGTAGGTAGTCGGGGCTGTAAGTAATGCAATTTGCTTAAGTCAGATGTCGCTGCCTGTACGTAATACAGAGAATAGTGTAAAGAGGTTCGAAATTTCACTGATGCCGTGAGTCGCCCATTGGCTCAATTGGTAGAGCGCTGGCACGGATAGCCAGAGGTTGCGGGTTCGAATCCCGGCATGGGTGAAATTTTTAGCCTCTAAATAGGTTTTTATATTATATTTATAAATTATAATTAAAATACAGTCAAAATGACCAATTGCGTCAAGAATATGATATGCACGGAAGCACCCAAACGTGACAAAATATGTAGGTACCTGATACGAAATATTGCCTTTGCGTGCCACTTCAAGAATTTCGGGGCGTAAAGAAACTATATAAGTATAATTAAGAGACCAGGCATTCAAAAATTCACTCATCAATAAAGACCACTTTTCGGACTCAAGTTCAATAATAATTTGGGAACGTTTACCCGATGACTGTGTTTAAATGTTCGATCGTTTGGGTAAATCGCGACGTAATCATCGGTTCCTTCGCCGGGAGACTTTTTGTTGACATTTGGGTGGAATTTTCACTCGTTGGGACGGCGCAGACATGGTACCACCGACTGACTTTTTTCTATAATAATGCAGCCCGTTTGAAAGAGAGTGTAATTAGATGATTGAGATCCAAGCGCAGATGTATGTGAATACCTCAGACACTCCGTTTTCCTCGAGATGTTTCTTCACCGTTAGCGAGTGGCATTGCTGCTATAACTTCACAAATGTACGTAACATTGAAAACAAAGCCATAGAAAATATGCAAGGATTCGAACTCACGACCTCCCAAATTAGGAGATTGCATTCAACCGCTCCGCTAACACCGCACTAATGCACTAACCCGTGCTAAGGACAGTTTTAAAAACCTATTTACTTAAGCTAGATGTCGCTGCCTGTACGTAATACAGAGAATAGTGTAAAGAGGTTCGAAATTTCACTGATGCCGCTGAGTCGCCCATTGGCTCAATTGGAAGAGCGCTGGCATGGATAGCCAGAGGTTGCGGGTTCGAATTCCGGCATGGGTGAAATTTAAATTTAATTTGAAATATAGTATATCCATAAATAAATATTCATGGACATATTTGGACTTGTGCTACAGGTGCTAACTCTACGTTAGATTTAACACCGTAAATAAATGCATAGATAACATCCAAGACCCGAGACAAACTAGAAAAGTTCGTTTCCTATATCGAACCATGCATGCCCGGGGCTAATGAATGTTTGAAGCGAAAGATTTGGCAAGACTATGACAACTATGTCTATGAGACTGGTAAGCCTTGGGCCTACCCCTTCGAAATACAGGCATGAAACTATGTATATGTTACAGTCAAAACTCTTAAACGGTCAAAACTAGTTTTGACTGCTAAAATCAGTCAAAAGTAGTTTTGACTGCAGAAAAATAAAATAAAATTCTAATATGTATCCAACAATGTCGAGTTGGTTTTCGGTCTTAGATGTTCAACCTAACACGCTCCTTCGCACTCCGCTACGCTACGCGCTTCGTCGCACCTATATTTTTGTTGTCGTAGATTGAGCGATGCATCATTTTAGGTGTTTTTACCATTTGGTATTTCAAATATAAGCTTTGGACAAAAGTTCTTTTGACTGATTTTAGCAGTCAAAACTAGTTTTGACTGATTTTAGCAGTCAAAACTAGTTTTGACCGTTTAAGAGTTTTGACTGTGACATATTATGCATGCGCGTGTGTATGACCAAGCCACCTATCTATCTATATCTATAATCAGCCCACATCAACCCACTGCTGGGCATAGGTCTCCTTTTTATTGCGCCATTCCTCACGCTCCTGTGCTAACCTGATCCATCTCTGACCCGCAACCCTCACGATGAACGAACAAGACTAATAATAAGCCATATGGAGCGGTAAAATTATTTTCTTATCAAAATTACATGACATAGTTTCTTTGTGTTACTAGAATCGCTGAATAATCGAGTAACCTCTCCCGCATTCATCCTTCAGCCTGTTGACCTCTCTCTGGAATCTCCGGCTAGATAATGATGTTAACATTTTAGCACTGTCGCTGCAAACTATCCTTTGTCCCACAGAGACAAGCGTGACTAGAATAACCAGGGTCACAGCCAAGTTTTCAAATCCATTTACGTAGAGTCCGCTCCAGCCGAAGATTACGTTTCGTTTTCATCTTACATTTTCTTAGATTTTTGTTTATAATGTTATAATATAAAAAATACATATCTCGTTCGTTTATTACTCCGCTAAACCATTGTTGGTTTGTCTTGAAGCTAGCGTCTTCGGACGTTACAATGTTATGTGGCGATGATGCACGTTGCATTGCTATGTAGCATACTACATTTTCCTTAAAAGAAGTGCTCGTGGCCTAGGCGAACCGAGTAATTGGAATCAGTCACTTGAGTTAGGCAACAACCGGCGCGGTCAGGTGCAGGAAGGGTGACCGTCCCGTGACTACCGCTAGTGGCATTTTTCCGAGCGCTTCCGTGCTTCGCAAGGCACGTTAAGCCGTTGGAGCCGGCTGTCATGTAATGGCAGTCGATAAGCCATGTCAGAGGCCTTATGGGCGGCTTGATAACTTCTGACAGTAAGGCCCGCCACTGTTTTACAATCCTCCACCAACCCGGACTTTGCCCCCGTGGTGGAGTATGGCCTAACCCTGCGATGCAGAAAGAGACCCGTGCCCCAGCAGTGGAGACATACAAGGGTTGATAACGATAACGATACTACATTTTCCTATTTAATGTGTACCCGTGCTTGTATTCGTTTATTTGTCCATCGGAACTTGAAGTCTCAGTCTTATTTGTACAGATTGTCACAGCAGATGTCACTAAAATTAATTCACTACCTCGTTTACTAACACCAAATCACGCGTCTATTTTTTTGCAATCGCAATAGGATACACATTTATGCATTCTGGTTGAAATTTGGATTTATTCGTTATTTCATGAGAATAAATCAAGTTAGAGAAGAATGCTCATAAGATAAGATAACATACCAATGCAGGTATTTCTTCAACACTTTTATTTCTTCATCAATAAAACTTGATTCAAAAAAATCCTTAGTTTAGAGTCTGAATTTTTTTGGTGACATTCAATTTGGCGAGTTTATTTAATTAAGTGGAGATTCAGTTTTTTGTTTTTGTAATACAATTGGTATTTTCTTGTAATACAAACGTTTTCATAATAGAAACAGTCTATCAAGTTTAAGGAAAGCCTCTATGACTTTTAAACTCTTTGTTTTTCCGAACCCTTATTATCAATGTGCCCCATAGTGACCTGTCCAAGCAGAATTTTAACGACTACCTTTTTGCCCAATTTATTTCCTCCGAAGCTGACACGTGGCTTATATTCGAAACTATCCTGTGGGTTTTTTTTTACTTCGAGACCGGGATATTGTGGACTTAGTAAGGAAGCTTGTGACACTTTAACGATGCCTTAAATATGCTGAGCTTTAGTTGCGGCCACAGTTATAGGTATTTTATGAAAGGCATAAGTTTCAGTGCATTATTTGCTTTGGATGCATTTTAAAGCTTCTAAACGTCTTTGGCAAATTTAAATATTAATTTAATGTATCTCCCTATGTTTATGTAAGTTTATTATTGTAAAAACCTACTTAGAGGCTAAAAATTCCACCTATGCCGGGATTCGAACCCGCGACCTATGGCTATCCATGCCAGCGCTCTTTCCAACTGAGCTAATGGCTGACTCATCGGCATCAGTGAAATTTTGAACCTCTTTACACTATTATCTGTATTACGTACATTTATTATTGTATTTCACCTTTTTTCCCGCACTACCCTTTCCCAGTCTCTTCAACACTACAGGTTTGCTGGAAGATAATGCTTCTTGCATTAAGCACGCTCATGTTATTAGTACAATAAAGAATTAAAACAATAAAAATATAATTACATATTTAAATTTGCCTTGAAACTCATTTGATCTGTATAATAATTGGATAAAAAAAATTGTATTTTATGACAGGCATAAGCATCAGTGCTTTATTTGCTTTGAATGCATTTTAAGGCTTCTAAACGTCATTAGCAAATTTAAATATAGTTCCCTATTTAAATTCGCCTTAAATCTCGAGTTGTTTGATCTGTATAATAACTGGAATGAAAAAATATGTACCTATTGCCTTACTTACAACATAATCATGTCTTGACGGTCTCCACGTAAATGAACGCAACTGCAAAAGTGCAAGGTGAAGTGAAATGCTGTCAAGATAGAGAATATTTGTTAGAAAGTTTTAATAACATTAACCTAACCAAAGAGCTTTAAGAGTCCCTTCGGAGTATTTTAAATTGGACATCTATTCTTTGTAATCTATTTATCACACCTTTTGAAATATTTCAAAAATATCACTTAGTTGTTAGTAAAACTTATACCCCCTTATTCATAATAGTCTGTTAACTTTAAGCAATGCTTATTCTCACTCTGTCCTCTTCTATTGACCTAAGTCAGAATGAAAGAAAACACTGTTTAGCAGCTGTTTTAAGCTAGCGGACTATTATGAATAAGGGGGTTAATGTCATAGAATTTTATTAATTCCATAGTATTTTAAGTTCAATTAAAAATTTTAAACGTTTAATAATTGTTCATAGGTATTCCAGTGTTCAATTGGTTTAAAGAATAACAAAATATTAGCTGCCGATTTCCATAGCTTTCTCTGTTGGCTCAAAATGTGATACGAAACCTATACGTCAAGTAATGCTACCGGATTTGTCGTGATGTCCGTCGTTGTAGAAAAATAGATACGATTTTATTATAACGAAAATATGTAAAGTACAGTTTTGGCTACTTATAGCCTTGAATGCTTTAAAATTTAAATAACACTTTTGGATACCATGATTTATGAGGGCAGCAGTACAATTGTACCAAACTGCGATCCCCACCCCGCATGCCCAGCGTGGGGATGATGGGCATTACCCCCTATGATAGCACAACGTGGCGCTCTTTAGGGGAGGGCTATAGTATGTCCAGCAGTGGACTAGTATAGCCTGACGATGACGACGATTTATGAGGGGTCGTCAGTAAGAAATCAGTAAGTACTTCAGTAAGAAGTTTGAATAAATCGACACTAGATGGCGCTCTCTACACTTTACATCGCGGTATCTAAATGTTTTTCATACAAGTATATATAGTGTCAAACTAAATACGTAACGTTATCTCTGGTTTCCCATCAATACGTATAAATCTTTCGCCTTTTACTAAAGATTTCCGTGGAGGGGAACACTCAAATGAGTCTTAAGAATTTTTAATAGTTTCACTTCGGTGAAACTTTATCGAGATCTAAAACTCAAATTTACTAGAGAATTATACTGGTATTTCTTTTCAATGTCACAGCCAAATTGCCAAATATATATATAATGTAAAAACTATACAGCTCGGCAAAAAACTCTAGATATTAACTATGGCAACAATATCTATACTAAAGTCGCAAAAAGAGACTTTTCTCCGAACAAAGTTTTGTATTTAAATTTTCTAGACTTTTTTTGAAAAACTATAATTAACACCCAAGCCAAGTAAACAGCTGCACGTCTCAAAACACTCACCACTCAATTCAGGCTCGCGTGCACCTGAGGAGGCCACTAATGTGCGACAGAGAAATACACATGTAACGAAATTCAGTGTTAACGTTAATTAAAGTCTACAACCCATCAATCATTGGTAAACCCGCCGAGTGAGGAGCACAAACCGCGGTGTACTGGGAGAGTAAGCCAGATAAAATTGTAATCCTGTTAAGTAATGAATCGGTACCGTGTAAAGAGTTATGCGATTTTAGACATGGCTTGCCTCCTGAATTTAAGGGGCTTAGAGGCGCCTCTTAAATTCAGGAGGAATATTTACTACAGATATCATGAGAAATCGTATAATATCTGTGGTAAATATTTTTAGAACATACAGCTTAGAATTTTGTATCGTTATCAACCCTTGTATGTCCCCACTGCTGGGACACGGGTCTCTTCCTGCATCGCAGGAAGGTCAGGCCATACTCCACCACGGGCCATACTCCACCACATCAAGCCGCCCATAAAGCCTCTGACATGGCTTAACGACTGCCATTATATGACAGCCGGCACCAACGGTTTAACGTGCCTTGCGAAGCACGGAAGAGCTCGGAAAAATGCCACTAGTGGTAGTCACGGGATGCTCACCCATCCTGTACCTGACCGCACCTGTTGTTGCTTAACCAAGTGATTGATTCCAATCACTCGGTTCGCCTAGGCCACGAGCGCTTCACGAATTTAGTATACTAGGACTTTAATCGATTTCCGATTTAAATATACTTTAATCGATTTCCGCCAAAAACGGCCGTTTTAAACGGAAATCGATTAAAGTCTTTCATTTTTTATCCTAGGTTCTAGACTATAGGTTCTAAAAATTGTTATCACAGTTGTAATGATTTCTCATGTTCACTTTTAGAAAAAAACGTATTGCGTAAATAAAACAGGAAACGGAACTCAAGTTTAAGTATAAGCTCTTCATAACAAGTACATGACAATTTAGCTTAATTCAATTTTATTTATTTAATTCGGAGATAAAACAGAACCATGCCACTTATTCTAAGCTTAGATGATTCAATTATGTACTAAAAACACATAAAAATAAAAATACATCACACTAAATACTATATTTTAAGTAAGTCAAACAAAGTGTCTCTTGCAATTGTGAGCCTGAGTATGCCTCGTATTAAATACGTGTAGCGTATTTTCTCACACAAGTATTTGTCGGTGGTGGTGTGTTTGTGTCTTGCTTCTGCTTGAAAAGTGGGAGGGAGGGTGGTGCATTAACTAACCGCTTGGTGCTTGTGGGATTTTTGGCGGAATTTAGCAAAGTAATTTTCACATTTTAATGCTATTATGGATTTCCGCAAAGTAACGCCTGATTCCATACAATAATAAATAAAATAAAATAAAAATAAAAAGCCTTTTATTGTTCTTCCAAGAGACGTTATACAAAATTTACAAACATTTTTTTTTATATATATATTTTTTGCATGCAAGTAAATGAATTGATAATTTGATTCTACATGCAATGAATATAACAAAGTCAATATATTTATCTATCTATTTACAATTAATCCGAATCAGATACGTATTAAAATCTGTGAATTATGTTAAAATCATTAAAAATTATGAATCATATTAAAATCAATAAATTTATAAATAAATTATTTAAAAAACAAAATTGATCATATTAGAAGAACCCCTGGTAGGGTGAAGGCCTCCTCCAAGTTCAACCACGCATCTCTATCTTGAGCAATCTGTATCCAGTTAGTCCCGGCAATCCTTGTTATGTCGTCAGACCAACGTTTATATGGCCGTCCTCTGTGGCGCTTTCCGTCTTCTGGGCCTATCCACTCTGTTACGGATTTGGTCCAGCGCGAAGAAGGCATTCTGGCCACATGGCCGGCCCATTTCACCCATTCCATACGATATAAATATTAAATACTTTTTTGAATGCAGTCAATTTCGGTGTACCACTATTTTATGTACATATGTTATTTTTATTCACCACTTGCCACTATCCTGACCACTTTCGCTTCATAAGCTATCATTTGTCTGTGAACGGACACCGTTGCGGGTACTTTTAATCTTGGCAATGTTCCGGAACCACCTCTGTCGATTCCAAGCTCTACAGCACAAAACCAAGGGCGCTGCTTATAAATCTACATCATGATCCTCCATTATTAAGAGTGATGGGACGCGGACAGACCAGGGGTCGACGCCGGTGCAGATTTGTCCAAAGCCCAGTCTGTCATAGCTCGTCCCATTAGGGGAGGCATTGTGAGCATCACTGGATGCGCCTACCTTTTAGCTGGGCTTAGGGGGTGATTATCTTGATGCATCACTGTTTTTGCATGGTCCTTCCTTCGCTGTTCTAGAGATGCTTGATATTGTTGTCCTAAACAAGAACACGCCCCATTCTTTTTTTGTTAGGAGACACTGAAATTGTCGCCCACGATACAGGCTATGCCTAGTGTGGGGACACTGTTCCTTCTCCATGTTATATTTAGTGCCATTCTACATTTATTTAAATTATTAGTTCTAGAAGCTTTAATTATGTACATTCATCTCAATAAATATTTTTTCACTTTTCACTAAACCTTTCGTAAGAACAACATATTATTTGATTTTAACCGGATAAACTCTGCGATTAAGCTCTGCAAGTCAGAGCTAAACCAGAGAGCCAATTCTCACTTAATTAGCAAATAATTCATATAGACTCTAAGGCTATGACTTGGAATTCTACGTAAAAAATCGAACGCCAGTCAATGATAATTATGATTAGTAATCACTGATTTACGTAATCATTGATTACGTCATTACGAGCGAAATTGATTAGCCAATTTGCGCATGCGACTCTGTGAGAATACATGAAACTAATTTTTATGTGACAAATGTGTAATCCTTCGAACAGTTTGCGTCTACGCTTTCAATTCGCATGCGCGAGAGTCGGCTTGGTCGGGCTCGTCCGACAAAAAGCTTAGTAAGTCTGTCCGGTCAAAATCAAATAATATTTTTGGTAGTGACTTTTGTTGCGGATCAGACTTACGGAAAAAGCCAAATATTATCTTTACACGGAGTCATGAAGCGAGCAGTGCTGGGGGGCTCGCAATGCCATCGACGTCGCCATCCATTACCCATTCATCGATCTTATGCGTTTTCAGCAGATGACTGTCGTCAATAGATGGCAGTCGTTAAGCCAACTCAGAGGCCTTAGGGCGGCTTGAAAACTTCTGACTGTAAGACCAGCTACTAGTCTTGCAAGCCTCCATCAATCCGGAATTGGCCCCCGTGGTGGAGTATGGCCTATGCCTTCCTCGGGTAAGAGGCCCGTGCTCCTTGGTGGGGATATAATAGGTTGCGTTGCTGATGCGTTTCAAAGCATATCGCGTTTTCATACAATCCATGCATCCCATGCATAATATAGAAGCTGCAGGTCATCTTGTTCAAGTAAAAATGCAAGATTTTCCTACTTTTTGGCTTCAATTTGAAAATAAATACAATAAATTCAGTTCGCTCAGTTGCGAATTCAAAACGCTAGTTCTTGTCTCAAAAGTCTGTCTGGTTGCAATCTTATATTTTTAATTTCAATGTTAATGGAAGTTGTTAAATTCAAGCACTTCAATGACCAGCGCACCGTTGTAAGCAGTTCCCATTCATGCAGGCGTTAACACAGAGACATTCATACAGTAAACCAGTATTGTAAAAACATCGGCACATCATTTCGAACCTATCATAATTCAATGCTATCATCCATTCAAACCTTACAGTTTCAAGTCAACGTCAACATATCCTTCTTCCTTCTTCAGGCTATATTAGTCCACTGCTGGACATAGCCCTCCTCTAATGAGCGCCATAGTGCAAGGTTGTGCCATCATTGGGGGGTAGTGCCCATAATCCCCACGCTGGGCATGCGGCATGGAGGCATGGAGATCGCAGTTTCGTGAAATTGAACTGCAGGGGGCGCTGCTGTCCACCCCCCGGTTTGTGTCCCTTAGTCGCCTTTTACGACACCCGCGGGAAGAATTTGGGTTGGTGCTATTCTCTAGGCCGACACCACACAGCAGCATATTAAACAACTTTATTTACTGGTAACCGAAACAATTGGCTATGGTAATGACTTAATGTACTGGTGAATGAATCAAAAAATAACTGGTTGCCGCCCACTTCAACCCTAATGGAAGTGTGAATATTGATTGACTATAAGTGCCCTTCAATACAATACTAGCTCGCGAAGGAAAGGAAAACAATGTCAGGAACCTTGCAAGATTCTCAATTCAGAATCTGTTTCTCAATGCAGTTCAATTCAGTTTCTGAATTGAGAATGTCACTAAATAACTACTTAAGTAACGTGATGTCACGCTCTTTTCTGGGGAAATCGACGAGACAGCACTACAGTTCACTATTTACTTAGCGAAATTCTCAATTTAGAAACTGCACCTTAGAGACAGTTTCACATACTAATATAGATAGATAGAGGATACTTTATTGTACATAAAAAAAGGAAATTACACAGATATTTCTGTGTAATTTCCTTTTATACATAACCGAAGGGTACATACACTACCCGCACTACTATCCACATAACCCAAGGTTAGCTGGAAGAAAATACTCATTAGTATTAGGCTCGCCTTTTTACAAATATGCTTATTGTGCAATAAAGAATTTTCTAATCTACATACGGTCACGGCCTTATTACTAAAAGTGACATCTTCCAGACACATACCTGAACAATTGAAATCGCCTAGCCGATTAACAGATTGTTAAAGTATGAGAAACCTTAAATAATAAATACATCCAGTACACTATCTATACTGCTGTTATTCAGACATAATTACACTCCTGAGACCCGAGTTCAACGGCGTTTGATTTACGCATCAGCTTTTATAGAGCGACTTTATAGATTCGTGCTAAGAAGCGCTGTATCTTCGGCCAAGTCTCGTTGCGAGCATCTTTACGAGCCACCTAAGCTTAAGCCCTACGAGGTTTTTAAGTGACAATTTATGTGACAATGTTTCACAATATATTAAGCTTAGCGACACGTTGGTGCTGCCACTAAAATACAAGCGCTAAGTAGCACACAAACTGGCTTAAAATAAATAAAACTTGCCATCGTCGGGTATCGGTAGCCGCAATAATCCCTCAATGAACACTATATCAGAGACTTTACACAGTACAGCGGCGATTGCCCGCTGCCGAAAAGGGCTTAAGGAAATCCTCGGTAAAATTCCTTTACAATAAAGAAGCACGCGACGATCGGAGTATTTGCCCTCTCTCGGAGCGAAAGACCTAAAGGACAATTTGTTATGAACTATTCTTACTTAGAGGCGAGAGAACACTAGTTACTCTTACCACAGTATGTGAGGTATAGAGGGTTAACTCAGTACCAAAGCTGATATTAATAATTACTCACATACAATTCTTCTTCTTCTTCTTGGTCGGTGCACTTTTGGCAGAGCGGTTGTGGTCCTCATGAAGAGCCTTTATTGTAGGCTGATGATGCATGCCTCACGATGTCTTATTTGTTAAAAATATAAAAATTTCCACAATATCGCAGCGAGGTAGATGAAAAAATCAAAATCAAAGGTTATACAATTTAACGCTGAAGCGGCGACTTAATTATAGTTACAAGTTAAACTAGGTCTAATTCAAAATCAAGATTAAATACGGTTTTCAAATTTAGTTAAGTAGTAATTAACCGAGTTTAAATTATTGCTTTATAACCTAGAACCCGTGCATTGATCTGGCTTAATTCTAGACATTAAACCAAATAGTCTTTAAGGCGCCCCAAATGCTAACTAACGCCTTATTCTTCTCAAATAAGTTCAACTTAACAAATGGTTTTCAACTTAAACACTATTGTGTTGAACACAAGACACCATCTTCATCAAAAATTTTTAATGTTAATCTACTGTTTAATGTAGGTACTTGTAATAGAAAACGTGAGTGTCTGAGGTGTTCAACTACCTCAGCGCTTGAAATTGCCAATCCGCGGCGGGCACGCGTAGTAATTAAGCCCGTACACTCTCTCTCTCTCTCTGAGAGAAGTTTTGTGCCCTGCAGTGGAACGTATATAAACTACATAAAAATATTACTAGATATGTTTGTCTTCTAAACAAGTCTTCTAAAGAATGCCTTTCCCGAGCAGTGAGACACAACCATGACCACAAAAAAGCTGCGCGGAATTTCGTTCGAGATACTTTCCGTGCGTTATACAGTACAACTGTCTGTAGTGAATAGTCCGTGCTCTAGCGTCGTAAATACAAGACGCCCCCGAGGCCAAGAAACAAATGTGCACCGCCGACAAAACAAATTAAGACAATTTCAAATTAACGGAGACTGCAAAGTCTGAAATATGTGCGCGGAGAAAATTCAAGTCACATAACATCCTTGAATTGCTTCGCCGCGCAACCCCCAGTTAATAAAACATGGAGCCTGTGAAAAAACCATCGTGCCTTGCCTCTAAAAGTATCTTCTGAGGTTCGAGAAAATACGTCGCTCTTCAGCTCTTCAGGCTATATGATGTCGAGGTCATGTCGTAGATTTGCTCACATCATGAAAAGTTCGAGAACTTCATGAAATGGTCATGCGAGCATCATGCAATGGTTGGGTTCAAAGACATTTATTTCTCATAAAGAACTTACAGTTTACTTAATTAATGAGAAAAACAAAAACTTAAAATTAGCTTAAATTGTACGGCATGCATTAAAGTAGCATCAATCTTAATTATAAATTTGAGACACGTAGCTTTAGTTTATTTTTAAAAGCATTCATATTTTCTGTATCCTTTACTTCAGGTGGTAAGTTATTATACAGTTGGACACCTTCATACATGACATTTCTTATACCATATTCAGTTCGCGGTGTTCTTAGGTTATTTTTGCATTTGCTTCTTAAGCTATATTGCGGTGACTTGACTCGACTTATTTTTTATTAGTATGCATGTTTTATATAGATAAAGTTGACGAATATTAAGTAGTTTTGTCTTTTCGTATAAAGTTTTTGTTTGGGTGTCATATTTGTAGTTCAATAGGATTTTGATGACTTTATTTTGTGACCTCTGCAATTCTTTTAAATGCGTTTTACTAGCTGTGCCCCAGACTTCTATAAGATACTCAAGGTGTGATTTTACTAATGCATTATACCTAGATAAGATTGCGTAGTTTATAGGGAACATAGCGAACCATCTTGTGTAAGGCTCCTGTTCATTGTATGACACACCATGTTGGGGTTTGGTGGTTGTGGTTGGCACCCTATTTTTACGATTTAATGATCAGGACTTCACAATCTGCAAATAAAGTTTCGGATAAGCTATCCGCAAGCAGGGCTGCCGTTTGTTCTAAATTTAAATAAATATTCCTATATTGCGTGTTTTTGTTTATGGCTTCAATTTTAGAACAAACGGCAGCCCTAGTTGCGGATAGCTTATCCGGAACTTTATTTGCAGATTGTGAAACAGGCCCTTAGAGTCTAATACTTACATAGTTTTTCGAAAGAATTAAATAAGCACGACAATGGTTGATAGTCGCCTAAATTTGGTAGTCTAAACAGCAATACCAGTACAATGTCATCCCAGTGGTGTAGCCCGCACAAATTAAATAGGCATTTCTCGAGAAGAAGATTGAATACGCGGAGCGCCGAGTTAAGCAGCAAGGGTTATACTGTACTGATAGCGTGAATGAAACTACCGTTACCGGACTACTATGACTGTATTGAACAACTATGCATTTAAGAGACTCAACCCCCCTGCTCAAATTAGGTTGCCCACATCATGAAACGATCATTGAAAATTTCAAGCATTTGTTGAACGATTTATACAAATAATTATTTATTTATTTTTAATATTTTATTTATTTATCGGATAGAATCGGATATATTCGTGTAATAGAAATATTGGAACTAATATGACACTGACCATAGTTTCTAAAATCATCTCAAACATAGTACGTCAATTGCTACCTACGTGATGAAGATTCCATGATTGCCATCAATAACTTCAAAATATCTAAGGGTTTTGTTACAAAAGTTTAAAAAACTTTAATCATGCGGCCAGACGCAAGATATTTAATTTCGGGTATTTTTAATTGAACTTGTAGTGTATCCTAAATTACCTTCGTAAATAATATTGAACTAAAATAATAGGTGGAACAATGAACTCGGAAGAAAGAGACCCAGATTCGATTCCCAGTGCCAGGGGCATATACCAATGACTATCCCTTTTTTTCGTTCTTTAGGTTGCCCAACGCAGAAAATTTAAATGCAAGTAGCATTTCGCACCACGCTATTTCCTACGAATTCGACGCCAGAATTGTGGTGGAAAACCCGGGATGGTATTTCACGGTTGGCTCTTGAGCTCTGAGGACCCCTCACGCGGGGGCTAGTGCCCCTCCCGACCCCTCCGGGGCCCCTAATGAGACGGAGCACTAGAGTTCTAGGTCGTGTTGAAACTCCCCTAGCGCTGGAGTGTTACGTCACGCGGAAGCCTGCCCTAGTCCTCTACTCTTGACAGGCACAGACAGACAGGATAGATTTTATTATTATTATATATTTTTGATACCAACCCTTTGTACGTCCCCACTGGTCTCTTTCTGCATTGCAAGAAGTTTAGGCCACACTTATTAGTAAAATTTATATTTTAGTGTTCGTAAAGGATTTTTAATGTAGCCTATAAAAGTCCCATTACAGGGCACAGGCCTTAATTACTACGCGTGCCCATCGCGGATTGCCAATTTTGCGCAAAAAAGCGCTGTGTGTGTAATTAGGTGTGGAGTTTTTCGTCCAACTTTTCTCCAAAACGATCTAGATTTTGAAATACATAACATTTACATACAAGCACATACATTGCTTTTGGCCCCACACTAGGATATAACATCCAAGACCTGGGTTTTTTTTGTTCCCAGCCGGGATTCGAACCCGGGACCTCTCGCATGGTAGGCAGACACGCTACCGCTTCGCCACAGAGGTCGTCAACGTAATTCATACAATGGATACCTAATTCAACTTGTTACATTCATCAAGGGGCAGTTTCTGTGCTTCTTTGAAAAATAAATGTTTAATTTGATGTAGCCTATAAAAGTCCCATTACAGGGCACAGGCCTTAATTACTCCGCGTGCCCATCGCGGATTGCCAATTTTAAGCGCTGTGTGTGTAATTAGGTGTGGAGTTTTTTGTCCAACTTTTCTCCAAAACGATCTTGATTTTGAAATACATAACATTTACATACAAGCAGATACATTGCTTTTGGCCCCACACTAGCATACCCTGTGCCGTGGGAACCAGAAACAACGACATCACAAACATGTATCATAACATCCAAGACCTGGGTTTTTTTTGTTCCCAGCCGGGATTCGAACCCGGGACCTCTCGCATGGTAGGCAGACACGCTACCGCTTCGCCACAGAGGTCGTCAACGTAATTCATACAATGGATACCTAATTCAACTTGTTACATTCATCAAGGGGCAGTTTCTGTGCTTCTTTGAAAAATAAATGTTTAATTTGATGTAGCCTATAAAAGTCCCATTACAGGGCACAGGCCTTAATTACTCCGCGTGCCCATCGCGGATTGCCAATTTTTAGCGCTGTGTGTGTAATTAGGTGTGGAGTTTTTTGTCCAACTTTTCTCCAAAACGATCTTGATTTTGAAATACATAACATTTACATACAAGCAGATACATTGCTTTTGGCCCCACACTAGCATACCCTGTGCCGTGGGAACCAGAAACAACGACATCACAAACATGTATCATAACATCCAAGACCTGGGTTTTTTTTGTTCCCAGCCGGGATTCGAACCCGGGACCTCTCGCATGGTAGGCAGACACGCTACCGCTTCGCCACAGAGGTCGTCAACGTAATTCATACAATGGATACCTAATTCAACTTGTTACATTCATCAAGGGGCAGTTTCTGTGCTTCTTTGAAAAATAAATGTTTAATTTGATGTAGCCTATAAAAGTCCCATTACAGGGCACAGGCCTTAATTACTCCGCGTGCCCATCGCGGATTGCCAATTTTTAGCGCTGTGTGTGTAATTAGGTGTGGAGTTTTTTGTCCAACTTTTCTCCAAAACGATCTTGATTTTGAAATACATAACATTTACATACAAGCAGATACATTGCTTTTGGCCCCACACTAGCATACCCTGTGCCGTGGGAACCAGAAACAACGACATCACAAACATGTATCATAACATCCAAGACCTGGGTTTTTTTTGTTCCCAGCCGGGGTTCGAACCCAGGGACCTCTCGCATGGTAGGCAGACGCGCTACCGCTTCGCCACAGAGGTCGTCAACGTAATTCAATCAATGGATACCTAATTCAACTTGTTACATTCATCAAGGGGCAGTTTCTGTGCTTCTTTGAAAAATAAATGTTTAATTTGAATTTAAACACCTCAGACATTAAATTTTGCTCACGATGTTTTAGTTCACGATAAGCAAATATTGCTACTTTAATTTCACTAAAGTACATAACTTAGAAAATAAAGTTATTCGGAGTATACGTTAATTCTTAATGACGTACGTAATTATATATTTATAACTATCTGTGAGCCTCGCAAGTCATTAAGAATGGCTAATTATTAGGTAGGTATATTAAAACAATACTGTACTGTAGAGCGAGTTTTTTACAGGATCTTTTCTATGCAAAACTCGCTCTGTATTAAACCAATTGCACTTAACAACTTAATCATAATTGGTACAAAACCCAATCAGTGGAAACTCATGTGTGTATCATATTTCAGGGTCAAGATTTTAAGTTCAACTTTATTAAGGCTTGCGCAGACGAGGGACTTTTGTCCCTGAGGGAAAAAAATCCCTGAATTTGACCGTAGACCGTTCCATATACGAGCAGCCCGCACAGAAATGGACTAAAAATAAATCTTTGAATTGCAGGCAGGAACTTGTAAGGTCCTACATCATCACATGCCCTATCAGTTTTATCATGTGGTTTAAGAGTAAGGCCCGTTAGGGTGGTACCCGCTCACTTATTTTGTTTCTGGCACAAGGGACGCTGAGGAAATAAGGGGATCCGTCAGGGAAAAGTAGGAGAGAAATGCCTTCTTTGCGTTAAGATTATACACTACGTTGTTTCACTTGTTAAGTATTAAAATGCTAACTAATCAATAAAAATGGGTTTGTCTTCAATCTGCAACTTTATTTATTTACCTTTAAAGAATTTCCTTTTTTCAACTACACAAATATCATGCACGCATACAAATGTCTAGGTACATCCCCACTGCTGGGGCAAGGGTCTCTTCCAGGAAGGTTAGGCCATATTCCATCACGGAGGCCAAGGCGGGCCTTACTGAGGTTATAAAGCCGCTCATAAGGCCTCTGACATGGCTAAACAACTGCCATTACATGACATCCGACACAATCAACTTAATGCGCCTTGCGGAAGCGCTCGAAAACATGCGACTAACGGTAGTCACGGGATGGTCACCCAGTCAGCACCTGATCGCGCCTGTTGTTGCTTAAGCCAAGTGATTCATTCCAATCACTCGCGAGCGCTTCTTGTTATATTCTATAGTTGTTTGTTATATTTTACTTCCAACTATTTCTTTAAAAATAACATAGATGGGTGCAAAATATTTACCATGCTTTCATTGATTAATACTTTCAGTATTACTAAAAAACAATGGCTAAATAATTAACTTTCACCGCTTGGCAAAAAATATACTATCTCACCAGTCACATCGAAGCATTTTTCATCGATTATCGTGAGTCGCCACGCACCATCATGTTTAGGAAATAAATTCAACGATACACATACTCGTTTAGCTTTATTTTTGTGTCATTGTTGGTACTTTACAAAGGTGTGTAGTTTTTATCTGTGAACGGATCTGACTCGGTGCGATAAACTTATGAATAAATAATGCGACAGACAGACCCTTTTGTCTCTGGCCTCCCACGTTGGCTCCAAAATAAAAAGTTTTAATGAGACCATTCAGTAATTGTTCCTTTATTCTATTCTTTCGTTTGACTATCGCCGTTTTGTTGTTTGTGAGGCGGCATGTACGAATGAATGTGATTAATTTGCTTTAATTATTATTACTACATGGCGGGACGACCTCACGACCTTTCTGCCGGGCTGGCAGGAGGTGGCCATGAACAGGGAAGAGTGGAAGACAAAATTGGACGCCTTTGCCCAGCAGTGGGACACAATCGAGGCTATATAAAAAAATACAATTTATCCCGGCATGTACCAATCACTTTGCTTTCTAAGTTAGGTACCTTCGTATATTTGAGAAAATAGATAATAAGATAGATAAGACAATTGTTTATTTGAACTCAAAAAGATTAAATTGGTAACAATATGATTGTGCCCTGACTCCTGAACTAGGCGAGAACCTGTATCTCAGGAGCCAGTACCTGATAGAAGTAATATTAGTGATAATACTCGATGAGTGTGAAGGAAAACATCGTGAGGAAACCTCAGTGTCCGAGTCTTAATTACCTCAGCGCTTAAAATTGCCAATCCGCGCTGGGCACGCGTGGTAATATTCTCTCTTTCCAAGAGAAGGCCTGTGCCCTGCAGTGTGACGTTTATAGGCTACATGAAAAGCGAGTTCTGTTCACACGGCACACCTACGATCACATCATCATAACGTAGGTGTCAGTAATAGATAAAAAATCCTGATAGTAACATTATAGAACGTCAATGACTTGTTGACATTTCTATACACGGTTGACGAACGACGGAAATTAACCCTTGGGGTGCCTGGTAGATAAAAATCACACGACGTGCCTGGTGGGTCTGCTAGACCCGTAAACCAAACTGATTATTTTTTAACATTTTGATGTGTTATGAAGCCAAATATCATATAATATTAATATTTGACATTGTTTTCAAATGATTAAACAAAAAAATAAGACAAGTTATTTATATGTAAAGTTTTATTAGAATATTTAAAAAAACTCTCATTATTAGGTAACAAAAATTAACACTTATTTTTAAATCAACAATATTTAACTTTTTTTTTTTTTGAGATCAAAATAATACTTCACTTTAATATAAGGCACATATGAATAGACTTACAGACTATTAACTTTGGATACTAAAATAAGAACATTGCTTCTAACTACTCAGTATTTGTGCGACAGTTTTCGCATATAAAATTCGCGTGTTCCAAGCAAATGTGACTCTCGCAAGAAAGACACGTGTACTTAGATTTTCGATCCTTTTTGGCAGGGCATATATAACAACGCCTCTTTGTAGTAGCATCTTGTCTTTTAGCTGGTGGCTCTGAGGGGTCTCCTATATGAGAGCTAATTCTCTTCCTTAGGTTAGTCGAGAGACGCAAATTATTGAGTCGTTCAGCTTGATATCCAGCCGTCAATGACATGCCCAATTTTTTTTATAAATTCTCTTCTAGTTACATTCACTGTACCGGAGCTGTTCATCATCTGAATAATTTTTGCGTTTATGCCAGCGGTATTGAGAATCCAGAAAAAGATGGTCAGGGGCCATCTTTTTGAATTTCGAGATACATCATACGTACGTATCAATTTGTCTACGTTATCCACACCACTTTTTGTCTGGTTATAGAAGGTTATAATCGCAGGTTTTTGCTGATCACCTGTTTCAGGATCTATTTCACAATCGTGGTGAAGCGATGAAAGCATGAACACATTCTTGTTTGGTTTTGGAATATAAGATAGAATTGTCAAATTCTTTTGAAACCCAAAAACTGTTGTATTGACGTCTCGTTTTTTCAAAAAGCTCGGTGGGATACAGGCTTTGTTTTTTTTCATTGTCCCCACAGCAGTCAGCTTATGATTTTTCAGTAGATGTTCATACGTGGGATAGCTCGTAAACCAATTATCCATGGTGACATTTCTACCTGTCTGAGAGATCGGTTGTATTATACGATCAACCACATCATGTGGCTTATTGCTTACCTTATATGGACCCTCCGGCTGTTCTCCTGCATATATCTCCATATTCAACGAATAATAGGTATGGGCATCAACAAGAGCCATAATCTTTATCCCATACTTTGCTGGTTTACTGGGTAAGTACTGGCGGAACTTACATCTTCCACGAAATGCTACCAGCTCTTCATCAATGGTCAAATTTTCGTACGGAACATAGACGTCTTGGCAGTTTCTTACAAACTCTTCAAAAATATGTCTGATAGGTGCCAACCTATCAGTTTCTGCCCTTTGTTCACGCGTATCCGAATTATCGAATCGCATACAATTTACAACAAGCACAAATCGTCTCAAACTCATTGTTATTTGAAATATCTCGATGCCAGTTCCGTCACTTGCCCATAAATCTTTCAGGTTTTGTCTTCCCGATTTGAATAATCCAGCTAAGAAGAGTAATCCAATAACTGCTTTTAGTTCGCTCATTGTGATCTCTGAATAGGCATATTCGTTGGAAGTATTGCTATCCTGCCTCATAATGCGGATTTTATTATTAGTATGTTCCATTACTTCATTCAACATGTTTTCGGTCACAAATAGATGAAAGCAATCAAGTTCTTGCTGGGCATGTCTTGCATGAGGTTTTACTCCAGGTGTTCCAGTATAAATGTTTTCCGTTCTCGTCCGGACACGAGCACTCGGAGGGTTACGGTACCATGTGGTGTTGTCTTTGCCTTTATATATTGATCTGTGAGCAAAGTTGCTCAAAGGCTGAGACATTTCATCATCACTGTCACTAATTGGTTCATTATGGACTTCTGCTTCTTTCTCGGAATCATCTGAATCATGTTGGACACTCACGTGATCGGATTCGGCTCCACTTTCATCAAAAACTGCATCATCATCATGGTCATCAAAGTCTTGTTCCAGAATTTGGCTAATTTCGGTATTATTTAATCGCCTGGCCATATTTAACTGCAACAATATAATAACCATAAATAATTAACTACACAAAACGTAATAAATAACGAAAAACAAAAATAGTTACTCACCAGTTAAAAGTTACGCCGCGTGCCTGGTTGGGTCCCTGAGGCCCGAGAGCACAGAAGATGCGTGTTACTCAAACGACAGCGCGTTGCGCACTGAGGGAGGGGCGGTAAACTGGCCGCTAGTCTATATCGCGAAGCTACTGAGGCACACAGCGGCCTAACTTAAAAAAATTGAAAAATATTGTTGATTTCTTGAAGTGATGGGTCTGTCAGACCCACCAGGCACCCCAAGGGTTAAAATATTTCTCAGATTTTACTTTTGATTTGTTTCAGTCAGCAGTATTTGTATCCTGCTGGGTAAAGGTCTCCCCCATCAGCTTCTACTCCTCCCTGTTCTGAGCCGTTCCATTATCACGCTTTTATATAATTCAATATTTTGACACTTAAAGCAGCTTCCAATAATATAATGTAGACATAAAGGTATTAGGTTTAAGATGATTTGAAAAAAGATGGACACTGGTCAGAGTGGAGTTTATTTCCATGCCTTTTTCTACACTACACTGCGGCCCAAAGGCAGCGGCTGGCAATTTTCATTGTACATTGATATTCAAAGCCAACCAAGTCACGGGTTTCCTGACGATTTATCCTTCAGCGTCAGTGTTATTGCTACTATGACGGCCTCGGTGGCGCAGCGGTTTGGCACGCTGACTGTACAACCGAAGGTCTCGGGTTCGATCTGCGGCCGGGTCACACTAGAAAACGAACTTTTTTAGTTTGTCTCGGGTCTTGGATGTTATCTAGTATGTATTTATTGTAAGTATTAAATCTATCGTCGAGTTAGCACCTATAACACAAGTCATTTTGTTGTAGGTACTTAGTATAGCGCTAACGAGATTTGTGTAATATGTCCATGAATAAATTATTATTATGAATTCGGAGATGTAGGTACGTAACTTTGAAAATTAACAAAGTCACAAGTACATCTGCGCATTGAGAACCAAACCTGGGTCTCTTGCTTGTGAAGCCTAAGCTAAGTTTTAAATTGAAGTGATGGTAGCCAAGACGTAGTAGGTCTATGCTACGATCACTGAAATTTAATGTAAACTACTATGAAACAAAGATCATTCGTAAATATTTCTTCAATCTTTAGTCTAAAGCTCGGCAAACGTACTGTAGGACGCCCTCCGACTAGGTGGGATGACGATCTACGAAAAACTGCAGCCAGATGCTGGATGCGGCAAGCTGAAGACAGGGCGTTATGGTGCTCATTAGGGGAGGGTTATGTCCAGCAGTAGACTAATATAGCCTGAATCTGAAGAAGCCTAAAGCTCAATCCGCATCTACAATAGGTACACATGTCGTAAAATACTTTTTTTAAATAGGTGAAGGAGTGAACGTGAGCGTGAGTGGAAAAAGGATTCATCAGCATTGTAGGATGATAATTGAACTAAAATTTGTACGTAACATAACATAACATTTACGTCTGTAAATGTTATGTTATGTTAAGGCACAAAGATCCTAGTAAAATTTAGTAAGTTTATTCGGTAATCCTAGGATGATGATAGGATAATACAATGATCCTAGGATGATTGCGAATAACACTGTTGTTAGCTCTAAATTTTAAAAAAGAGAGATTGCATCTATGCAGAAGTCAAACGTTCTAAAATGGCACGATAAGCGTCATGTTTTTCTTCTTTCAACATGCTATGGCAAATCAATGAAACTGGGTAGAGGACGAAGACCACAACTAAAACTTGAAATGATACTAATCAGTCAAGAAGCTACAATAACCCATCTAGAAAAACCATGGCATGGTACAACAAAATTGCCTTAGACTTGTTTTCAATCGCTGTTAGCTTATAATAGTAATAGCTTACCTACATTATTTACAAAGAAGTCCGTAAGAATACTGGCCGGAAAAAACTTATTGTCGCAGCAGCTCATGAAGTTTCTTTATGAGCTAAAAGAATAGTTTGCAATAAAAAATGAGGACTGACAGCCAACTTCTGCTACTGCTGAGCCATCATTTGGAAGTAAACACAGTTTTGAGAAGATTGAGAAACCAGAATGCTACAATAAACTTGTTTTAGAAGGTAAAACTTTAAAAATTGCTGGCGCAAAAGCTTCCAGAGTGACTACTTGGTGCCCAAAATGTAGAACAGCTTTCTATCGCACTTGTTATAATATTATTTATTGATTTGTTTTTCATTAAATACAGAACTTACATTTAAAAAATAGTTTAATTTATGATGCCACATAAAAACTTTTAAAAAAAAATACGTCGTGTTTTTTACTCTTTCAATACTTAATTTTCCAACACACACGCCCATGGGAATATCTTTGCTCTAACTAACACGCCCACAAAATAAATTTACCTTATTCTGCCTTGCGAATGTGACTCCTACTGGAGTCATGGGCGTCCCAGTCAATACTGTCTGTGACTCCATGTGGAGTCATTGGACTGGCAACGTGTTAATTCACGGATAAAATATAAATTATTTTAATGCTTTCAAAAAGACGCCTACCACCTCAGTCATCCGAGACCACGGCACCTGTAAAAGTGCCGAAACGTTGGAAAATTGTAAAAATGTAATAAACGAGCATAAATCCGTATAAAAACAGTTTTAATTATGTCTAGTGCTCGTGTTAACCTTAGAAAATACTATAAATTATTTTGGTAAATTATTCTAGCTCTGAAAGCTAACTCTTCCATAATGAGATTTTAGTGCTTCCAGAGCGGTATTGAAACGGTTGTATCATTTACATAATACATTGTGTAAGGATCCTGTGACACACTACACACAGTCTCCTCTTGATCAGAAAGCCTTAACAATAATAAAATTTTACAAACCTATTTAGAAGCTAAAAATTCCACCCATGCCGGGATTCAAACTCACGACCTTTGGCTATCCGTGCCAACTGAGCAAAAGCTCAGTCAAAGAAAGCTCTCCCAATCCCAACTGCGCTAACGGGCGACTCAACGGCATCAGTGAAATTTCCAATCTCTTTACAATAATTTACTCTCTGTATTACAGTTTAGGTAGTGCATTCGAATCCCGGCATGGGTGGAATTTTTAGCCACTAAATAGGTTTTTAAAATTGTCCTTACCACGGGTTAGTGCATTATAAAGAATATAATAATAAAATTGTCTAAGCAGTAAATAAACTAATTGAGATCTATAAACCCAAGATTCTGAAAAACAAATAAATATAATTACCTATACAAAACGATTAAAATTTAAAGCCTAAATAAATTTCTAAAGTGCAACACACCTACAGTCGAATGAAGGTCCATATTTTTGTATATAATTTATTTCGCAATATGTGTACTTTCACTTTATTTCGTTCATAAACTTTTACCATTAAGAGGGACCCAGAGGGGTAGACAGGACTAGGCTTACTAGTGCGAACCAGTCTACCAAATAAACTAAATGTAGTTTTAGCCATTATCTCCAAAGCACTGAAATAAACTACAACTCACATAAACTCACGCCTGTATCCCTGAGGGGTACACAAGACCCGGGTCTGTCCCTCGCTACAATCCTGATAGATCAATTTCCCTTTTCAACATTCATTAGTCGTTGCACACACGTCGGTTTCGGGTACTTTTACATTGCCCTTTGCCCCTAAATCAACAACTATTTGGTTGAAATATGTCTTCCTTGGACATCCTTTACCGGCCCTTCCATCCACATTCTATCGATATATTTCATTCATCGATCTTCATTCATCCTCTCCTTATATTCAAGCTATTGTTACCTTAGGTAAACTAAACTACACTACAATACTAGTAAACGATTTGTTGTTTATATTCCACATATTTTAGTTGATTTTTAATTACATCTTGTTCTTAATCCATGTTCAAAACTCTATTACTTATTGAGTTAACTATTTAGTCCTCTTTACATTACTTCCGTACAAAATCTTAGAGAGAAGGCAGTGGCTGAAAACTAGCGCTGTCCGCTATTGATCCGGGTCAGTACCAGCTTAGCCTCTATCTTTGGCTTTATTTTATAATGCCGCAAGCTAGGTATAAGCCTTATTTTAAGTTGTATTTTGATGTGGCAATAAATATTTTTTTAACTCTATCTATCTTACCTAACGATATTATTACACTAAGAACGGTCAACGATATTACCATAATCTTTCTGGACTAAATCGCTCGCTACTATAGACAAATCCAGTGCACGACGTCAAAGAAAGTAGTCCTTGTCATAATAGGACCAACACGATGTCGCCGTTCAATTGCCATGAGCAGACAAGAGAGCTTTAAACCAATCATCACACCTCAGACCGTCACCAATTGAAATGTAACCGTCCTTTGTATAGAAAAACGTGACATTCTCTTTAGGAAGTGGCATTAGGAATATTTAATATTTAAACAGACGTATGGACGGCGAGGGTGGTCTATCATAGTTATTTTTAGAGTACAAATCGTATGGTTTGTTATTATATGGATGGGCAGCAGTTATAAAAACCATATCGACGGCCTCGGTGGCGCAGCGGTTTGGCACGCTGACTGTGCCACCGAAGGTCTCGGGTTCGATCCCCGGCCGGGTCAAACTAGGAAACGAACTTTTCTAGTTTTTCTTGGGTCTTTGATGTTATTTATTGTATTAAATATATCGTCGAGTTAGCACCTATAACACAAGTCATTTAGTTGTACTTAGTATAGGGCTAACGAGATCTGTGTAATATGTCCATGAATATTATTATTATTATTATTATCTTGCGAAAATTAAATGAAAATGAAAAAGTAAGACCTATTTATAATTTAAGCAGTAGGGAATCGCTAAGGGAGTGTTGTGAAGAAATAGGCATTCTCACACTGGCATGCCAATATACGTGTGTATTCAATAATCTTACGTCCGAAAAAAATGTAAAATAGGGACGTGCCGTAAAATCTAGCAGCCTTACTTATAAACTTGGTGTAAGTATTGTATAACTATGCAGTGTTTTGTCTCTTTTGTTTCAACTGAAAATAACATTAAAATGACGTGAACAAAACACTGTGACTATACCACGCTTATACGGTGTTTAATGGTAAGAGCCTAGGAATAGAAATAATGTCGCCGATTCTAAATCCTGTTTAGCCAAGGTAGGCATATCATAGTTTACTGTGTTTGTTTTCACAACAAAATTCCACAATATGATCCATTTCATTCAAAAACATGCAAGCCCTTGGCAGTAAACCAATTCCACTGCGATTTTATTGTTAGTTAAACCATAATATTTTACTAAGACTGTACCTATGATTTGATTACATATGAATAATTATATCATAGATTCTATAACTGACAAGAACTTAACTTCAAATAACTAAACTGTAGTGGAGCCGATTGATTCCAGAAAATTTCAAAATATTTTTATAAGGAGGTTATTCGTCCAAACCACAAGTATAAGTCATACATTTATTGACACTTAAGGCGAGATATCTACGCTTAAAGTGATAAAAGAGTGATTGAAAGAGTATCGTTAGTTCCACGAAATAGGATAGAACGTTCGCGGGAAGAGAATAATCACCACTATCAACCCATTATGTCCTCACCGAGAGGAACGGGTCCCTTCTTTGAGGAAGGTATAGGCCACACTCCACGGGGGCCAAGTCCGGATTGATAGAGGCTTGCAAAACTTGTAGCTGGTACTGTGAGAAGTTTTCAAGCCGCCTCTAAGGCCTCTGACTCGGCTTAACGACTGTCATCTATCGACGCTGACACCAACTGCTTGACGTGCCTTGCGAAGCACAGAACCGTTCGGAAAATTGCCACTAGCTTTAGTCATGGGCAAAACCTCTCCATCTAATGAACGCGCCCTATATTACTTAACCTTCATGATCGCTTAAGATCACTCAGGCAGCCGGAGCTACGAGCGATAGGAACGAAGAGAACACCCTGTAAGAATACCCCATAGGTACCAAATAAGCATCAAAAGGCGTGTCGTATTCAGCAGCCGTTAACACACTGCGTCCACACATCCTCCCGTGGCTAATTGAGACATTTTACACTGAAAGGATGTGATTATGGCCGAACATAAAACTCTGTATTATTTTGGTTGAAGCGGGGGTGATTTTAAATATAGTTAGGTACTCCCCTATAGGGACGGTTTTGAGCAACGCCGCTGTGGATTCGAAACGATATGGTAACAAATAGATTCGCAGTGGCAGTAATTTACCGTTGAACATTGATGTCCTTCTCGATTTCAAGACAGAGGGGGCATTAACGTAAGTATCAAATGATCATACTTTCAGCTTGTCCTTACGTACCAGGAATTTCATTTTATTTTATTTGGGATAACAAACAGTGATATACTATGAGTAGGTAATTACAAAATATACAAAAATAATAGTAGATATATCAACCACGATATTATCCTTGGCTTACCTTAATACAATATTGCTGCTTGTGCTACGGAAAATACAAAAAGAGAACAAAGAAAAAAAAAGAAACTAAAATAACCAAGTTTCAACTTGGTTATTTTATTTGGGATAACAAACAGTGATATACTATGAGTAGGCAATTACAAAATATACAAAAATAATAGTAGATATATCAACCACGATATTATCCTTGGCTTACCTTAATACAATATTGCTGCTTGTGCTACGGAAAATACAAAAAGAGAACAAAGAAAAAAAAAGAAAGTAAAATAACCAAGTTTCAACTTGGTTATTTTATTTGGGATAACAAACAGTGATATACTATGAGTAGGCAATTACAAAATATACAAAAATAATAGTAGATATATCAACCACGATATTATCCTTGGCTTACCTTAATACAATATTGCTGCTTGTGCTACGGAAATACAAAAAGAGAACAAAGAAAAAAAAAGAAACTAAAATAACCAAGTTTTAACTTGGTTATTTTATTTGGGATAACAAACAGTGATATACTATTAGTAGGTAATTACAAAATATACAAAAATAATAGTAGATATAACAACCACGATATTATCCTTGGCTTATCTTAATACAATATTGCTGCTTGTGCTACGGAAAATACAAAAAGAGAACAAAGAAAAAAAAAGAAACTAAAATAACCAAGTTTCAACTTGGTTATTTTATTTGGGATAACAAACAGTGATATACTATGAGTAGGCAATTACAAAATATACAAAAATAATAGTACATATATCAACCACGATATTATCCTTGGCTTACCTTAATACAATATTGCTGCTTGTGCTACGGAAAATACAAAAAGAGAACAAAGAAAAAAAAAGAAACTAAAATAACCAAGTTCAAACACCGACTATCTTGGACAACGTAATGCATAAAAGCTGAATCGAATAAGAAATTTAATTACATGTTCTTCAGGGTACGAATAATTTTGTTGTTCAAAGAAAGAACACCTGCGTTAGTTTATAACGCCGATATTCTGGACGAGTACAAAAAGCTACTGGTATAATGTTCTATTTTAATCTTTCTCCCACAGTCATAAAAACATATAAGTATGTTATAGTGTAAATAAGGATATTATAGTATCACACTGTGATACAATAATATCCTTATTATACAAATACACGCAAAGCTAATGATACAAATTTTAGATTAAAGTCGATGGTAAATAATTAATTATTCATCAGTTATCGAAAGCGAAGCGAAGTTTATTACTAAAAATGCAACACAAAAAGGTTTCTCCCAAGTGAAAATGAACGTTATTTTATTAATAATCCTGGCCATTAAGAGCACAAAAGAGCTCAGTTTATAGACAAAAATTACGAGGAAATTACTGCGATACTTTTTAATAATACCTATTTAGCAGCATTTAACGATCGATTTAACGAGTGTTGCCAGCGTAAAACAATTTTTATCGACATCGATATAATCACACGGGCGGCGAAGTGACTTCGACGTGTTAAAGCACCCTTTGCCGCGATATTAACGAACAAGAATGAGCCTTATTACGGGTAATATAGAATCGTTTAAATTGCAGTTTCTCATATTTTCTGATTAACTTTTTGAAATTATTATGATCGAGTGGTATTGTTACTATTACTTCGCAAATGTACATAATTTTGAAAACAAAGTGGTGCATGCGCGGATTCTAACCCACGACCTCCCAATTGAGAAGCCGGTATTCTACCGCTTCTCTACCATTGCTAATATTGAAGGAAAATATCGTGAGGAAACCCGAGTGTCTGAGATGTTCAAACACCCCGGCGCTTAAAATTGCCAATCCACGGTGGGCACGCGTGGTAATTAATCCCATACTCTCTCTGCGAAAAAGCCTGTGCCCTGCAGTGGGACTTTTATAGGTTCCATAATTTTTTTTTTATCTAATGTTCAAGAATAAAAGTCATAACTTATGAGATAAAATTTAAACAGTGTTATCATGCAGGCATAAAATTAACTTAATTAATTGGTTATGATGATAAACAACTGCTTATTAATGTCATCGCATAAGAATTTCAAGTTGTACAACTTTGATGAAAATCGTACACCTTTTAACAGAATTGACAGAGATAGAGTGAGCATTAACCTCGTTTCTTATAGAAATATTTATGTATGAGCAATATCTTTATTTTAACAATTATTTAATTAAATAATTATACTTGAAGAGACTTATCTCTTTTGCAAATCGTCGCAGAATAAATACGACGACTTTTCAATAGAATCAGTGTTTTTATTTACAATAGTAAAGTAGCAAAGAGGTTGCATAGTTTTTGGCAGGCGCCAACAATACTTTACGACCATATCAGAGGCAGTTTCATAGTGGCCCCGATTACAGAGAAGCTCACAGAGACACGGCTTAGATGCTACGGACGTGTGATGACACGTGAGGGAAATCATGTCGTCAAACAGGACCTACAGATCTCAACCATCGAAAGAGGTAGAGGACGTCCACAAACCACCTGGTGGGCCATGGTAGCAAATCCTGGAGCAAAAGAACGAGGAGAGCCGACCCCAAATAATAGGATGAGGCAAAGACAAAGAAGAAGAGGCAAACAATACTTTATTCCACACGAAACATTGAACAGTATTACATACAAAATAACATGTACAAAGGCTAGCTTATCTCTTTTTGAGAGATAAAATGTACTATTAAGTGGGTTGCTACCACTTTTTTAAATAAGTTTTACACAGTTTTCGCGATTTACGGTCACTTATGGTTTTGGCTATTGTATATAAAATGGCTCGCTATAAAGCGTAAAAGTTAATGATATTTAATATGCAATGACAATATTTTTGATATTAGATATTTAAGACATTACTCATACAAAACAATATTTAGACAAGTTACCTGACTAGGTTGTAGAACTGATATTTCCCCACTTGCCCTATAATTGGGCCATTATGCACAGCAAGAGCTGAGGTATGTTAAAAAGTTTTAAGTTTTAGGGTTTCCTCATGACGTTTTACTTCATCGGGCACTGACTGAAAATCAGCGCTGAGGGCTCAGTCCCTCAGCACAACGCTGAGTCAGCTGCCTTTTGTGGCAATTTAGACGCACCACAGGCGAAAGCTATTTGTGTGTTTTTTGTTTCGTTCATTTGTATATTTGGTTAATTTCTGTTGTGCTCATGTTGTGTTAATTTTGTTTCTGTGATGTGTCTTGTTCCTATAATAAATGTCTTTCTTTCTTTCTATTATTTATGAGTGGTATTCTTTCTATAACTTGACAAATGTACATAATTTCGAAAACAAAGACACTACATGCCGGGAATTGAACACACTCCCGATTGGAAAGCAGCCGTTGTACCGATCCTCTATCGCCGCTCTTTTAAAAAAACCGTACTCGGAAGACCGGGACCACGGTACTTGAAAATGTGCCGATCCGTTGGACAATTATAAAAATTTAAAATTAAACTAGTAAAATCCGTGTAAATACACTTTTTATTATGTCTAGTGCTCGTGTTATCCTTAGAAAATGTAAATGTGTTGTAAACGACAAACTCTATTTATCTATTTAGTTTATTAGGAATGTAAAACATGTAACGATATGATTATATTGTACTAATATTGTTACATCACTACTTGACTCGTATCAAATTTAACGCAATATTTGCACATAAATAAAATATTTTTCGCGTTTAATTCGGAACGGTGAAAACGCTATCCGCAATATTGAAAGCATCTTTCGGCTGTAAACAAACATCTGTCAGCCAGAACCAGTGGACATCGATTATTATAGGACCTACATAAAAGTGATCTTCACGTAAATACACCCGAGTTTCCGTCGATAAAGTATCAGTGTCTCTTTTGGCAAGTTTGAGCCAATTTTTTCGTGTGTTTATTTTACTGGGTACACGAAATCCGGGAACTTCCCGGGGTTCTTTATTGACATGTTTTTGCATTCTCGAACAACGCAATATTGATAATTGCTATATTATGCATGTAAACTAGATGAAATCCTGGTTTCGTCGTTGTTATTTCACTATGCTCACAAATCACTCACAGTTGTTGAATGTCAAACTTTGTTTACAAGACTTCAGGTCTTTAAACCATAGACAAAAATGGCTGACCGCGTTTTTGGCTGTTTAGCAAAGCAAAGTTTTAAATTATATTTTTTGTTGCTTTTAGGTCTTCAAAAAATACACTAAAATATTTTTTAAGCTAGATTGACACCCAAAGTAAACATGCACCTTAAAATACCTACATAGAAAAACTAAATAAGGTAGTCCTCATATTCAGGGATAATGAGACAAGCATTATAAAAAAAACTACAGAGGACCTTCTCCTAACTTTGAACTACAAAACAACTCTTTGAACATTTGTTACATTTTTGAACTAGGGCTTTCAAAAATACTAGGTACATATTGTTAACTCTAATTATAGTACTTCTACACAACTAATGATCCCACAAAATGTACAGTCATTTTGTGATAAGCTTTTATAATTTCGTTGCGAGGTCGCTCGTATAACATAACCAAGTAAACTGCACGCTAGATGTTTATATTATGCTCGTTATCAACCTAACTGCTGGGGTATGGGTTATCAACCTAACTGCTGGGGTATGGGTTATCAACCTAACTGCTGGGGTACAAGTGTCAAGTCCTGACTTTGAAAACAATACATATCTATTGGTACCTACATTTTCATGGTTAGGAATATGGAAATTAATTGGTCCGTTCCAAAATAATAACTAAATCTTTTGCAGTGCAGACAACTGTGCTCCATATTTTCAGTATTGCCAACAATATACCAGCAGGTCAGTAAAAAAGGCAAATTGCTCTTTCGCCAGAGGGCTCTCAAATAAAACAATGGCATGCCCGGTGACACAATCGTACGAAGTGAGGCAGGATTCGAATTGTCCGGACCATTTTCATAGGCGTGAATTGGTCTACTCTTCATGATCTAAAGGGATATTCACCTTTGAAAGTAACACGCATAGAAAAATGTTAAGTAGCCTACAGACGTCCTACTATAGAGCACTGACCTTCTCCCAAAGAGGAAAAGATAAATAAAGTATTAGCTTAATCACACGAACGCGTCAGATTAACAAAATAAACATTAAAGAACACTGAGTTTTTCTTTTTAAAAAATCTGTTTAGAGGCTAAAAATTCCACCCAATCCGGGACTCGAAACCGCGACCTCTGGCTATCCGTACCAGCGCTCTCCCAACTGAGCTAATGGGCGACTACCCAGCATCAGTAAAATTTCGAACCTCTTTACATTACTCTCTGTATTACGTACAGGCAGCGACATCTGGCTGAAGTAATTTGCATCACTTGCAGCTCAAAGTACATACTTTAGTTTTTCTTGTAATTTGTATTCAATGAAGAATCATATATTAACTGACTGACTCCGTAATCATTATTTTGCCATGCTAATTAATAGATCTACAAAATAATCGTCTCATGCACACACTACACACACACACACACACACGCACACAGACACACCCTCACACACACCTTGTAAGTTGAAGCCAAGCTAATATAGCAATCGTGATTTCTTGATTTCCTTTGCTTTGCTGTGTTTGTCAGTTACCTACCTATACATATTTCAATACCTACCTTAATAAAAAAAACAAAGTTTATGTCTCAATCAATTCGCCCGTGATTATCCACTGTTGGGCATCGACACCATGATATTGATGTACTTAGATTAATTAAAATAAGAGTTTTTGAATTAGACTACAATATAATTTTGTGAACTACATAGTAAAATCCATCATTGGCTGCATGTACAAATTATAAGTAACTATTGTTTATTTTAATTGTATTGCTGTGGATTTTTGTTGAGTAAATAAAATAAAATAAAACAAAGTATACATACAAAATTTCATAAAAATCGTTGGAGCTACAGATAAGTTTGATAACAACTACAACCGTTGTAGACTTTTAGTCGGGATCTACTTACGGGTGTTGTTATATCGGAAGAGTCCGACCAGGTTTCGCTCCGATTCGCAGAGCTTATATAATCATGGTGAGCAGAGACGGAGCTCGCGTCGTCGGTTGCGAAACCTGGTCGGACTCTTCCGATATAACAACACCCGTAAGTAGATCCGGACTAAAAGACTACAATATGTTGTGCTTACGAAAGTTTTAGTTCAAAAACAACTACAACTCTTCGAGATTATTATATATTACGCTTCCTTATCATCTACATACGTCGAATGATGACTACGCTCTACATTTTCGAATCTAAATTGCCAGTTATGTAACTGAGTAGAGTTCGCGCGTGTGAACTGATCAGTGCTGTTGAACGCATTTAGCCTGGGCGCATGCTGAGACGCAGGCGGCACAGCACAATGCAGCACTGTTCAGTACAGGGCAGGGCAGTTGAGGCAGACATAGGTCCCCACCGCATGCTGCGACGCCACTATTCGCACCATTTCTTGGCAATTCTCAGCCATAATAACTTTTTCAATGTCTTTTTTGAATAGTCTGGATGATTTGTATCATACAAACAAGGTTCACAGCGAACTAATTCAATTGAATGTTCTGTCATTGCAACAAAATAGTAAGTAAACACGCCTCGACGTGCACGCGTCGCGCAGAAATCTGTGTCGGCACTACAACGAGACCCAGAGCAGGGCAGACACCTGTCTGCGTCGCACGTGCCTGCGCCTCAGCGTACGTAGCTAAATGATGTTCCATGCTTTACAAAATCTGCCCTGCCTTACGCTGCGCTGTGCTGCGTGGCCTGCCTCTCAGCATGCACCCAGCCTTATTTTTTTGTCACGTGAAGTAAAATATAATCATTTAAGTAAAGAAGTAGATGTACAAGAAAAATCATACAAAATTATAATTTCAGAGGTATATGAATACACGTATATAATATGAAGCGCTCGTGTCCTATTTGAACCGAGTGATTGGACTCGATCACTTGAGTTAAGCAACAATACGTGCGGTCAGGTGCAGGATTGGTGGCTGTCCCGTGACAACCGCTAGTGGTATTTTTCCGAGCGCTTCCGTGCTTCGCAAGACACTTTAAGCCGTTGGTGCCGTGTGTCATGTAATGACAAACATTTTTTTTTTAACATTTACATACAGACCCATATTAGGATCATACTAGGATGTCGTGGGAACCAGAAACAGCGACGTCACAAACATGTAAATATCCAAGACCTGGGTTTTTTTTTTCCCCAGCCGGGGATCAAACCCGGAACCTCTTGCATGGTAGGCAGTTAAGCTATCTCTGCGCTACAGAGGCCGTCAAAATGGCAGTCGTTAAACAATGTTAGAGGCCTTATGGGCGGCTTGATAACTTTTGACAGTAAGACCCGCCATTGTCTTACAATCCTCCACCAACTTGGTCTTGGCCCACGTGGTGGAATATGACCTAACCTCCCTACGACGCAGCCTGCAGGAAGAGTCCCGTGCCTCAGTAATGGGTACGTACAAGGATTGATATCGAAAGTTAACGTTTACCCAACTTGTTTAACATGTTGAAAGACGGGGTCCAAAAAGAGCAGCATTTTAAAACTTCAAAACAAAAACAAAAGGAATAATATCCCGAAACTTCAGTTTATTACTTAAGCAACCATAAATATTATTTTAAGGGCTAAGTGGTTTAGAAAATCACTCACAATATTTGCAAAATGGTCGTCATAAGGCCCGCTTTAGCGGCGCACGTGTCTGTTTCTATTCGGTACTAAATCTTTGGACCCTTAAAATTCTCCCTTCTGCATCGACCAGCGATTTCTTTCCTTCCCCTCTTTATCCGATTACGGCGAAGCTAAGAGAAGGAAGTGTATGTTTTATGTTACCGTGCTGTTTTTATGTGTGTAGCTGCTTTTGCTTCTAAGGGGTATAAATTGATTATTTTCCATAAAACCTGAAATAAAATTAATCTATACCTTAAATAATGGTAAAGTTCGATCAGCTTAGTATAGTAACTGTCACCAACACGGTGAGATGAGCAAGTTAATAACAAAATTTTGAAGACGTTTATGAACGAACTACAAATTAATTATGATTAATAGTTGAAATGTGAGACTAATTCCAATTAAAGTAAAAAATGAGTAGGTAACTCAATATTTTTGAATGCTTTTTTATGTTTACTCAAATACACCAGACACAAGGCTATGTTTTTAGTGAGGTCGTCTGTTTGCATTTTGATTATAGCAAAATAAATCCATCTTAAACCCTCTTGCCGTAGTCAGTTTTTATTTTTATTTTACCATCACACTGTTTGTACAACTTTCCTGCAAGCTCGAGTAGTCTACATTGTTAACACATTAACTCCTTAATGGGGGTTTATTTTTAGTTTATACTTAGACGGGCACGTTCCGGGATTTGAAAGACAGCGTGTTTTTGCGTGGTTGCATTCAGCGGGATTCCCCTGTTATTTTTTTTGTAACGGCTAATATAATAATAATATACGGCTGTCCGGGTGTATTTTCATGTTTGTAAACTAACGTGGAAATGACGGAATGTGAGCAAGCCCCTTACCAGATGGTCTGAAGACCAGCCCTTCTATTACGTAGCACTCCACTCTATCGAGTGAAGCATTTAGACGACTCCTAAGTGTCAAAATATGTATGCATTTGACAGCCGGAGTAGCTTAAAAAAGTAAAAATCAACGTCACTCAACTCAGTGGATAATTACGTAATAATGCCCCAGAACCTAGGTTTTGGTAATGTGTTGTCGTGCAATGGCAATTGCTGGAACAAGCCAATTTAACTTCGTTGCTACTTCAGGTCTACGAGCGCGCATACATCGAACCATCTAGGCGTCAATGGTATGAAAAACACCCCACGTGAGCTGACCATGTACTATAATGCACTGTCATGGTACTATAATGCACTACAGAATAGAGGCCCAGGTTAAGGGTGGTCTCTGGATGCGGACGGCCCAAGACCTTGCTTGGGAAACCGGAAAGTCCATGTCCTGCAATGGGCGTCGAATGTCTGATAATAATGATGACAAAACTAATATGATTCTCTATGGTGTGGTTCTTGTTCTTCAGGCTATATTAGTCCACTGCTGGACATAGCTCTCCCCTAATGAGCGCTATAGTGCAAGGTTGTGCCATCATTGGGGGGTAATGCCCATAATCCCCACGCTGGGCATGAGGGTTGGGGATCGCAGATTGGTGGAATTGTACTACAGTATGGTTACTACGACACATTATTATATTACTATGATCGTTGTAATCGTACTTTCAAAAACTAGTTGGGTTTCGCCAATATACTGTTTACATACAACATTGTTGCACTAACCCGTGCTAAGGACAATTTTAAAAACCTATTTAGAGGCTAAAAATTCCACCCATGTCAGGAATCGTACTTCTATAAGTCATACAAAGAGTAAAGAGGTTCGATATTTCACTGATGAAGGTACTTGCCCATTAGCTCAGTCGGGAGAGCGCTGGCACGGTCATCCAGAGGTCGCGAGTTCGAGTCCCGGCATGGGTGGAATTTTTAGCCTCTAAATAGGTTTTTAAAATCGTCGCAGAATTTCTATAACATATGAGGTCATCGTCGTCGGATCAGGATGAGGAGGACATTATAGCACACAGGGTATATATCCTCGTCTGGGACCAGGGACAAGTGATTGTCTTGGGTGGAAGTTATTATTATTTTCTAGCTGTGCCCGCGGTGTTACCCGCGGTTTATCGATTTTAATTCAACGAAATTGTCTCATAAACTAGTGAATAGTATTAGTAAACAGAATATATATTATTTCTGACAGTAATTTTCTACTTCCAAAAGATTCTTTTTACCCATAACGAGAACGAACCTCTCGACTAACCCCAGTTCCCGTCTTACTCTTACTACTTGTCAATTAATCCCCAAACGCCCCCATTTAGCCCAATGCGTGTTTGGACACGCGCCGGGCACGTGTCGCCAGTGTGTCCCCACATTTATCTGCGATCGGAATGCACGTTCACAGCCCGACGGGCGCCTGATGAGTTCGTGATTGGATTAGGATTTAGATGCAATTTAATGTGGCTGCCATTGTGTGTGAATTTTGATTTGCGTCGGATTTCAGCCAAACATTGACTCGGTCGCTTGATAAGGAAGGGTGAAGATCAAGCAGTTAAGAACTTAGTTGGGTCTAGAACAAGCTGCTTTGTACAGGACACATGCTTTCTATGCTGGGTACTGACGGAAGACCAGCGCTGGAGTGGTCCGCCTCTCCAGTATATGCTGAGTCAGAGACCCTTTGCATTTGCTGCACCCACAGATTGTTGCCTTGTACTCTGTGTTGATTTGTTTGTGTTTATAATTTTGTTGTGTCTGTCTGTCCCATTGTTGTAAAATTTTGCTTTTTTCTGTGTTATTTTAATTGTGGTTCTATGTGTGTCTATGCAGATGCAAATAAATGTTTTATCTATCTATTAGAAAAAAAAGAGAGAGAGAGACTATGAACTTAGTCGCTATGTGAACTGGCCATTTTTAGTTCGTTATTGTTATCAACCCTTGTATGTCCCCGCTGCTGGGGCACGGGTCTCTTCCTGCTTCGCAGGAAGGTTAGGCCATATTCCACCACGGGGGCCAAGTCCGCGTTGGTGGAGGATTGTAAGACAGTAGCGGGCCTTACTGTCAGAAGTTATCAAGCCGCCCATAAGGCCTCTGACTGCCATTGTATGACAGCTAGCACCAACGGCTTTACGTTCCTTGCGAAGCACGGAATTAGGTGGACTAGAATTGAGAAAGGAATGTTGCGTTGGTTTGGACAAGTGGAGAGGATGAAGAAAAATGATTGACGAAACAAATATATATTACGGATGTGAGTGGAAGGGCTAGTAAGGGACGTCCCAGGCGGACATACATTGAACAAATAGGGGATGTATTAGCAAAGGGAAAGACAAAAAGTACCCGGAACCGGCGTGCGTGCATGCAACGACTTACGACTTACGACAACGAAGCGAAGGTGATCTGTCAGGATCGTGGCAAGTGGCAGTCCCTGGTCTCTGCCTACCCCTCTGCGATACAGGCGTGAGTTTATGTATGTATGTATGAAATAACCTGGACTCTAGTTGAGCTCAATCTAACGAGGCGAGTGACAGGAGATCACTTTTGTTGAAGACAAGTAGCGACTCCTTATGTTACGAGCAAATAAATTAGATCGCTGACTCAGCGTAGCGTGAAGTTTGCTAGCAAAAGAAACCACGTCGATTTAAAAAAATATTTGAGGTGATTTCAAAATTTATCGCATATTTATATAAAATTTATTGCAGAGGAGTCTGATAAAAAATTAACTCACCGCTAATTTCTTTTAGCAGTTTTTTAGCCTTTTTAATTGGAAACCACAACTGCTTTTTTCAATAAACAATCCACTCAAAAAGTAGTAAATGAAGCCATCGGTAGCTTTTGCATTAATTCTGCGTTGTATAAACTTGTTTTTTACTTTTTAGTTTATCAAAGTATATCGTTCACTTAATGCACCTAAATAAAATTTGGAAGCCATAAAACACTCTGTTTCAATATCTTTATTTATTTGAGCAAAATTATGAACTTACAAATCGGTCATTTTGGTCATTGACTCGGTCATTGAATCACCAAACAATTACTACAGAAGATTGAATTAACAAGTGTGCGATTGAAAGATGAATATTCGATATCAACCCTTGTATGTCCTTGTAGTTTTATCCGCGGTGTTTCTGGCAACAAATTCTCTCGATATCAATCCTTGTATGTCCTTACTGCGATATCAACCCTTTTATAGGGTACGAGTCTCTTCCTGCATTGAAAGGAAGGTTAGGCCATTCTCCACCACGGGGCTAAGTCCGGGTTGGCGGAGGATTGTAACACAGTGGCGGGCCTTACTGTCAGAAGTTATCAAGCCGCCCATAAGGCATCCGACATGGCTTAGCGACTGACATTACATGACACTCGGCACCAATGGCTTAACGTGGCTTTCGAAGCACGGAAAATCAAGTTAAAATTAAACCAAAGCGTTACAGCAATATTATAACAGAGCACTACCTATCAAGTTCTAGCATTCTCTTACGTATATAGAGCTTCGCGAAACTTTTCACGTCATCCACGAAAATATCATACTCTGGTTCATCAGCGAGCAGGACACAGATTATTACGACCATTCGCGGTACATTGCGCGACCACAGATTGACATGTAGGCACTCGTCAATCTATGTTTTAATCGACTTTGCAATGTACATCGAACTGTTATAGTAAACCGTGAATTGTAGTTTTATGAAATAGGCCCCTGGTGATACTCCTAATGACTACAGCAGAAAAACAAAGTACACAAAAAATTCTCTTTTAAATCTGTGGTTGGCCCTTGACACAAATGTATACTGTGTTGAAACGATTGAGATGAATACAGAGACGATTTGACAGCAAAATTTAATTTTGATGGAAAGGGATTTTTAGGAGAAGGTTTTGGGAGGAGCGAAGAGTAAGGATATGAGAAGAGTGAAGGAACTCAAAGCGCTCTTTGAGGTAGGAAGGAGTTGCTGGATTAAACAGTATGCAGTAGAGAAGAGAGAGTATGTGCGTAATATAATTATAACTAAATTTTGGTACAAAAAAAAAAACTCGCTTAATTTTTAAATCAGCGCCATTATGGTTTTAAATCATGGTCAGAAAGCACCCTTTAAATTTTGCTGTCAAATCGTCTCTGTATATATCTCAATCGTTTCAACACAGTATGCATTTGTGTCAAGGGCCAACCACAGATTTAAAAAAGAATTTTTTGTGTACTTTGTTTTTCTGCTGTAGTTATTAGGAGTATCACCAGGGGCCTATTTCAAATAACTACAATTCACGGTTTACTATAACAGTTCGATGTACATTGCAAAGTCGATTAAACCATAGATTGACGAGTGCCTACATGTCAATCTGTGGTCGCGCAATGTACCGCAAATGGTCGTAATAATCTGTGTCCTGCTCGCTGATGTACCAGAGTATGATATTTTTGTGGATGACCTGAATAGTTTCGCGAAGCTATATATGTAAGAGAATGCTGTAACTTGATAGGTAGTGCTCAGTTATAATATTGCAGTAACGCTTTGGTTTTAATTTTAACTTGATTTTCCGTGCTTCGAAAGCCACGTTAAGCCATTGGTGCCGAGTGTCATGTAATGGCAGTCGCTAAGCCATTTCGGATGTCTTATGGGCGGCTTGATAACTTCTGACAGTAAGGCCCGCCACTGTCTTACAATCTTCCACCAACCCGGACTTCGCCCCCGTGGTGGAGTATGGCCTAACCTTCCTGCGATGCAGGAAGAGACCCGTGCCCCAGCAGTGGGGTTATCCAAGGGTTGATAACGGAGAGACTATTATAGGTGTACATCTCGACTCATCAGTCGAGATAGACGATCGGAATCATTCAGATCAAATTAAGAAAACCTCTAAAGTACTTCTGTTAATTTTATTTTGTGACTACCGTGAGATTCCGGTATTAGCATAATTCTAATTTATCACCGTACACTTTTTTCGGTGATTTTTATAAATGGCTAGTGAAGGCATTTGCATGTTTTAGTGCCATATAGCTTCATTCCGATTAGATTCTATATAGTTGTAAAAAATATTAAAATACCTAATTAGTCAGGCGTTGATTTTCTTGTCGGATTTTTTTTTATGATTAACGTCATATTATAATGGTGTCGTTCGGCCGGTTCATAATTGTTATTCTTAAGTTATTCCCCATAACTCAGGTGTGATTAAAAGATTTATTCATAGGAAACAAAGGAAAAAATCCTTTTGTGATTTTAATTCATTGAGTTACTTCTCATTTACAACTTAATTAACTTATTCAAAGCTCAGAGTAGTTACCATGTCCTAGTTGGTGGTATAAGAGGCTTTATACCTATCCTGCTTGATCTCATTCACACTTAAGGTAACTGAAAGAGAGGTGTCAAATATTATATTAGTTTGGTATCTCAACTGTATACACCAATATTGTACCTTTATGTGTCACCAATTTATTTTAATGTCACCAATTTATTGTTACTGTTTAACGTGTTCAATTACTTGTACTCAGGTTATAGGAACAGTTCTCAGGCTTATTAACGGGCACTGAATAAAAGATCGTATTAGTTAACTGTAGGTTATATTAGAAATTATAAGACACTTGTGTTATATGACGGAGCGCGGGAGTAACTGCCGAACGGGGGACGCGATTCGCCGGGCGCGCTCACATTACACGCAAATACATTGTATTGTTACATTGTTGTCACTACATTAGTATTATATTAAAGGAAAGTAATAAGTGTATTGCATCTACGTAATGAGATGATTAATACAGCGTCCTGTGGCATCTTCCCTCACACTAGAAGGGACCACTCGGATGCATTTAAAGAACATAGTTTTTTAAATGGTGTAGACTTGCCCAGCACCTGTACAATCCTGAAAGCTTAATCTATACCATTCTGACAGCTGAGCCTAGCCCACAGAAAAGACTAGTCAATACGAGCGGAGCCAAGTGACCGCGGGTTTTCTCACGAAGTTTTCCTTCAACATTAGCGTGTGGTATTGCGACTACAAATTCGCTAATGTACGTGACTTTGAAATTAAACAAAGTCATTGGTACATGCCGGCACTGGGTATCGAACCTGGGTCTCTCGCCTGCGAGTCCAGTGTTCTACCACTGAGCTACCACCGCTATTATTGACCACGACATCTGAAAAGGAGCGGTTTCACATTGGATTATACCGTAACTGGAAGACATTGTTGGACCACTTTTCGTACAACGTTGGCACAATAGAATTATAAGCCCTTACACGTCCCACTGCAGGGCACATGCCTTCTCTCAGAAAGTGCATGGGCTTAATCACCACGCGTGCCCGCCGCCAAATGGCGATTACAAGCGCTGAGGTATTGGAACGCCTTTAGACAATCGGGTTACCTCACGATATTTTCCTTAACTCAGCGCGCACAATAGTCTTAGCAAATGTACTCATACTTCACCAAAAACGAAGTTATAATTGATATCATCATCAACCCATTATATCCCCATGGAAGGGACGGGTCTCTTCCCTGAGGAAGGTATAGGCCATACTCCACTACGGGGGCCAAGTCCGGATTGGTGGAGACTTGCAAGACTAGTGGCTAGTCTTACTGTCAGAAGTTTTTCAGCCGCCCTAAGACCTCTGACTTGGCTTAACGACTGCCATCTATCGACGTGCCGGCTGCCGTCAATGCCGCCAATTGCTTAACGTGCCTTGCGAAGCACGAAACCGCTCGAAAAAAAAACCACTAGCGTTAGTCATAGACGGTTTACCCATCCATGCACTGAACGCGCCCTGTGTTGTTTAACTTTCGTGATCGTTTAAGATAACTCAGGCAGCCGGGGCTACGAGCGATTCGAATAATTGATATAGCCTATAAGATTATTAATTAATCTCCATCAATCCGGACTTGGCCCCCGTGGTGGAGTATGGCCTATACCTTCCTTAGGGAAGAGACCCGCGCCCCTCGATGGGGACATAATGGGTTGATCATGATGATGAAAAGATTAATAAATTAAAGGGGTAGGTATAGTAGGAAGGTTCAAGTGTAAAGACCACAAAAAGGGAGATACAAAATAGGACGGCCATCAGCTGGTAGGATCAACCTTAGGCAGAGAACAGAAGAAATGGTATACCATAGAGACTCGTATACCCAGAAATGGACGAATATGTGCTGATGGATAGAGATAGGGAATACTTCATTGTCATAAAAATTATAATCCCTAAGATAATTCTTCACTTACGACGAGGAAAGACGGCGGCCTTATTAATGAAAATGATCTCTTCCAGACGTCCAGACAAAGTCGTGGACACAGCTAGTTTATAGTATTAGCGACGCTTATAATTTGAGATCATAAGGCGCTTTGTGGTGCTAATAACATGTGCCACCAATGGAACAAAAATTGTAACGTATTTTTCTTAAAAATTTAAAAGTTCAAAAATCTTAATATCAGTGATAACTATTTTTAGAATACAGGCTAGACCGTAGTATCATCATCCTAGGACTGTAATAAATTTCCACTAAAAACGGCCATTTTTGGAGGAAATTTACTTTCATGTTTAGTTTTTGAAAAAAAAAACCTATTATAAAACAAGTTACGACGTTTATTCCAATGGTGACGCTTGTTAGCACTCTGAAGCGCCTTAAGGCTCTCATTCTTCACCTTACAGTATCACAATGCGCCCGTTATCCCGTGTTAACCTTTGCCAACCCAACGCAAGCTGACAGCGCCGTTTCGCTGAGCACCGCGAGAAATTCCCCTGTCATATCGGCGAGTGAAAATCACGATCGAGTGATACGCAGTCAGTTAGACCTGAGATTTCCGCACTAACCCCTAGTTTCTCGTACACTAACAATCTGTTACAGTCTGTCAGCTTTTAGAATATACCTCGGGCTCTAGAGTAGGCTTCGGTTTTCGCAGAAATCACAAGAGTGTAATACTACTGCTCTATTTTAAACTATTCTTCACTATTTTGAAAATTTATGTAAAGTTTTGTGTCATATTAGTTCCGATATTTCTATTACACGAATATATCCGATTCTATCCGATAGTAGCCGAGGCATATTGTAAAAGCTAACAGGCTGTAGGTACAGTCTGTTAGCTTTTAGAATATATTTCGGCTACTATCGGATAGAGTCGGATATATTCGTGTAGTAGAAATATCGGAACTAATAACAACTTATAGCTACACTTATACAGAGCAGGAAGTAGTATTACACTCGTGTACTTTCGGCGAAAACCGAAGCCTAGTCTAGAGCGTGAGGTATATTCTAAAAGCTAACACACTGTAATCTACTGTTAAGAGCTGTCAAATGTTTTTTTCTGAATGAACTTTGGCTACTTGACAGCTGTTAACACTAGATTAACGGCTTGTTAGTGTCTCAGAAACCAGGGCTTACGGCCGAATACTCAAACGTCAGTCAAATCGATCACTCAGTTGAAGGGCATTCAAATTTGAACATCTGTTAAATATTGAGTGGTATACACAAACGTCATTCAAACAATTTCAGACCGTGATCAGCTGAGAAGCCGTCAAATAAACAACAAGTCTGTTTTCATTGACAAAATATTTAAACTTACGTTGTGTATCCGATTTACGCAGAATTTGTTCGACCAATTTTAAGTTTTGAGATGAAATATGAAGTATTTTTATAAAAATAAAATAAAATAAATCATAATATGATTTATAAAACAAACTTAAATTATTATTACCTCGTTTTGTACAAAACAAAATGTTTAATGTTGTAATAATAATATCTTATATTGTCGTAGAACGAAACGTTAGGGCCATCTCACCAATGACATTTGAAAAGTCTACCACAATAAAAACATTGCGGTATTGCGGTTTTTTAAAGCTATTCCCTGATAAATACTAATATAAACAAGAATTGAATGAGAATTATTATTATGCGTAGCATAATAAATATTAATAACGCAGGGTTATTAAAATTTGGTCCACTGGCTGTTTGGATCTATTACTCCTTGTAACTGGTTGGATTGTATGTCAAAAGACGGACAGACTCCAAATATTTAAATACCGTCTCTTTCGACAGCCGGAACCGCGCATGGAAGTCTGTTTCATTATAATACTCGAAAGCATTTAACTTTGCCTCATTTCTTCGAGGCACATTAGGCCCTTCCTCGACATGATAAGGACATTGTTTTTCACATAAGTTCACTGATATTACAACTTTTTTACGATTTGAAGGTCCTCGCGACCACTTTCAATTGTAACGCCTACTCAACTCGATTTGACAGCCCATTTGACAGATAAATCGCGCTAAGTTGCGTTCGAGTATACGAATTTTTCGCTGAGTGATGTTTAACTGCCAGTTATTTTGTGTTCCACTTAAATTTAACACAAGCTTTTAACTAACGTTTGTGTATACGAATTTTGTGTTTAACGACTTGTCAATTACTTAAGATGCCTTTAAATATTTGAATGACGTTTGAGTATTCGGCCGTTAGTCTCATAGTTGGACCAATGTACTTAGCAAGCGCTGACTGTACGTTAACACCTCAGACACTAGGGTTTCCTTACGATGTTCTCCTTTACCGTCAGCGAGGTATTGCTACTATCATTTCATAAATGTAGGTACATAACTTAGAAAACAAAGTCATTGGTACATGCCGGGGTTCGAATCCACGACCTCTGGCTATCCGTGCCAGCGCTCCTACCAAGTGAACTAATAGGCGACTGGTACCACCGCTTCCGACGATCGAGCGATGTGACCGAATTAAACTCGAGAGGTAATTTTGAGGTTTCAAAAGGCTTATTTACGGTTACTTTTCACATGTTTAACTCTTGAAGCGCGAAGATAATTTTTATGTTATTTTATTTATAGAGTTTGGAGAATCATCAGCTTACAAAATTATGCTAGTAGAAGAAATAGGTTACTGAGAGCTAATAACAGATTCCCGCCTATAGATACAACTCAAAAAAAAAATAATGTACGTCATGCTTCGCGCTTCAATCACTTACAATGATGATTTTCGAATATATATATATATATATATATATATATATATATATATATATATATATATATATATATATATATATATATATATATATATATATATATATATAATAAATAAATAAATATATATATATATTAAATATATATTAAAAACCTATTTAGAGGCTTAAAAATCCACCCATGCCGGGATTCGAACCCACGACCTCTGGCTATCCGTGCCAGCGCTCTTACCAAGTGAGCTAATAGGCGACTCACCGGCATCAGTGAAATTTCGAATTTTTATATATATATATATATATATATATATATATATATATATATATATATATTCGAAATTTCACTGATGCCGGTGAGTCGCCTATTAGCTATTATATATATATATATTTGAAATTTCACTGATGCCGGTGAGTCGCCTATTAGCTCACTTGGTAAGAGCGCTGGCACGGATAGCCAGAGGTCGTGGGTTCGAATCCCGGCATGGGTGGATTTTTAAGCCTCTAAATAGGTTTTTAATATATATTTAATATATTAAAAAAAGTAGGAAAAAAAATAATTTATATATATATAAATTCTTTTTTTTCCTACTTTTTACTAATAACTTTTGCACCATATGGACGCATGTCGGCTCCATTGTGAGGTAAATACTCGTAGTTACCCTATTTGTGGTAATTCTCATGCCAAACGCAATTTTAGGTGCGCTGTCAAGTATGTATTAGTAAGAAATTAATTTTTTTTTATATACAAATATAGTTGTAAAAATTGTTTTTGAAGTATAAGAGATTTATGTTCAAATAACATGCCTAGTAACATATTATAACAGAGGACAAAAGGAAGTATTATTATGAAGTATACCTTAGGTCGCTCTAAGCGGTAAGACCGCCAATTGTATAACTTTCTCAGATTTAAGAAATTTAAATTTTATGTAAAAAAATTAAGTCCTTATTTTATGGTTGTGCAATAACGTGTCCACTATCTATCTATCTATCTGAAGTCAGCAGCACATCAAATCTTACATCCTCTGTCTCTACTACTAAGTTTGTACCACAACTGAAAGGCTTGATGTGCTATCGACTCTACTGGATGTTATTTAAACGTTTCTTGTGTAGAGCTCCCCTTATATAAACCTTATAATCATAGTACTCCTTAGCCACAACAAAACATCGCTTATATTGTAAAATGGCCCACTGCTAAATAAGGTGCGATGTTAGCACCTCGGATCGCCTAGTTAGCACAATATGCATCGCTCGTCTGCGGCGCATCTAGCGCGGTGATGCCCTTAGGTCATTAACGGATGAGGCGTTTTTAAAACGCTACGTAATTTTTTTTAAAGATTAATGTGTCATTTGAATGGTATCTTGGGACCCTGATAATGAAAGAAAGAAGAAAGACATTTATTAAAACAAATTAATACAATCATCACAGGAATGAAAAGGAATTATAAGTTTACAACGTAGATCTCTTTCTTTGTCCGATTTTTCAGCGGTACTAAAGAGCCAGTCGATATTTTCGAGAAAAAATTTGTTGTTTTAAAATATTTTCTGGGCGACCACTTCAAAAAATAATAATGAAGAAACCTGCATATTTGTGTCTACATAAAAAGGGTAATGCACACAAGTGTAAAAATTGTTTTGATTTTAGTACCGTCCCTATAGTACAACAGAAAATAACAAAAACAGCCTAATGGGATAAGACTGCCACTACAGGTCCTGATCAGAATGAAAGAAAACACTTTTGTATTAAGTAAGAATATTATGCACGGCCGTCAGTGTCAGTCTAAATCGCACTTGGTCGTTGTAACTTTTTAGTTGTTTATGGCAACAGTCTCTAGACTTCAATTAGATCGAAGATCAATTAGATCGATGAGGCAATCGGGAACTCAGTCCCTTGCCTGTGTCTGTCGAAACAAACTTTGAGTATATGAATGAAATATTCAGGTAGTTGCTTTGGACTAATTGAATTATTGATGTGTAGTCATATTATGCACAGCCACGATAGTTAAAAATTACGTAATCTCAGGGTAAGTTGATCCTTGCTCAGGTCATGATTAGTTTAATGACTTCGTTTCTCATTTCGTTAATGGAGAGTCTTTTATCCGCGTTTCTTATAAATCTCCAAAACCGCCTCATCTGAAAGCAGCCCATACCATCAGCAGCGCGGCAGACCGTCTCAGTACAGTCGATCGCACGAAGCGTCGGGGAGTCAAAGGCTACGTACGTCGCATCATTCATTGTACCCCTTTTCCTCTCACATACCCTTCATTCCATCAAACCAATAGCAACTTTACACTTATAGTAGTAGGCACTAAAACACAACGCACAAAAACTCTAGGGCTATTTCAATTTACGTTCGACGGGAAAATGAGCCTAATAGGAAATGGTGTAAAGACGCTTTTGGTGTGCAGACAAAGGTGTTGTTAAGGTGTTGCCAGATAAGCCAGATGCCCTACGTGTTAGTCTGTAATTCAATAAGGACTACCCAAATTGACTCGGATGCATCGGGCGGCCGGCGAGCCCACTAATTTGTTGGCAAACATAGGGTTTGATAGGTCGAGTAGTGGACATGGTGATAACAAGTGTGCGTGCCTAGTGCACACAACAGATTTGCATTTTGTACTTTAGACTACATAGAAATAGAGTTGATTTCTGATTACTAAGAGATGGATTAGTATTGTCTATGTTGTTTTGTTTTTGTATGTTGCAGATTGGGTTCTTTCCATGAGATAGAACGTCATGCATTTGATTCCAATACGGACGATTTAAGTAGTGCGGTTTTGGAAATTGATATTGTTGTAATTTTGTGAAAAATTTTTCGACTTTTGAGCTAAATTAGGAGTTAGTTATGCGTCAAAGTGCCATCAGTGTGAGTCAGTGTGAATCGCGATTAGGCCCGTGTAATATATAACTATGTACTCGAGTACGCTACGCGAGTACTGAGTCTACGCGAGTACTGAGACTACGCAAGTACTGAGTTTACGCGAGTACTGAGACTACGCAAGTACTGAGACTACGTGGGTACGGAGACTACGCAAGTACTGAGACTACGCGAGTACTGAATCTACGCGATTACTGAGAATACGCGAGTACTGCGTCTACACGAGTACTGAGACTACGCAAGTACTGAGTCTACGCGGGTACTAAGACCACGCAAGTACTGAGACTACACGAGTACTGAGTCTATACACAATTTACTCAGTACCCGCGATTTCAAACGCTGAGGTATGCATGTGTGTGAACATGTGAACACGTCACACAAATTACGTTACGATGTTTCCTTTTACCGTTAGTGAGTTAATACTACAAAGCGGGTATCGAACCCAGTATTTCTCAAGCGTGAGGCCCATGTACTGCCAATGCGCTTCTTTAGTTACTTATAGACAAAATTATTCAGTACTATAGGTACGCTGCAAGAAAAAATACTATTTTATAACTTAACAAAACAATGTCCGAACAACTAATAATTTTGGATAAAATTTCGAATCAATCATTTCTTTATGTCTGGACTACGTTTTAGATATTCATCATAACCCACTTGACATTAATGTAAATTGGTTCGGCTCTTATAATTAGAAGTTTTGGCCTGTGTGATTTATGGCTAAAAGAAAATTAGGTTCTTGACGCGTCTGCTTTATTTTGACCTTAAACTTGACTTTCAAATCGGCCATATAAAACGAACATATAATTTTTATAAACTTTTTGGTACTATAAGTACCGCACGTCATATTTTAAAATAAATAGAATATGATATTTACGGCCTCGGTGGCGCAGCGGTTTGGCACGCTGACTGTAAAACCGAAGGTTCCGGGTTCGATCCCCGGCCGGGTCAAACTAGGAAACGAACTTTTCTAGTTTGTCCCGGGTCTTGGATGTTATCTATGTATTTATTGTATTCAATCTATCGTCGAGTTAGCACCTATAATACAAGTCATTTATTTGTACTTAGTATATAGGGCTAACGAAATCTGTGTAATCCGTGGACTGGTGCGGTCAGGTGCAGGATGCGTGACCATCCTTTAACTATATTATTTTTAATGCACTAACCCGTGCTAAGGACAATTTTAAAAACCTATTTAGAGGCTAAAAAATCCACCCATGCCAGGATTCGAACCCGCGACCTCTGCCATAAGCTCAGTTGGAAAGAGCGCTGGCACGGATAGCCAGAGGTCGCGGGTTCGAATCCCGGCATGGGTGGAATTTTTAGCCTTTAAATAGGTTTTTGAAACATCCTGTAACTATCGCTAGTAGCATTTTTTGGTTTGCAAGACACTTTACACCGTTGGTGCTAGATGTCATGTAATGGCAGTCGTTAAGCCATGTCAGAGGCCTTATCGGCGGCTTGATAACTTCTGACAATACAGCCCGCAACTATCTTACAATCCCCACTGCTGGGACACGGGTCTCTTCCTGCTTCGCAGGAAGGTTAGGCCATACTCCACCACGGGGGCCAAGTTCGGGTTGGTGGAGGATTGTAAGACAGTAGCGGGCCTTACTGTCAGAAGTTATCAAGCCGCCCATAAGGCCTCTGATATGGCTTAACGACTGCCATTACATGACAGCCGGCACCAACGGCTTAACGTGCCTTGCGAAGCACGGAAGCGCTCGGAAAAATGCCACTAGCGGTTGTCACGGGACGGTCACCCATCCTGCACCTGACCGCGCCTGTTGTTGCTTAACTCGAGTGATTGATTCCAATCACTCGGTTCGCCTAGGCCACGAGCGCTTCTAATCATCTTATTATGTAGATTCAAAGGCTAAAATTCTTAAGACCCTACCAAAGTTATGAATGCAATTGAGTATGACTAAAAATAAAACTTTATGACAAAATGCTAACGAACTTCCGACACTGTAAATAAAATAAATATCAACGACGCATGGAAGTTTTCAAAAGATGCATATACACAAACGCGGACGGACGTCACATAAAAATTAAAACCCGAAAGATTTACAACAGAAAACTTTGAAATATAATAGCAGGGATATAAGGGCTCGCGTTACACGTCATTTGCATACGATAATTTATGTTGGAACCGCACCTAAAGAAATATTTAAGACGCTCGAGATTATAATTTGATATTTTCTTTGAAGAGAGGATTTTTTTCGGTGGGTCCGAGCTCCGAACAATGAATCATTGGAGTCATTTGAGTTTTGACATTTGCCTTGAGCGCGATTTTATAATTCTGTTGTTTACTTATCCTTGACCCTTTCTCAAGGCACCTGTTTAATAAACAACTTGGTACTTAGGGTTCCGTACCCAAGGGGCGCCAAACCAATTATTCTATTTCTGCTGTCTTTCTGTCCGTAGGACCCTCAAAATCGTCTTTAGAATAATTTAAAAATAAGGGGTCCCCAAAAGATAAACGTGTTTATCTGCCGTTTCTTTGTTTATGCTCCTTCGTAAAATCGTAATTCTGATTCAAGAATCCAATTTGGCGTGATTGTGGGACTTATTATACCTATACTTTAACAACAAATAATAAGAAATAACCAAGCACAAGTCGGGCTCACTAAATACTGCTGAATGCTTAATTAAGGCTTAAAGACTTGTTGAAGCAATAAAAGTATTAATAATAATAACACTACTAAGTGCATTATCATTTAAATAAATATTAGATGTACCACCGAATGCTTTATGGGTTACTGGTACGGAGCCCTAGGTACGCGAGTTCGGCTTGCTCTTCGCCGGTTTTTTTGCTTATATTTTTTCATACTATACGCCTTCAGCTAGGCAGTGATCTAGTTGACTGATAGCCAAATAAGGGGCCTACTTAAGATATTTACGCGAACTCGCTAGAAGGAGGGTTTTTTATAACGTGCCATAATACACAGAATTACATCTAAAAGGCACTATAGCTGAAAGTATATAAAAAAAAATTTGGTGCTGTAAATTTATAAGTATATCGCTTTAAAGTATATTGTTTAGAATAGAAGTTTGATTTTGGAACGCGTTTCGGAACGCATCCATGACTTGACAGCTGTCAGATGAGTTGGCAAATTGATCTCTTGTTTTGTTGGTTGTGAAACGTGAGATTTGTGTGGCAATCAAATTGCCGGGCTTATATGTTCGTGTGAAGTGCGAAATAAGTTCAGGGACGGATCCCAATGTTAACAGTGTTTGGTTGTCAGGCGACGGATCTCCCAAAATAGTGAATATATTTTGGTGAAATGTGGTGCCGTGAAAGTGCATTGTAGCTTTCTGGGGAAAAGAGCTAATGGGATAGACGGGGAAGTCTAGGGACCCTCAGATCTTCCAATGTACCCATTTCTTACGGCGCCGGCTGCCAAGTCGAGAGGCGTCGACGCAGACAGACTTTGTAAATGTCTTGTTTTCTCGTTAGTTTTTAAGTATTAGTATTTAAGTGGGTTATAGAATACATATACATATATATATATATATATATATATATATATATATATATATATATATATATATATATATATATATATATATATATATATATATATATATATATATATATATATATATATATATATATATATATATGTATATGTATATATATATATATACATATAGGCTTGAATATAAGAATTTAATTAGTTTAAAGTTGTGATATGTTTATAGAACAAATTATCTATTTTGAAGATTATAGTTAAAAATTTTAAGTAGTCAAGAGTTAAAAACCCCAATCTTAAAGTTTATTAAATATATTTGTATATTTTACAGAACTCATATTTTTGTTTTCGTTCAAAGATAACGAGAGGCATTCCTGCTATATATTACAAAATGCGAACACTGGTATATGCCGGGATTTGAACCAACAACTTTCCACGATTGAGAAGCTGGTGTTCTGCCGCTCTGCTACAAGCGCTTCATCATAAACGTTAGGAAACCTGAGTGAGGTGTTAAAATTGAGGTATCTCAGACACTATGAGAATTACTCCATAAAGAGCCGCTTTAAGACAACAGTGTTTTTTGCTTTTATGCCAGTTCCTTCGAAAGAAGAATTGACGAAATCCAAAACACCATATACTTCGTTCGCGAATTGGCAATTGCAAGTAACTGCGTCAGCGCTAGAAATTGCCAATCTGCGGTAGGCACACGTGGTAATTAAATCCTGAGTACATATTTTAGAGAATGACTTGTGTCCTGCAGTAGGACATTTATAAGCTACATAAAAAATCGTTCTGTTGGTTCTTTCTTATTGTAAATTTGTAAAATTTTAACTTAATGTTATATTTGTTGGTGATTTTGCTGTGTTATTAGTATTGCATTGTATCTATCTATATAAAATATATTTGTATCTATCTATATACACCATGCACCACGTACCGACTATATTCTTCATGCAATCCACTCCATCCAAAGGTTGTCTGGAAGAGATCGCTCTTAGCGATAAGACCGCCAATTGTATAACATTACTTAGATTTAAGAATCATGGTTGTAATATTTTTCTGGTTGTGCAATAAAGTGTTCTCTATCTATCTATCTATCTAAACTAAAAGCTAAGAGATGCCGACTCCACCCAGAGTAGAGGCCCCAATCCCGATGACGGATGGGCAAACCGACGCACCGTCCGGCCAAATTGTCGAATGCGTAGACAAAACTCAATTTTGAGCTCGTTCGAATGGACGATTGGACAAAAAATGCTCCTCTGCGTTTGTGCCCGTGATTTGTGGGACACATCCATTCTAGTGACAGGCTTGTTCCAGGCAAAACGGCGCGCGACAATCTACATGGCTTTTGAACAGGAATGGGGAGCGAAAAAACAAATACGGTGGATATTAAACACCTTTGGCGGCGCATTTGCATCTTTTACTGACTTGAGGCGTTTGTGGTCTAGTGGAATCGAGTTTTTGGAATCAATAACATAGGTTAAACAACAACAGGCGCGGTCAGATGCTAGATGGGCGATCAATGACTACAGCAAGTGGCATTTTTCCCGAGCGTACCTACTTCGCAAGGCACGCTAAGGCCATGTCACCGGCCTTATGGGCGGCTTGATAACTTCTGACAGTAAGGTCCGCCACTGTCTTGTAATCCTCCATTCCAACCCGGATTTGGCACCCGTGTGGTGGAGTATGGCCTGACCTTCCTGCGATTCAGAAAGAGGCCCGTGTCCCAGCAGTGGAGATACACAAAGGGTTGATATGACTGACTTAACTGCCTCGTTGGTCTTAACCTTTTAGTCATGGGAGACCATTTTACAAAAATTTTGTCTTGTTAGCGACCACAGGTTGGCTTAGCAATAGCTAATACCTGGTGATTGATATGATATCTACCCTTTTGTGTATCCGCACTGCTGGGTCTCTTCCTGCATCGCAGGAAGGTTAGGCCGTACTTTACCACGAGGGCCAAGTCCAGGTTGGTGGAGGACTGTAAGACAGTGGGGGGTCATTTGTGATTACACGGTACCCAAACGTAAATAAATAAAGGATTGTTTGATCTACCTATAGATAAAGCACGCGTAATTTTAAAACTAACACACAATTAATATTTTGCAATAATGGCCTCACGGACCACTTGGAATGCCTCTTGGGACCACCAGTGGTCCGCGGACCACCGGTTAAGAACCACTGGTCTAGCTGCTAAAGTAAAACGCTTGACTATCACAACTGAACTCGTAAGTTTCATTCTATAATTTTTAGTAGGTTATATAATTTTTAGTTTTTGATTCCACTCTCGCTATTAACTAAATGCCTAAGTAAAAATTCAAACCTTTCAGTACTAAGTATAACCAAAGTCCTTTCTCGTACAGTTCAGATTCCAAGAAGTAATTAGCGAGGACTCAAATCAAAACCGCGACTTAAGCGATACTTCAAATACAGCAGGAAAAGTTTAAAACTGGTGCGGTTTTCCTTAGAGTTGACCTGTTTCAGCTTATGCTTAGGTAAGGGTGTCAGCACAATAACCTTTACATGCGTGGACTCTACTAAGTTGCGGGGAACTTTGCGACTAAACTCTAAAGAATAACCTCCTGTCGGCTGCTGTTACTGAAAAATACCTTGATGTATAAGCTCTATGTTTTATAATAATTATGTAAACTATGTTAATTAAGGACTTTGTAAAGACTAAGTTTGGAGTTTTTTTGTCCATTTTTTCTCCAAAATGATCTAGATTTTGAAATGGACTTTCTGCGCTACTTTGAATGAAACCTTTTCATTCCATTCCTCAAGCCAATATTTCACAATTCAATGGGTCATGAAGGTGTCATGTTTCGTTTCATTCTTTTATGTACTCCATAAACGTTTCACTGCAGGGCACAGACTTTCTCTCAGAGAGAGACAGAGAGAGTATGGGCTTAATTACTACTCGTGCCAAGCACGGATTGGCAATTTCAAGCGCTAAGAAAAGAGTAATTCATTTAAATAAGGTTGCATGCATAACATAAAGTTTACAAATGCTTAAATTAATGAGGTAGGTACATAATTGAAATCTTATTAGGTTTACATAATGGCAACTGATGTATTTGGTTTTAAGAAGATTTGAGAAAAGATGGTCAGAGTGGAGTTTTTTTTTTCCGCTGCCTTTTTTTCCACTACAATACGGCCCAAAGGCGGCGGCTTACATTTTACATTGTACATTGACATTCAGCAAACAGAATGTAAATTCTTTACGTTGAAATAAAATTATTTGAATTTTGAATTTGAATTTTGAATGCAACATAAAGGCTGTTGAAGTAACGGTGGTCCCCACACTAGGCCTAGCCTGTATCGTGGGGGCCGAGAAACGATTACTACAATTACGTTTTTCAACCGTTGACATTCAATCAACTTACGAGTATTTGACAACACTGAGCAACAATGAGTCGCCCATTAGCTCAGTTGGATAGAGCGCTGGCACGGATAGCCAGAGGTCGCGGGTTCGAATTCCGGCATGGGTGGATTTTTTAGCCTCTTAATTGGTTTTTAAAATTGTCCTTAGCACGGGTTAGTGCATTAAAAAAAAATAGTATAATCATGTGGGTACAGCGATATCATTCCGATGTAAAAACCTAACTGCAAAGTAGGTAGTCGGGGCTGTAAGTGATGCAATCTACTTCAGCCAGATGTCGCTGCCTGTACGTAATACAGAGAATAGTGTAAAGAGGTTCGAAATTTCACTGATGCCGGTGAGTCGCCCATTAGCTCAATTGGATAGAGCGCTGGCACGGATAGCCAGAGGTCGCGGGTTCGAATCCCGGCATGGGTGGAATTTTTATCCTCTAAATAGGTTTTTTAAAATTGTCCTTAGCACGGGTCAGTGCATTAAAAATAAAAATAGTATAACACTGAGCAGATAGGTGATTTACTAAAATATTAAATAAAATGTAGGTACTAATGAATAAAGTTCCTTGAACACCTCAGACACTTAGGTTCCCTCACGACATTTTCCTTCACATATATTGTTCACGCGTATTGAATAACAATAGTTAAGAATGTTATTTTTAGTTAGCTGTGTTTGTGTACCACTGCTGGGGCACGGGTCTCTTCCTGCATCGCAGGAAGGTTAGGCCATAATCCACCACGGGGGGCAAGCCCAGATTGGTGGAGGACTGTAAGACACTGGCGGTCCGTACTATTAGAAGTTATCAAGCCGTCCATAAGGCCTCTGACATGACAGGTCCCAGGCCTTCTCTCAGAGAGAGAATACTCTTCTCAGAGAGAGAAGACCTGTGTGCGTGTGAAGGCATCGGTTTTGAACCTATACAAATGACGTGCTGTGTGGTGTCGGCATAGAGAATAGCACCAACCCAAATTCTTCCCGCGGGTGTCGTAAAACGCGACTAAGGGACACAAACCGGAGGTTGGGCAGCAGCGCCCCCTGTAGTACAATTCCACCAAACTGCGATCTCCAACCCGCATGCCCAGCTTGGGGATTATGAGCATTACCCCCAATGATGACACAACCTTGCGCTATGGGAGGGCTATGTCCAGCAGTGGACTAATATAGCCTGAAGAAGAAATGACGTGGGCTGTTCTGATCCACACGAATTTTACCGTCACAGCTGCTACGGTTACAGTTGCACATCAAAACACCTTCATGCATTCAAATTGACCTATAGTTTCTTTTCATGCCGTAATTTTCATGTGCGATTCGTATTTGAAGCTAAATAAGTAATCTATTTGGACGACCTCTATGGCGTAGCAGCAGCGCATCTGCCTACCATGCGAGAGGTCCCGGGTTCGAGCCCGGCTGGGGCAAAAAACAACCCCAGGTCTCGGATGTTTCCTTACTTGTGATGTCGCTGTTTCTGGTTCCCACGACACAGGGTACTCGTATCCTAGTGTGGGGCCAGCCAGATGCAATGAATGTGACTGTATGTAAATGTTATGTTATATTATGTTACGTCGTTCGTTACGTCACGTTACGTTATGTTACGTTACGTAATTTTGTTCGAAACGGCAAGCCTTTTTAGTGTGAAGCTTAGAGAAATAGATACTGTATCATCGGGTTAATATAATTTTTCTGAGTCTTATTTCTCTTCGCCATGCTGAAATCATAGTGAAAATGAAATCATTTTGTGAGTATAAACAAAAAACCCCAGGGAATACCCAAAAACAAATTGTTGTATCTTCATGCGGTGTTTGCAATGAAACAAAAGCGCCCGACTAATTTGTTTTCAATTAATTAAACTGGATAAATCCAGAAAAGAAAGGGAAGAGAAAAACATCGCTTATTCGAAATAAAGGCAAAGTGCTACGGTTAAAAATAAAGCTATTTGTTCCTCTGTAAGTATTTATTTATTTATGAAGTCCGTCTCTATATGAGAAACTGGTCTGCGGCTGGCTACAGCCTAATTCAGCCGTATCCTTCAGATGACTGTCCTAACAGGGAGTGTATGTGAAATCACAATTTATTTATTATTCAGTGACCTTGATTATATTAATATATTTCTATGCAAACCGACTGATTGGAGTCAATCACTTGAGTCTAGCAAAAACAGGCGTTGTCAGGTACAGGATGGGTGACCGTCCCGTGACTACCGCTAGTGGCGTTTTTTTGAGCGTCCCATGCTTTGCAAGGTACGTTATGCCGTTGGTGCCGGCTGTCATGAATTCCTAAGACTTCTGACAGCAAGACCAGCCAATAGCCTCCACCAATCCGGACTTGGCCCCCGTGGTGGAGTAAGGCCTATACCTTAGGAAAGAGACCCGTGCCCCTCGATGGGGACATAATAGGATGATGATGTGGTCTTTAAATGGCGCCAGCAAATAAATACTTTGCCTTTCTTCATCTTTACACTGCCGAGTAAACTACTCAGTATTATTATAAATTTTTGTTTTATTAAAATCATGTTTTAATTATACTATTTTTATTTTTAATGCACTAACCCGAGCTAAGGACAATTTTAAAAATCTGTTTAGAGGCTAAAAATTCCACCCATGCCGGGATTCAAACCCGTGACCTCTGGCAGTGATGCAATTTACTTAAGCCAGATGTCGCTGCCTGTACGTAATACAAAGAATGGTGTAAAGAGGTTCGAAATTTCACTGATGCCGGTGAGTCACCCATTAGCTCAGTTGGAAAGAGCGCTAGCACGGATAGCCAGAGGTCGCGGGTTCGAATCCCGGCATGGGTGGAATTTTAAGCCTCTAAATAGGTTCATATTTTAATCTTATAATTAACTGATGTTTATTCTAAAGCTTGTAACAAATTACAAAGCATAAATGAAAGTTTTAAAAAGGGTTAAATTCAAACATAACCAACTAGTATTAACTCTCTAAGGCTCCTGAGTGAAGTTAAGACAAATATTTGACTTAGATAATGTTAATTAGTTGAGGAGTTGTAGAAGCGTAATGAAAACCGATCGTGTTTAAGTACTTCAAAGATAGATATGCAGTCGACAGAACATCGAACTGCATTTTGTTAAGCTAAATTCGATTCTGTGGTTTAAAGGTGCTCCCACATTGTCGTTAAAAAATGTTTAGTAACATTAGTAAACATTCGTCAGCAAACATTTAATCACAAATGTTAAAAAATGTTTTCATGTTAGAAAATGTTTATTAACATTAAGTTAACAAATTATAACAAAACAAATTATAATAAAATTAAACATGTGTTACCTTTTGTTTGTAAACCTTTTATAAGGGTTTAAAATGAAAGGTTAATATGAAAGATACTATTACAATGAGCAAATCCTCTTCCATTTTCGTGTAGACGCCATCAGAACGCTAACCAAACTACGAGCCAACACCAGATTTAAATGTTATAAAATGTTAAAAAACATTAGTAAACATTTTCCATTAGTAACCTATTTAGAGGCTAAAAATTTCACCCATGCCGGGATTCGAACCCGCAACCTCTGGCTCCGTGCCAGAGGTTGCGGGTTCGAATCCCGGCATGCGTGAAATTTTTAGCCTCTAAATAGGTTTTTAAATTTGTTCCTTAGCACGGGTTAGTGCATTAAAATAAAAATAGTATAATTTTCTATTAGTGTAGGAGCACTTATAACATGTAACAGTTCCTTACAAAATGTAACAATTGACAACATTTGTTAGTAAATGTTTCATATCTATCTTTGAAGTACTTAAACACGATCGGTTTTCATTACGCTTCTACAACTCCTCAACTAATTAACATTATCTAAGTCAAATATTTGTCTTAACTTCACTCAGGAGCCTTAGAGAGTTAATACTAGTTGGTTATGTTTGAATTTAACCCTTTTTAAAACTTTCATTTATGCTTTGTAATTTGTTACAAGCTTTAGAATAAACATCAGTTAATTATAAGATTAAAATATGAACCTATTTAGAGGCTAAAAATTTCACCCATGCCGGGATTCGAACCCGCAACCTCTGGCTCCGTGCCAGAGGTTGCGGGTTCGAATCCCGGCATGCGTGAAATTTTTAGCCTCTAAATAGGTTTTTAAATTTGTTCCTTAGCACGGGTTAGTGCATTAAAATAAAAATAGTATAATTTTCTATTAGTGTAGGAGCACTTATAACATGTAACAGTTCCTTACAAAATGTAACAATTGACAACATTTGTTAGTAAATGTTTTTATGTTAGAAAATGTTTACAAACATTTTCAACGACAATGTGGGAGCACCCATAAGAGAAAAAACTTTCACTTTCATATTTTCTTTTTTGTGGAATAATGTATAACTCTACTTTATTCTATCTGTGCAACCACTACTTTTAATATTGTGACTTTTTCACCAGTTCAATTCAATTTGAGGTCAAATAACTACAATTTAAATAAAATAAATTGCTACAGTCCATCCAAAGGTTGTCTTGAAGAGATCAGTTTGAGTAATAAGGCCACCGTCTGTACTTTTTAAGAAATATCTGTGTAATACCTTTTGTTGTCGTCATCGGGCTATACTAGTCCACTGCTGGACATAGACCTCCCCTAAAGAGCGCCACGTTGTGCTATCATAGGGGGTAGTGCCCATAATCCCCACTCTGGGCATGCGGGTTGGGGATCGTAGTTCGGTGGAATTGTACTGCAGGGGGCGCTGCTGCCCACCCTCCGGTTTGTGTCCCTTAGTCGCCTTTTACGACACCCGCGGGAATAATTGGATGTATTGGGTAGAATTGAATACCTTTTTTATGTAAAATAAAGTGTTTTCTATCAATCTAAATGCTTTTGTATCTCATCTGTCCTATCTTTGCCAAATGCAAAGACTTCGGTCGATTATCAGCAGCTGGTTTCTAATTAACCTCCTAAGTCTTCACCTAGTGAATAAAAATGGTTTTCTATTATGATTTTGAAGGTCATGGCGCCGATTCTTGCCCATGAGAATTTAAAGCGTAGACGCAACATATTTGAAGGCTTAGGCTTAGATTTGTCGCATGAAAATAATATAAGATAACTCGACAGAGTTTTCTTATCTTATCTCAGAGTTAGATTTTGAAGGTCAGGGAGTCGGTTCTCGCTCATGCGAATTGAAAGCGTAAACGCAAAATATTCGAAGGCTTAGGCTTAGATTTCTCGCATAAAAACAAGATAAGATAACTCGACAGTCATTAGACATTTATTTTCTCATTCGAATTCAATGTAGGATGGCATTCAGAGTACAGATTTTGGCTGTCGCTCGACTTTTTATATAGAATTTCAGTCATTTCTGCCCTAGTCGTATACGAATTATTTGCCAATGAAGTGGGAATTGGCTCCCTGGACCAAGAAAGAAAGACTTTTCAGATTTCTAAAAAAATAACGATACTGAACGACTTTTTATTATAGTAAGTCTAGTAACAGACGATCGAATTTGGTACGGGCCGGAGAGCGGATTGGGCGTACCATCGAACCGAGCGAACACGACATAGTAATAATTGTGTTCGGCGGGCAACTTTCAAGACTCCTAAGTCTTCGCCTTGTGAATAAGAATGGTTTTTTAATTATTATTTTGAATGTCAGTATCAAGAAATAAGAGAGAAATGCTCTTCAGATTTTTAAAACAAGAACAATTCTAAACGACCTTTTATAATAGTAAGTCTTGTAACAGACGATGGAACTTGGTACGCACCGAACAGCGGATTGGGCGTACCATCAAACCGAGCGAACACGAATTAGTACAAATTGTGTTCGGCGGTCACCTTTCTAGATGAACGGATATGGTATGGAGCGTACCGATCCGCTATCCGGACCTTACCAGGTTCGATCATATGTATTAGAGCGAGAGAGAGAGAGAAATAATTTATTCGACAGCACAGTACTAAAAACATAACAAAATTCACAAAACACAACAAGATATATATATATATACATAAAGTTTAGAAAACATTATAAACAGAGGAAAAAAGAAGCAAGTAAGAAAATAGAAAAAACAAATAATGGGCGAACAGACATTTTAAAATTAAATAGAAGAAGTCATACAAATATAAAAATGGATTAGATAAATACGGATTTGCAAAACAATAATAATAATCTATGTTTTGTTTGAAATATTAAGGCATTTTTTTACGAAAATGGAGCAGTCCCGCTCACGCAATCTTAATTTTTTTTGTGATTGTAATAAAAGAGAGTACCTAGGTACTAGACAGTAGATACTGTTGTAAATGTTGTTGTTGCTGTAGTACTATACTATTGATAAATATGGTCTGAGTGTTTAATGATTAATTACATTGCGGTTATTCAAGGCACAGTTTTGTTATTATGTACAAAGTTTTTGATTAAAACAATTTGATTCCGAAATGATTCATTTCGGAAACAACTTTTCTTTGTTAAACTTGTGGAAAAACAAAAATGTAATTAAAAAGCACAGCTCATATACTTACTTAGGCTTTACTTAGTGAACTTCTCAATTCAGGATCCGGCACTTAGGCAGTATTTTTAATCTCTTGCCCGCGTTTTCGTAAGGAAATTTTGAAATGTATTTTTACGCGATGAAAAGTAGCCTATGTGTTATTCCAGACTCTAATCTATCTCTATGTCAATATTACCCAGATCCTCTCAGCTGTTCTAGCGTAATTGTAAAAGTTAAAGTAAAAAAAAGTAAAAAGTTCTTTGTTAAATAAAAATGGTTACACGGCGATTAACAGTTTACAGTGGTCACCACGCTAGGTCAAACCTGTGTTGTGGTTGCCTTCGAGTAACAATCATACAACTAACCTAATTTTTTCACACGACAGTAGTAGTATGATTATAATATAATTGTACATCAATGTTCAATCATTTATGATGAGTAATAAATAATCTCGAAACAGCTTCTTTACTGAGGTTGGCAGCCAAAACTTTTTCAAAGCCCATCAGCGCCTAAAATGTTGCTAAAACATCTGAGATAGCGGCACTTTTTACCACAGGCCTACCCGCTTAGATAAGTGACGGTATCCGACTCACAAAGCGAACTAAATCATGACATCAACGCCAAAAAAGTCCCTGTGAGAATTGACACCATGTGCGGTGTGTGGGAGTCATGTGTGATATTTGAAGGACACGAGGAGTCACAGTTAATGGTATTACTTTTAAAACCGCGATTATACAAAACACTTCCAAAATGGAGGAGTATTTCCACGCGGAAACACTGATTCCACTTGTTTTCGTGTCTCGTGTGTTTATGTGTTTGTGTTTGGAATTTCGTGAGTGTGTCCTGTCCTCCCCTCATCCTACATACATATATACTACACACTATATACACGCTAGAATACGCACAAGTCAGAAAAACAGCATTGTATTCAATCTAATTAACAGCTGCTCAAAGTACGCGCCAAAATGGAAAACAATTGTGCCGACGGGCTCGGTGGCGCAGCGGTAGAGCATCTGCCTACCATGCGAGAGGCCGCTGGTTCGAACCCCGGCTGAGACAACAAAAAAACCCAGGTCTTTGATGATAACATGTTTGTGATGTCGCTGTTTCTGGTTCCCACGACACAGGATAACCTAATGTGGGGCCACAATCAATGTATGTGCTTGTATGTAAACGTTTTGTTATAGAAAAAACTCTAAATTGAATTTGGGACTATTAACAAATCGTCCATTATTCCTGATACTGTTTTGATTGAATGTACAGCTACATTTGATTGAATAAGCAATGTGCACCAACTGTTACAGTTACAATCGCAAAAATGTGCAGGACCACAAAAACTGTCTCAGACGCCAGACGTTTTAAAAGTTATCCATCAAATATGGCTGCCGCATTAGTGGGGATTACATTTAAACGCAGCCACCTGTTTCGAGTCAGATTCATAACGAGAGAGCGAGGTTAAGCCTGTCCTTTTAAAAACGGAAACATTAATTTCAATATCACCCCGCGAGGAGCGCGATTTTGATTTACGCAAGAGGTTTTCTCGGGAACTGTAAGCGGAACCAGGTGGGTTTGAACATTATACGCGTAGGTAAGACCTTAGTTTTCATCTTAATGTATTTTTCTCCCTTTAGCTGTGATCCTTGATTCAGTCCTAGGGCCAAAAAAGATACTTCTTTTTTGGCCCTAGGACTGAATCAAGAGCTTTTCATTTGTCACTGTTCATATGGGTACGGAGGGTTGTACTAGCTAACTTACTCTCTTCTTATTCTTTCTTTTTAGCTGTGCTAACTTATAAGCTATTATCCAGGATAACAACTAAAAATCCAGTTGGATTATTATCCAGGCCATGCATTTTTACTACTGTTGTGCATTGACCTTTAATAAAGAGAATATCAATTCTTCACGACGAAAATTTTCTGATTATATTGGTCTATACATTCTCAACCAGCGTAGCTTAAATTTAGTTGATAGCTAACCAAGGGTCTTAAAAAATGGTAACTACCTATCTAACTTCCCTCGGAAGCCACTTTGGAGTTAAAACGATTATCGGCGAGAATATGGAGGACAAAAACTTACATTTATTCTTATTCTCAAATGGTTTAAAAAGTGACTTCCCTTTAACGTGTCAGGAAAATGTGCTCATTCATACTTTTTTTATTAAGCTTCTTGATATTTTAAAATTGCTACAAGTCTAATTTATGTAAGAAAACTTGACAGAAAATCAAATTCAAAGTGTGTCTTTCAAAGTAACACCGAAACTATGACTCAATTAACGTTGCAGGCTAACTAGGTCATCGTCATTATCATCAACCCATTATGTCCCCACCGAGGGGCACGGGTCTCTTCCTGAGGAAGGTATAGGCCATACTCCACCACGGGGGCCAAGTCCGGATAAGATAAGATAAGCCCGGATAAGTCCGGATTGGTGGAGGCTTGCAAGACTAGTGGCTGGTCTTACTGTCACAAGTTTTCAAGCCGCCCTAAGGCCTAGGCTTAGGTTAAACTAGGTATTCATTTCAAAATGTAAATAATTTTGGAAGAAAAATTGCAAAAAAACTCCATCAACAACAGCAACAGGGACAGACCACGACTTATGTGAGTTCAGGTTTTTTATTATTCTTTTCTTTTACGTAGGTACTTATTTGAATAATTGAATGAAATTATTGCACCAAACACATTGTACAAAGGCGACCTTAATAGTTACTAGATAGCATTTTCTTCTAGCTAACCTACTATCGTTCTAACGCTGTATTGTGTTTGAAGATTTCATGTTGTAATGTAGTAAATTGATGCAATAAATGGTTTCATCTTGTTCTTTAATCTTTGTCTATTAAGAAGTAAATTAATAGATTTTTTTTAACTAGACGGCTAGTCCTATAGTAGATTCTGTTTAGTACATCTCTAATTGAAATTATTAAGATTTGTTAAGAAATCATATATTTTATAATGAAATGCAGAGAAACCCTCTACCGAGAGACGAAAATAACCTCCTTATGTGGTTTAATCGAATCGCTGAGGCAAAATGTTAAATCTTCAACGTCATAAAGTCTGTTGTCAAAAAAAAACCTCTAAGAGAGACGTAAAATATTTCAGACCAAATCCCAACTGCCTTAAGACACACGCTTAGCCGGTTTTTTAAACGAACCTCCAAACTGACACATGTTAAGGGCCACATGCCTAAAAGTATTTCAAAACCCGAGTGACATATTTTTTCACATATCCCACGACAGTTAATAGAGTTACACAGAAGTATCAATTAACTATCCGTGTGGAAGTTAGTAAATACTTAGAACATTTCTTTTTAATGCACTAACCCGTGCTAAGGACAATTTTAAAAACCTATTAAGAGGCTAAAAATTCCACCCATGCCGGGACTCAAACCTGCGACCTCTGGCACGGTTAGCCAGAGGTCGCGGGTTCGAGTCCCGGCATGGGTGGAATTTTTAGCCTCTTAATAGGTTTTTAGAATTTTTACAGCTATCGTATGATATTGCTTTTGAAGAAAATGGAGGAAACCTGCACCACTGAGGTGATGCCTCAGCGCTTGAAATTGCCAATTCGTGGTGGACATGGGTTGTGATTAAGTTCATACTCTCCCTCTCTGAGAGTAGGTCTGTGCCCTGCAGGGGGACGTTTATAGGCTACATAAAAAAAGTAATCCATGCATCAAATGTGTTCCGTTACTTTTTTCTTTTGTTTGTTATGCATTATTATTGTTATTTTAAGAAGAATTTAGTTTCTTGACACAAGCTTAACAAATCCACTCTATTTTGCATGTTTACAGTAGTAGTATACACACTCTCTCTCTCTCTTTATCTGTATCACTCTCTCTCCTTGGCATTATTGCGCATTCTGTGAAATTTCCTCTTACTGCGATCATCCTAGCTTTCGGTCTAATAATTATTGAGCGCTCAGGAATCGAGAACTTGCACTATAAACATTCCTTGCGCTCAGGAATCGCATTCATTGCGAATGCATGGTGTTTTTTCTGACGGATTTTAAATCACCTATTGATTTTGTTGGGGAATATTTTGCACGATGTCTTGTGGAAAGTTCGCGCACCTTCATAGGTGAAAATTCATAATGAATGCTAAGCCTTAATAAAATCGAAGAGACCATGTTCCAAGTATCTTAATCTCGATTTAGGTAAACGTATTTACAAAGTTTCGCTTCGATGTATATTGTAAATAAAAACCAAATTACAACTGTTACGTGCTTATAACAATGTTAGAAACAAAACAGCAACTTGAGAATTATCAAGAAGCATTTTTCTGACACGGATCTTAATTCACTGTCTCGTCTTAACTTGGAGCTTCTGTGCCTTCCGTTATTCTGTTCCTGGCGCAGCGTTGATGCGCGATATTGAGTTATAATTTTAAAATTGTTTTTCGTCAAGTAATTTGACGAATGTGTTCCGCTTTGACATTTGTGATCATGTGACAACCTCACGCAGCGAGTGAGGCGAAACCTAGAGTGAGGATTTTGAACCATGGTATATTTTTGCGTAGGTATGTTTTTGTAGCGGAGCGGTATAAAACCTGTTTTCCAATCGTGAGGTGATGGGTTTGAATCCTATGCACCCAATGACTTTGTTTCCTAAGTTATGTAAATTTATGAAGTTAGAGTAGGAGTGCCACTCGCTAACGGAAAACATCGTGAGGAAACCTGAGTGGCTTAGGTTTTCAACTACCTGAAACTTACATAGCGCGTTTACTTTTATTTTATTTATTGCATTACACAACAGATAAATATTGCATGTTATAATATCAAGGTAAATCTACCAATCTAGTTACATAACCTGTAATGTGTGACGACAGCGTGCACGTCACGCTGTCGTCATACATTACAGGTTAATGTATGACGATAGCGCACGAGATAAATATGCACGAGAACCGAAACACACCAAGCCACATAATTATATTTAAATACGACCATACAAGATATATTTTCATCGTTATCAACCCTTGTATGTCCCCACTGCTGGGGCCCGGTCTCTTTCTGCATCGAAGGAAGGTTAGGCCATACTCCACCACGGGGGCCAAGTCCGGGTTGGTGGAGGATTGTAATACAGTGGCGGGCCTTACTGTCACAAGTTATCAAGCCGCCCATAAGGCCTCTGACATGGCTTAACGACTGCCATTATATGACAGCCGGCACCAACGGCGTTTATCTAAGATATTAAAGTCGTCGTTAATATCTTTCATGCTTTTATTTAATTGGCACATTATTCAGCCATTTTCATACAAATACCTATTTTCGTCAAAAATCCTGACACTAACGACACGGTAACATTGAGGCGTCGACAAATTACTTTTCAAGCGGCCAAATAACTTAATAATCTTTGAACATTGTAAAGTAATCCTGTCTAGAATAGAAGCAAAGTAAAAAAGACTAAAAAGAATAATACAGTCTGTTAACTTTTAGAATGTACCTCGGGCTCTAGAGTAGGCTTCGGTTTTCGCCGAAAGCACACGAGTGTAATACTACTTCCTGCTCTGTAAAAATATTTCTTCACTATTTTTGTTCTGATTTCGAAATTAAAAGTGTCATATTAGTTTCGATATTTCTATTACACGAATATATCCATTCTATCCGATTATAGCCGAGGCATATTCTTAAAAACTAACAGACCACTCCAACATACTTCTCTCTCTCTCTTCTCTTCTCTTCTTCAGGCTATATTATGTAGTCCACTGCTGGACATAGCCCTCCCCTAATGAGCGCCATAGCGCCCCGTCTTCAGCTTGCCGCATCCAGCATCTGCCTGCAGTTTTTCGCAGATCGTCATCCCACCTGGTTGAAGGGCGTCCTACACTACGTTTGCCGAGTCGCGGTGTCCACTCAAAAACACGCTTACTCCAATGGTTGTCGGTTTTTCGCGAGATATGACCAGCCCACTGCCACTTCAGCTCGCTTATTCTCTGAGCTATGTCGATAACTTTACCAACACACTGTAGGTAAGCAACTGAAGCGTGGATAAGAATCTGGAATTTATCAGTCGTAAGTTGGAAAATAAAGGAGAAAAACGTGCCATGTGCAAGTGTGACTTTATTTCTAAGGGTTTCGTTCGCTCAAGTCGGTATTATGAATTCATAATACACCTTAGATCTATTGACTCCTAATCAGGTATAATTTGATACATATGTATGTAAAGTTAAAGACAATAAACTTCAAAATACAGACAACGTTCCAACATTTTACGGTACTTCGTATTTTAGTAGTGGTGTGATAGAGAACTTGATCATAGAATAGAAAAGAAACAGTTTATTTAATTTTTTACACATAAAACAATTTTAACACGAAAAAAAATAAACAACAAAGAAATACATGTTTAAAATTAAAAGTTTACTAAATTTACTCGGATGCGATCTGTGTCGTGGCAATAAATGGGTATCAGACTTAGCATGTTTTTATAATTTTTATGCACTAACCCGTGCTAAGGACAATTTCAAAAACCTATTTAGAGTCTAGAAATTCTACTCATGCCGGGACTCGAACCCGCGATCTCTGGATAACCGTGCCAGAGGTCGCGGGCTGGAGTCCCGGCATGGGTAAATTTTTAGCCTCTAAATAGGTTTATAAGACATAACATGTGTTACGGGTTTTCCCGTAACGATGGTATTCTGTCAGGATCTGGGTGACACTCACGAGAATCAACAAAATACTTCTCACTTCGAACCCTCGAGGTTGCAGTTTCTTACCATTATATGTATTGAAAATTAAAATCACAGGAATTAAAAGTTCAAAACAATACCATAGTTTTTTTTAAATAAAATCATTTATAGGTATATTTCCTTTAATCCCTTCATCAGTCTCACGTAATGGAACGAAGCTTGGATGTAAGCCCCGCTTTAGTCTGATTTATTTTATACTAGCTGGTGCCCGCGACTTAGTCTGCGCAGTATTAGTATTTTATATTGTAGCTTATAGCTATTATAGAATAGTAGCTTATATTAGCGTGCCGTACAAAAGGTTGTGGCACCGCACGCCAGAAGAGCTCGTAGATGTCAGATTTTTTCCTACTTACTTGACACTTATTGCCATATTTTGGACAATTTACACAATATCACTTTCAGAGATCACTTTTAGTGATAAGGCCGCCGTATGTACTCTTAGGTTAAGAAATAGCTGTGTAATTTGCATTTTTATGTACAAAAAGGTGTTTTCTATCTATCTATCGTCATAAATTGTAGCCTATGTGTTATTCTGATGTATAAACTATATTGTTGTAAAGTTTCATTAAAGTCAATTCAGTAGTTTTTACGTGAAAGAGTAACAAACATCCATCCATACTAACAAATTTTCGCGTTTATAATATTAAAAGGATCCACTCACGGCTTGTAAAACTTTCATATACGTGAATCATAAATCATTTAGTACATACTAAATGATTCATGGCAGTTTCAGCGAGTGTTACGTCTCCACTCGTTGGCTCAGAGCAATCACTGCACGGCATAGTGATTGGAGAATGACAACAAGCTGCTGGCTTACTAGGGTTTCGATACTGCATACGGAGCCCCAAAACCAAACTCTTTTTGCGTACTGCAGAAAACAATATTATTATTTCACGCCTGCCACTTAGCCGCCACACACCGCGCCTGGAACCGTCCGAGATATCAATCTTTTAAGCCGAGCTATATCTTCGTCACTGAACAAAAAGCACAGAGGCACGAGTAGGTATAACTTGAACAAAAATAGCAGTCGGCTCAAGTTTGCGATGGCGAAGCTAAAGGGCGAAGAATTCAACACTAATCCGCTATTTGACTCTCTTTGCAAGTAAGTTTTAAATGGTAAATATCTCTTTCAAATCAAAAAATATTTTAGTATATTCTTAAGGACCTAAAAGCAACCAAAAAATATATTTTAAAACTTTGCTTTGCTAAACAGCCAAAAACGCAGTCAGCCATTTTTGTCTATGGTTTGAACACCTGAAGTCTTGTAAACAAAGTTTGACATTCAACAACTGTGAGTGATTTGTGAGCATAGTGCGTCATGAGCAATAATCAATGTCCACTGGCTCTGGCTGACAGATATTTGTTTATACTATTTTTATTTTAATGCACTAACCCGTGCTAAGGAACAAATTTAAAAACCTATTTAGAGGCTAAAAATTTCACCCATGCCGGGATTCGAACCCGCAACCTCTGGCTATCCGTGCCAGCGCTCTACCAATTGTGATCAATTGGTATCCCGGCATGGGTGAAATTTTTAGCCTCTAAATAGGTTTTTAAAGATATTTGTTTACAAACGAAAGATGCTTTCAACATGGCGGATAGCGTTTTCACCGTTCCGAATTAAAAGCGGTATATATTTTTTAATTTGCGAATTTTGCAGCCATTCTACATACTTTAAAAACCTATTTAGAGGCTAAAAATTTCACTCATGCCGGGATTCGAACCCGCAACCTCTGGCTATCCGTGCCAGCGCTCTACCAATTGAGCTCAATTGGTAGAGCGCTGGCACGGATAGCCAGAGGTTGCGGGTAAGGGTAAGAAAAACCTCTAAATAGGTTTTTAAATTTGTTCCTTAGCACGGGTTAGTGCATTAAAAATAAAAATAGTATATTCTACATACTTACTTAGCAAAGTCAATATATTTCAGGAAATATTAATTTATCACGTCAAATTTGATACGAGTCAAATAGCGGATTATTTACATTTTATTTCATCTAATTTCCATAGAATGTTAAAATTATTTATTACTACATTTTTACTGTTATAATTGTTACCTGGGGGGAAGGCGCTGCTGCTCGCAGAAATAGAGGTTCTAACCTAGTTCGGCAACAGAGGCCAACTCGCTACTTCTGCAAACTTAAATCTAGTATTACTATATTGTGTCAGTATGTAACTCCTTTTTAAAATAAATTTTATTATTATAGTAACGTGTCCTCCACTAATGAGACACGAAAGCGTCCATAAGAACTCTAGTTATTTGCCGGGCATTGCATATTCATGTAACTACAAGCTTTTTCAACTCTTTGCCAGGCAATGGTACCATAGTTCCCACCACAAATTGAAGCTTATCACTTTGGAATAGAGACCTTATGAACTTCGGCCTTTACATCTACGTAATGGGATGATTTATGCAGCTTCCAGTGGCACATTCAATCACACTAGATGGGTGAAGACAGTATAGTGCCTGGGGCATTGTTTTAGATGGAATGGGCTTGCCCAGCACCTATACCTCCTGAGAGCTTAGTCAACCTAGCCCACAGGAAGGATAAATCAATACGTGCGGAGTCAACTGAACTGCGGGTTTTCTCACGAAACGGTAAAGAAAAGTCCAAAACCACTGAAAGATGTATACTAGTCCTTGGTTTTTTGCCTCAGGTTCACAGCCCTTTAACCCTTCGGGCGCCCGATGCGCTCGGACAAAAGAAAGTTCAAAGGTACCGCATAGTGCTGGGTCATTTCGCACCGCCATTTTTTTGCAAATTTTTTGCACAGACACAGTTCCGCATTTCTCACATTAGAGAAAGTACTACGTAATTATTCAATAAGTGTTATATATCACTACAATCTGCATAAAATTCCCTATCCAATTATTATACTTATAAAGCTAATAAATTTATGAATAAACATGATTGAGAGATTTTACTTTCAAATTGTCTATTATTTTAGTGGACTTTTTAGATATGATTTTTTAGATATGATTTTTCTATTGGTCACTCTAGTATTGCCGCATGGGGCCCTGTAGTGTCCTATGTCCCCTAAGTAGGACACTGGGCATCCACAATACTTCGCCAGCAGTAGTAGTGTACGAGAGAGAAGTTAATTTTGCAGCCTCATCAGTGTTTCGTATTTACTGTACTCGCCACTTCAGTCTACCCGTGACTACGACAGCTACAACGTTGCTGAAACGTCAGAAATTAAGGTTATTACGTTTTACCTGATAAATAATCTCTTTTACTTGTAGACTCATGTAATATATTACTTGAATTTATGATTGCATTTTTTTTTCTACTTGTTCAATAAAGTGTTCTCTATCTATCTACTATGTAAATGCATCGCGAGTCAAAAGAAGTACACAACATAACCTCACGCCTGTATAACAGAGGTGTAGGCAGAGCTGCCACTTAAGATCACATACATAAAAAGTATTGTTTTGCATAACATCAAAAGTTGTCTCGAAGGCGTCTTTCTGTAATTCTCATATCCAGCCAGTGTAAGTATTTATGCCTTCTTCTTATGCCAAAAGGATCATGCTCACGCTTCTTGAGCAGATTCAACGTAATGTATTCCAATACGTCATATTTGAGACTACCGCCGCCGCCGACGCAATCGTTACGAGTGACATATGGCTGTCAGAATTAGTCAGATTAGTGATTTCACGGGGCCCGACTCGGCTCGTATCCAATTACACGGGCCGGAACTCTGGAATTATGGGCGAAAAAATAAACACGACAATTGACTTTTCAAAAATGGAACGCAGGAATGCCGTCGTTTGAAATTCGAATTGGATGTTTTTAATTTGGAACGCGCGGCTGCGGATGCGATGGCTGGGTTTCGGTTGCCAATGAAAGCCACATGCGGTAGCGCTTTGAGTTTCATACCACTAATTTAGCTTGAAGTTTGATAGCAATTGGGTTCGTCCTAACTACGTTGAAGAGAGAGCTGTTACTATTAGATTCTTATTAGTCAAATTGTTATTATGATACGGAAGTAAATTGGTATCATCGTTCTTATTGGTAGAAGCAATGTTGCAGTCAAGTGGACAAATTTATAATTAATCCATTGTAACCGTACCTACTTCAAGAATCTATACCAAAGTAACGATAAATAGTGATCTTAGAAAATACTATAATTATGTTCAAAATTGTGCCACAATTTAAGGCAATAAATTAGAACAAATTACTTATTCAACGTATTGCTTAGAAAATAACAATAGAAATAAACTTATCGAAAGTTTGACACGCATAAAAAGCAGAAGGCTAATTTATTAAGTACCTAAATCTACGCATTGGTAATGCAATGTAGCTAAATTATCATCGACATAGAGAGCCTGTGTATCAGAATTGTTGTCTTTTAAACATTTCTGCAAAGAAGTAAACCTTTTTTAGTAATTACGTGACACTTTTTTGAAACTTTGGAGTGATTGCGTTATCTTTCATGTTAATCTTTCTACTGCACAAAAGCTCTGCATTCGTGACTAGTGGCGCCATCTCTTAAACTGTGCTGACAACTATCGATAGTTTTGCTACTCGACGCTAGATGACTCGCTTTATTATTGATTTATATTTGTTCCTAATATAATAATATATTAACGTGTTGTCACGCTTAATAAGAGACAATATTTTTTTAAGTCATATGCACTCGATGGGAGAAACTATGCTAACGCAATTTTGTGGTCAAACTATTACTTTCCTACGTTATCTTTCAACACTTACTATTTTGCGTAGAGTAGACAGAAAAATGAATCCTATTAAGATGTAATCAAGTTGACAAAATTTGGGTCCATTCCATAAAAAAAATCAAGAAATAAAGCATACTTAACTGAAATTGACTGAATAATTGACTGTACTCGCCACTTCAGTCTATCCGAGACCACGGCAACTGTAATATAATTAAACGTAATTAACTTATTTCTCAACGATGCCGAAACGACGAGAAATAAGTAAATTACGTTTTAGCTAATAAACAATCGCGATAAGACCCGTTTAATATATAACAAAAGCATACTTAATATATTAATACTTAATCACTCATGATCACAATTAGTTCTTCTGCCTGTGCTACGATAACCTAACAAGGACATCACAAACATGAAAAAATAAGTAGAATCAGGCTATTTAAACAAATTACCATGAATCAAACATAGTTATATCAAACGGATTTAATCGCAAGAATTTCAACAGAGAGGATGGTTTCAAGCTTTCAAGTATTGGAATACAGTGCTAAATACAAATCACGCGCCTTATCACCGAACCTGTCCGTGGACGTAATGAGTGTTGTGTGTCGGCCAGCTGCGAAAAATTAAAAATGACTACGCACTGTCTATGGATGAGTGACGGATGTCACTGATTTTACTTTGTTTTCCTACGTCAATGAAAATAGATATTATACGTTTGCTGATTATTTGATATTTTGTTTTTTTGCTAAAGTTCACTATTATCCCGTAACTAAGTAGGTACCTTTACACTGGTCCTTCGAGCCGGACCGGCTGGCCGAATATCAAATAATACATACATCCGTCACTCATCCATAGACACCCACAATAATTAACTGTACTCGCCACTTCAGTCTACCCGAGACCACGGCAACTGTAACGCTGCCGAAACGTCGGGAAATAAGGAAATTACGTTTTGCCTAATAAATTATCGCGATTAGCCCGTTCAATATACAGGGCGTCCCACGGCTATGCCATATGGCATCGCAGGAAGGTTAGGCCATACTCCACCACGGGGGCCAAGTCCGGGTTGTTGGAGGATTGTAAGACAGTGGCGGGCTTTACTGTCAGAAGTTATCAAGCCGCCCATAAGGCCTCTGACATAGCTTAACGACTGCCATTATGTTACAGCCGGCACCAACGGCTTAACGTGCCTTGCGAAGCACGGAAGCGCACGCAAAAATACCACTAGCGGTAGTCACGCGACGCTCACCCATCCTGTACCTGACCGCGCCTGTTGTTGCTTAACCAAGTGATTGATTCCAATCGCTCGGTTCGCCTTGGCCACGAGCGCTTCACCTTCGCGAGAGCTACCTACCTACGCTTACTGTTAACTTAACAAATAGGTACGTACAACCCGGGAAAATTAACATGACACCTGACTCGAGTGACGTTTATATGGAAACTCAAAGGGGTAACCTCAAAGCGAGACGTCGTCGTGTTTATTTGCTCTGGTTTGTAGGTATGGTTTGTTTATTTCTACTTTCGTCAGACAATGCTTTTTAACTGCGTCTTGAGTCTCTCCAGAGGTTTGCCGTCAGCTCTACATATTCTTCTCTATTTCTTGCCAAGCAAAATTGATCCAAAATTCTAGCGGCATTCGGCCCAGTCCTCCATGTTTTTGCGCTGAATCAGCAAATTTTATGATCGCGACATCTCTTACTTTCTGGTTATTGTCAGATACGGAGTTGATAATATTTCGATAGTATTTGGCACTACCCACCTAGCCATTAAAAATATAATACTATTCTATTTTAAATAGTTAGATGTGTTAATTCAATTCAATTCAATTTATTTCAACGTAAAGAATTTACATTCTGTTTGCTGAATGTCAAAGTACAATGTAACATGAAAGTGAAAGCCGCCGCCTTCGGGCCGTAATATAGTGGAGAAAAAGGCAGCGGGAAAAAAAAACTCCACTCTGACCATCTTTTCTCAAGTCCTCTTAAATCTAATACATTAGATACCACCTATACGCATAAGATTCCATGAATGCCATTAATAACATTAATAAAATGTTAAAGCATTATAATTTTTTTTTTACATAGGCCGTGAAAACATGACAAGACTAGTGCTGCGGCCAGACACACGAACAGCACTCGTTCACGAGCATAACGCAGAGTTCAGCCATCATCAGCCTCAACCATTTTGGACGGAGATAGATGACCCGGCCACCACGCCACCATTCGAAAGACCTTTAGCAAACCTGCAGATTAAGTTTTTGTCTGGAGTTTTTGTTCTTTGTTTTTGTGAATTTAATCTTTATTTGGCAAATAAAAAATTACAATAAAATAAACTTCACAAAATCATTTGGTACATAATTATACATAAAACTTATTACGTATATGTACCAAAAAGGTATCCGTTCAGCTTTATGCCACGGGTTTAGTCACGGTGTTGGTTTTCGGCGGATGACATACACTTATATACTAAACCATTATCCACAAACCAAATTTTGACTAGAAGAAAATGCCGCTTAGCATTAAGTACGCCTTTGTATCAAATACTCTGTGTTTTGTGCAATAAAGAATTTAATAAATAAATTATTATCGTGATTCACACAGCTCTAGTTGTATTAATTGGTAAAAAAAACTTGAATAGGTACCTCCTGCATCTTGACGCTTCATTATCAATTCCACGCAAATCCCCTATCACCGTCAACTTGACACCCCCATCCTTGCAGACTTTAAAATTAATTGAACCAAACGGCTGGATATAAAATAATTTTCAAGCGTAAACCCTCTGTCAACTGCGACGATTCGATACAGTCCATCAATATTAATCTAGAGCCTAATCCGAAGGGCCTTCTTGAGTTTAAACAAAGATATTGGGAGCCGTCTGTTATGTCGGTTCAAATATACGCCGGTCCATTCCAGACAAGCCTAGATATCATGGCACAAAATCCTCTTTGAGTTTTTATTTCTGGCTAATAAAATAAAACAATGCAATTTTGATTGAACATTGCAAGATATGACACATGGATGTCCGATTTTTTAACAAAATTATTTTGCCTGTTTGCGCTAATTTAGTAACAAACTTAGAAAGCTTAGGTGTCAAACAAAATGTTTATTATAGTTAGAATATTTTCGGGGCTTAATCGCGTAGTAATTTATTGCTATTTTACCTCGACGTTTCGACGACGTTACAGCCATCGTGGTCACAAGAAGTCAGTCTTCTCGAGACCATGATGGCTGTAACGTCGTCGAAACGTCGAGGTAAAATAGCAATAAATTACTACGCGATTAAGCCCCAAAAATATTCTAACTATGTGTACAAGTCGCGAAAGTTTAAAATATGTTAAAATGTTTATTTTTGTCCTGCTAAGATATACAAGATCTTTCCACAATTTCCGAGTTCAATACATTAAACTAGACATTGAAAAGTTTTGTGAGATAAACTCTACTCGCAATTAGACCCTTAGACCCATTTAATATATAACTATATATGACTACCGCAAATCATTAATAAATACAAATATTAATAAAATGAATAAAAAATTGTGTCCAAGAACAACAACGACATTATTATTTATGTACATGCACCTACCGACGATAATCTTCATGCAATCCATTCATAGTTTGTCTGGAAGAAATCTCTTCAAACACAGTAAGTCACTGTTAGATAATAAAAACTATTCATAGGCTAAGTTTTATATTTATTGCTACTAGCAAAACACTGGACCATGTTATATATAAATAAAACAAATAAGCAACAAGAGTATTCTATGAGACTACTTAGATTTAGGTGACCATGGTTTTTAAAAACCTATTTAGAGGCTAAAAATTCCACCCATGCTGGGATTCGAACCCGCGACCTCTGGCTATCCGTGCCTCTAAATAGCTTTTAAAAAATTGTCCTTGGCACGAGTTAGTGCATTAAAAAGAGTATGATCATGGTATGTTATTCTTTTCTGTTATTGCGGCATAGATTGAAAATTGTTGATAAAAGATGCTAATATAAAAATATATTGAGACGAGGTGGTCGATGCACATTAATTCGTATTAGTAGAACAAGAAAAATTACTGGTTGCGAAGGCTCCAGGGATATCAGGGGTAGTCCAGCGTATTTCCAGCGCGCACCCCAAGTTTAATCATCGCTTATTGCCCTGATCCCTTCTCCAGAGTTTGTAACATTGTAAGTCGTGTTACACAGTGATAGAAATAAAAGTTCACTGACACTAAAAAGATACTTGCATTTACTTTTGACTGGTAGAAAATTCGAGACAGCAATAACCCAAGTCTTTATCTTTTGAATCTTCGAACCAGCATAGAAACGCAAATTTTTTAAAACACAATCTTTTGCAAGGTTATTGAGATATTTACACGTACAAAAACTTTTATTCGAAGACTTTTTTTATTTCTTTATTCAAAAGAAACCATGAACATAACTACGCTTACATTATTTGCCAAACTGCTAATGCAGTTTATCAGAAAGCTCTTGGTTACAATTTTTATACATAAACTTACACAAACTTACACAACCAACAGTATTGATAGTACATTCTAAATTAGAGGCATTTTTTTAAAATTTGTTTTTTTATTATTATACATCGTATTTCAGAAAGGTGCGGTGGAACTTCAGGAGGTCATTTTTCTCAACTCAAACAGTTTTCGAACACTCACCAATATTTGTGTACCTAGTGTAAATGATATTTTTATAATAAAGTTTCAAATTTCCGAAAAAGCCTAGGTGAACCGAGTCAGGTACAGGATGGGTGAGCGTGCTTCGCAAGGCACGCTAAGCCGTAAGTGCCCACTGTCATATAAAGGCAGACGTTAAGCCATGTCAGAGGCCTTATGGGCGGCTTGATAACTTCTGACAGCAAGGCCCGCCACTGTCTTACAATCCTCCACCAACCCGGACTTGGCCCCCGTAGTGGAGTATGGCCTAACCTTCCTGCGAGAGACCCATGCCCCAGCAGTGGGGACATACGAGGGTTGATAACGATTATTAATTCTTGAATTTTTTTTTATTTTCTCTCCGTAGGAACCATCCTCGTACTTCAAGGAATATTCTAAAAAAAGAATCTGCTCTCGAGATTTGCGCTTACCAACACATTCTATGATTAATTTTTATATTACACACACAACTTTCGATTCAATTACTTATTTTATTTTATGTTAAGAACTGATAATGCAATCAGCATTAAGTCCCCATTTTGTACATTAACTTTCGTGCAACAAAAAATTAATAATAATAATGTAGTATAACAAATCCTGAGACCTAGAATTCTAATATAAAATCGAACACACATACATGTAAGTGTGCTCTGAAAGTGAAAGAGAAATGAATTCTGTTCTCGTACCATTATTATTCCAATGTCTGCGACATCATTACTAGTAATAAGTAAATAATGATTAGGCATTAGTAATAAGCTTATTGAAGCGCTCGTGGCCTAGGCGATTTGAGTGATTGGAATCAATCACTTGGTTAAGCAACAACAGGCGCGGTTAGGTACAGGATGGGTGAGCGTCCCGTGACTACCGCTAGTGGCATTTTTCCGAGCGCTTCCGTGCTTCGCAAGGCACTTAAAGCCGTTGGTGACGGCTGTCATATAATGGCAGTCGTTAAGCCATGTCAGAGGCCTTATGGGCGGCTTGATAACTTCTTACAGTAAGGCCTGCCACTGTCTTACAATCCTCCACCAACCCGGACTTGGCCCCCGTGGTGGAGTATGGCCTAACCTTCCTGCGATGCAGGAAGAGACCCGTGCCGCTGCAGTGGGGACATACAAGGCTTGATAACTAATAAGCTTATTATATTGCTTTTAGTAATAAGGCCGCCAATTGTACTATATCTTTATATAATTTCTGTTACTGTAATTTCTGTGTACAGTAAAGAATATTTTATCTATCTATCTCTCATTAGAAGCAGGACGGGTACTTAGTTACAGATTCATCATCTTTCCTACTGCTAAGTAATGAGTACACTGGGTTAGACAAAAATAAACGCCAAGTGTGTGCAATTGAAGCAATGCGACTCTCTTTTGTTACTACTACAATAGCCAAGAGTAACAATTTTATTATCAACGACACACCACCCATTACTATCGGGATTACTCGCAGGAGCAAAAAACAGCCTCGCTCATTATTTTTAACGAGAAACCTCACACTGGCGTGAAACTTATCGCGGAAAGTCTAATTTAGCGAAAAAATATAAATGATGCGATATAAAAATGCCAATGGCGATTAATTGGCCAGTATAGTAGGCGAAGGGGAAAAACAAGCCCAAAAAAATTTACCGTAACACCACGCGTGAGCCGCAGAGCTAACTAAAACTTTTATGAATCAATCAGTAAGCCCGTATTTATATCGACTGCTGAACATGGGCCTCAAGAAGCGCTCCTGACCTAGTCAAACCGAGTGAATGGACTCACTCAATCGAGTTAAGTAACAACAGGCACGGTCAGGTGCAGGATAGGTGACCGTCCCGTGAATACCGCCAGTGGCATTTTTCCGAGCGCCTCCTTGTTTCGCAGGGCACGTTGAGCCGTTGATGCGGCTGTCATGTAATGGCAGTTGTTAAGCCAAGTCAGAGGCCTTATGGGCGGCTTGATAACTTGTGACAGTAAAGCCCGCCACTGTCTTACAATCCTCCACCAACCGAGTGACCTCATCGAAACTAACAATCCTTCATTTAAAAATCATTAATTTCAGGGCATAGCGCTGGTTCACTTTTTACTCTATATGCAAAATCATATTTTCTGTCTATTTAAATAACACATTGCTGCCGGTGAAGGAAGACATCGCGAAAAAACCTATGTGTCTGAGGTAATCAATTAATCAACCTCAGCGCTTGAAATTGCCAATCCGCGATGGACACGCGTTTAGAAAATACTCTCTCTCTCTCTGAGAAAAAACTTGAGTGTAGTGGGACGTTTATAGGAGACTAAAAATTATGCCACATTTACTAGCATAACTTTGTATAAAATTGTCCTGGCGCCCAGTATCCATAGTTTTCAGCTCAAGCGACAGTTTTTCAATACCCTGTTTCGTGAGCTAAAGATACAGCGCTGCAATCCGCAGTGGCGTTGCACGAAAAAATTGTTAAAGCGTGTTTTATAAAAGGTCCCTTATAACAATAACCTATCAGGGCCATACGGAGCACATTCGGCGACCCCTTTCAAATATTTACGGTCAACGCCGAGATGCTTTTTATGACGTACATTTTATTAATATTAGTGACATTAGTAACACTTCTGACAGTTTACTGAAGACTTATTGTTTCCTTATTTGTTTACTTTTTATGACATAAATTTTATAAATACTAGTAATAGGACTTAGTGTTTACTTTTTTGTTTAGTTTTAATGACGTACATTTTATTAATATAAGTGACATTAGTAACACTTCTGGCGGTTTACTGAAGACTTATTGTTTCCTTATTTGTTTACTTTTTATGACATAAATTTTATAAATACTAGTAATAGGACTTAGTGTTTACTTTTTTGTTTAGTTTTAATGACGTACATTTTATTAATATTAGTGACATTAGTAACACTTCTGGCGGTTTACTGAAGACTTATTGTTTCCTTATTTGTTTACTTTTTATGACATAATTTTTTTAAATACTAGTAATAGGACTTAGTGTTTACTTTTTTGTTTAGTTTTAATGACGTACATTTTATTAATATTAGTGACATTAGTAACACTTCTGGCGGTTTACTGAAGACTTATTGTTTCCTTATTTGTTTACTTTTTATGACATAAATTTTATAAACACTAGTAATAGGACTTAGTGTTTACTTATTTGTTTAGTTTTAATGACGTACATTTTATAAATATTAGTGATCTTAGTAATATTAACACTTGTGGTGGTTTACTGAGGACTTGTTGTTTCGTAATTTGTTTTATTTTATGATATACATTTTATTAATATGAATGATATTAGTGACACTTCTGTTAGTTTACTGAGGACTAAATATTTCCTTATCTATTTACTTTTAACAACGTACATTTTATTAATATTAGTGTTCTTAGTAACACTTCTGGTGGTTTACTGAGGACTTATTGTTTCCTTATTTGTTTACATTTTATCACATACATTTTATTAATATTGTTGATATTAGTAACACTTTTAGTGGTTTACTGAGGACTTATTATTTCCTTATTTGTTTGCTTTTTATGACGTACATTTTATTAATATCAGTGATGTGATAGAAGCGCTCGTGGCCTAGGCAAACCGAGTGATTGGTTTCAATCACTTGATTAAGCAACAACAGGCGCGGTCAGGTACGGGATGGGTGAGCGTCCCGTGATTACCGCTAGTGGCATTTTTCCGAGCGCTTCCGTGCTTCGCAAGGCACGTTAAGCCGTTGGTGCCGGCTGTCATACAATAGCAGTCGTTAAGCCGTGTCAGAGGCCTTATGGGCGGCTTGATAACTTCTGACAGTAAGACCCGCCACTGTCTTACAATCCTCCACCAACCCGGACTTGGCCCCCGTGGTGGAGTATGGCCTAACCTTCCTGCGATGCAGGAAGAGACCCGTGCCCCAGCGTGGGGACATACAAGGGTTGATAACGATATTATGGTGGTCGTAGCACTTATGGTGGTTTACTGAGGACTTATTGTTGCTTTATTTGTTAACTTTATGACGTACAATTTATTAATATTAGTTGCATTTTTGGTGGTTTACTGAGGATTTATTGTTTCCTTCGTTGTTTACTTTTTATTACGTATAATTTATTAATATTAGTAACACTTCTGGTGGTTTACTGGTGAAGACTTATTGTTTCCTTTTCATGACGTACATTTTATAAATATTAGTGATATTAGTGAGAAATGTACTCAATTGATACCCACCGTGGATCGGCGATTGATAATGCTAGGGTAAGTGGACAGCAAGCGAAAAAAATTCCACTGAAATCGTCTAAGTATACTCATTAGTATTAAGTTCGCCTTTGTACAAACATGATAAGATAAGATAAGAATATTCTTTATTGTACACTGGAAAAACAACAAATACAAAACAATTGCAAATATACATAGTACAATTGGCGGCCTTATTGCTAAAAGCAATTTCTTCCAGACAACCTTACGATGGAAAGTTGCTGAAGGAAATTAGAAAGACGGGTAGCCAGTGCAAATTTGAATATTGATACATACTTATACTTAATAATAATACACTTACATACCGTTACTTATATAAACTTATAATTTATTATAAACATACATATATCTTATAATAAAGTTCTACATAAGACAAGGAAAGTACTAACATGCGTATTTTGCAATAAAGAATTATCTTATCGTAGTATATTATAAACAAGGGTAGACTATTTTCAGAAGAAGAAAGTGTAAAGTGTTCCCTGGAAAATGTAAAAGGTTGAAACTACGTAAACAAAAGAAATGGCTTCGTTTTACATTTGAAGCTGTTCGAGAAATTCAATAGACGACGCCACATCAAAGGGCCCGAAACTCGATAACTGGAGACGCTCATTCGTCATAAAGGGCGGGAATAACAGACCGGATATCCGGTTACAGTTCCCAATCAAAGGCGTCCGCCAAATTGCGTGAAGCTTCCATAGGTCGAGATGACAAATTCCAATTTTCCGTATCCGTACCGCTCTCCCCAAATTCACTCATACTGGTAGATAGCGGCCTTTAAGGTTCTATCAAAGCGCTCGTGGCCTAGTCGAACCGAGTAATTGGAATCAATCACTTGAGTTAAGCAACAACAGGCCCGGACAGGTGCAGGATGGGTGACCGTCCCGTGACTACCGCTAGTTGCATTTTTCCGGGCTCTTCCGCGCTTCCTAAGGCACGTTTAGCCGTTGGTGCCGGCTGTAGTGTAATGGCAGTCTTTAAGCCTTGTCAGAGGGCTTTTGGGCGGCTTGATAACTTCTGACAGTAAGGTTCGTCACTAGTCTTACAGCCTCCACTAAGCTGGACTTGGCCCCCGTGTTATAGTCTGGCGTATACCTTCCTTAGGGAAGAGATTCGTGCCCCTCGGTGAGGACATAATGGGTTAATGATGATGAAGTAGCCTGCGACCTATTCTCAGACCTACTAAATATATACCAAAAAACATATAGGGAAGAGCGGGTGATCGTGCTCTTCCACTGTAAAGGGAAATTTCCCGCTAGGCAGATCGTCTGCCTGGAGACGGACGGTCCAACTATTGTTAGTCGGAAGTTATATTTATCGTATGTCATTAAAACACTTTGATTGCGCGATGCAGGAATGTTGGAGTTTGTGATGCGCGCGCAGATTTGACATGTGCTCGCCAAAAACGTATAAAAATCAGTGAAGCCGTTGCGGAGAAGTTCAATAATCCGACATGCATTTGAATGCATTTAGCTTTCAAATAAGGATGACAAACCAATACCAAAACTGATTTGACGTCGCTATCACTGAGTCGGCGCAAACATTTGCCCAAAAAGCCAAAAGGACCGCAGGCGGGCGTTGCCACCGCAATCACTCGGCGCCATTATGTCCCTGCATCCCGTTCATTACCGTAAACCAGGCGGGGAGGCGAGCCGTTTCACCCAAATAACTGGACCGCTCCATCGACAAACTCGATCATTTTGCTCGAAAAACTGAGAATTGTTCCCCAAAATCCGCCGGCTAGATTATTCCAGAGCGATAAATCAATTTTGGTCCCAAAGAAAGGTTTTTTCTTTGAAAAGTTAAGTGACATTTTTAAAAACCCATGTAGAGGCTAAAAATTCCACCCATACCGGGACTCGAACCCGCGACCTCTGGCTAACCGTGCCAGCGCTCTCCCAACTGAGCTAATGGGCAAGTACCGGCATCAGTGAAATTTCGAACCTCTTTACAATATTCTCGTATTACTTACAGGCAGCGACATCTGACTGAAGTAATTTGCGTCACTTGCAGTAAAGTGACATTGTTTATCATACAAAGATTAACATCTTCTACGGCCAGTAAAAATCTGAGCCAGTAACGGCATTCAATAAAAATATTATCGTTGGAAAGAGCGCTGGCACGGACAGCCAGAGGTCGCGGGTTCGAATCCCGGCGGAATTTTTAGCCTCTAAATAGGTTTTTAAAATTGTCCTTAGCACGGGTTAGTGCATTAAAAATTAAAATAGTATAATATTATCGACTTCGCCGAAGGAAACGTTTTCCTCTAAATTTGAAATAGGATGGTATAATTGAGTTGATACGTATAGGAGGTCATCTTACGTTACTGGCGAGAGGCAGATGCTTTAGCTCGACCAGCTTTTTGAGGATGTGTCAGAAATATTCGGTATTAATGTAGGTAGGAACTTTTATCTTATGCAGAATGAGTGAATTTGACTATTTTGTCATTTTATATCACTAAAAATTTAGGTGAACTAAAAAATGCTGCAATGGATTATTGATCACTTTAAAAAATATGTACTAGGATTATGGGTGTTTGTATATGTGGATGTGTGTTGCCAAACCCTGGTATCTGCTTACCCCTCAGAGATAAAGGCGTGACTTTACGTATGAATATGAGTTCTTATATTGTTATCAACCCTTTTACTCGTATGCCCCCACTGCTGGGGCACGGGACTCTTCCTGCATCGCAGGAAGGTTAGGCCATACTCCACCACGGGGGCCAATTCCGGGTTGGTGGAGGGTTGTAAGACAGTGGCGGGTCTTACAGTCAGAAGTTATCAAGACGCCCATAAGGCCTCTGACATGACAGCCGGTACCAACGGCTTAACGTGCCTTGCGAAGCACAGAACACGTATACATACTTGTGTTTATTTTCATGAGTATGACATGAGTGGGGTTTTTACGTGATAGTACGAGTACGTAGAAATCTGTGTATGGGTGCGTGTGCGTGTGGGTATTTATGTGTGTGTGTGTGTCAAGAAGTATGATTTTGTGTATCTTTTATTCACTCGTAACTCATAAGACAGGTGTGTATGAGTGAGTTAGGGTTAGTCTATGCTTTTGTTCCAACTTGCAAATTCACCAGCAGATTACAAAATTCTATCATACACTTTTTGTCCTTTCGCTGTCCCTCAAAGAGAGGCGATGCGATGTGCTTAGAATTGAGACTGATGAAAATGTAAATTTGTTTCCGCTCACTCTTTTTGGCGCGGCCGGGAATGAGCTGGCCGACGCCGGCTGCGAATGGGGGCATTAATGAAATCGATTATCAGCCGATTGCTGGCAATAAATTACTCGTGGTCAGTCCATTTCTCTGGCGTAACTTATGGATAGAGCTGGAATCCGGACATTCCTTTGTTTCGCTTTATTTTTAACGCGGATCCCTGGCGTTTTACTCAGGGTTTAACAAAATACTCATAGCGGGTCCAAAAATGCGGGTCGTACTTAACTTTTATCATGGGGGAACCTTGCTATCGCGAAAAAAATATTAATAAAAATATATAGCATTACATTCTTGCAATCTTTCACTTGGTATAAATAAATATTTGCGATTTCATTATTTATGTATACGCACCTACCGGCTATATATTGTTCGTAGTCTCAAGGTGGTCTGGAAGAGATCGCTCTAAGTGATAAGACCGTCAATTGTGTATCATTACTTAGATTTAAGAAATCATAGTTGTAATTCTTTTCATAGGTGATATGATTTTCTCAATTTAGAAGTTTTCCTCATAGTACAATATACATATAGTCGAGTTGAACGCCCCATTTTCTGATGCACAGTTGATAGCTTATCAACCTTTACAAACGTGCACTTTAACCCGTTACGTCAAAGACCACTTTGGAACAAAAATGTTAAGATTTACCTGCTGTTGACGGTTCATGGGAATTTTGTTACAGTGCGTATAATGTCATTAATATCTTGTTTGTGCACTCGTAGGCAAAGATAACTCTAGAAATCCAATTAACAATAAATTATACCTGGGGTGACCAAAAATCATTTAAAAATTAACTATAAAACGGTTGATTTACAAGCGACTCGCTGACCGCAAAACAATACAAAGTTAGTCGCAAAATTAGTCATTGTAGCCAAACGAATCAGTGAGAAATGTATACTGCCGTATCATAAAATATTCGTGCGGTCGTAAATCTGATGACGCGTTCTGAGATAAATTATCGAATTTGCTCAAGCGTTCGCATTTTTGAATTTATTTGACGTTTACAATAGAAAACCACAGTGGTTAAAATATTTGGCAATGCGTCTTCTCTGAAGACATTCTTTAAAGGCGAATTGCCGAATGTTTAGATGGAATTTTGCTTTCTGTCAGTAAGATTTAGGGTTGTCTCAAGAAATTGGCAAATCTCGAAACAATTAAGTTAGGTACGTAATACAGAGAATATTGTAAAGAGGTTCGAAATTTCACTGATACCGGTGAGTCGCCCATTAGCTCAGTTGGAAAGAGCGCTGGCACGGATAGCCAGAGGTCGCGGGTTCGAATCCCGTCATGGATGGAATTTAAGCCTCCTAATAGGGTTTTAAAATTAAGTTAATTAAAGTTAATTATTTGCAATAACTTATAAGATAAAATAAGAATATTCTTTATTGTACACCAGGAAAACACAAACAAAACATAATTACAAAGATACAGTACAATTGGCAAATTATCTGCTAAAGATATTGAAAAAAAGCTATTAATAAACTACTTACTATTAATAAACCATTTTTTACCATCTAGTCTTATGGTTGACTGATTTATAATGGCGCTGTTAGATATACAACGTTTTTTTATTAAATACGCTACATTGAGTAAATACCTGAAAAAAATATGAAAAAGGTAGTAACTGAAAATGAAAAAATTAAAATGAAAATGAAATATATTTAGTATCGGTTCAGAAATTAAAACTTACATTAAAACTAAACACACAATATGCTAAGAAAAAAGCCGTATTGCCCTGTATGCATCACAAAAAGAAAAAAAAAAAATTATATCAAAATGATTTCATGCATGTGACTTTCATTCATTAGGTGACAAATAATTTATTCTTCAATTTACATATAAGAGAAAAAAAGGCTAAAAGTAATATTTCTCTGTCGACAGCTGATCACTTTAGTTCTAATATGTTTTACAGACATATATTATTAGTAATTATAGTTCTTTATTCTAAATTTAGCCTACCTACCGAGCCCACATGTTGGGTCTTTAATCGATCCATATACAAATTTTCTTTTGATTTGCCGTCATATTGACAATACATTATTTATTGAAGTTATAGTATCAATACCACTCGGTAAAGGTGAAGAAAAACATCGAGAGGAAACCTGAGTGTTTTCGGTGTTCAACTTCCTCAGCGCTTGAAATGGCCAATCGGCGGTGGGCACGCGGATAAATTAAGCCCTCACTCTCTTCTTCTGAAAGAAGTCCTTTGCCCTGCGGTGGAACATCTGAAGGCTACATAAAAAACTGTGACTCATTTGATTTCTAAGACACATTTTAATGGCTTTGTTAATTTATGGGCTGGGATAAAATACGCTCTGCGGTTTGCTTTACGACTGATTTCTCATAAATTCCAAGTAAGCCACTAGGCGAGTTACAAAATGTCAGTGTCGCATAAAACCTGGAATGACGCATTACTTAAAGAATTTCTCTGTTATCCTATAGCCGAACGGCCTTATATAAAAAAAACAGGATTTCGAAACATAACTACTAATATTAAACTTCGTAGTGGAGTATGGCCTAAGCGCTTGAATTGGCAATTTCAAGCACTGAGGTATTTGAACACTTCAGACATTCAGGCTTCCTGACGATGTTTTTCATCACCGTTAGCGAATGGTATTGCTACTATAACTTCAGAAATGTTTAAAAACCTATTTAGAGGCTAAAAATTTCACCCATGCCGGGATTCGAACCCGCAACCTTTGGCTATCCGTACCAGCAAATTGCATCACTTATGATCACTGATGCCGGTGAGTCACCCATTGGCTCAATTGGTAGAGCGCTAGCACGGATAGCCAGAGGTTGCGGGTTCGAATCCCGGCATGGGTGAAATTTTTAGCCTCTAAATAGGTTTTTAAATTTGTTCCTTAGCACGGGTTAGTGCATTAAAAATAAAAATAGTGTATTCAGAAATGTTTGTTTAACATCTGTGTTTATCTAGAATAAATTGCTTTGTTAATAAAAAGACCGCCAATCACGAACTATTAAGGCATACATGCTTAAAATTAGGAGAATGACAACATTATTGTCTTTTATTTTAGTTTCTTTCGGTTGGTTCGGTCGGTAAGAACGTTTGTCAGACAACTAAATCCTATCAAACCCAGATTAAGCGGAGTTTGTTGAGAAGTCATCTGTAAAGCCACTAAGAAGAATGATGATGAGCATCGTCATCATCACCACCATATTTTTCATCCTCTGTCGACTTTACTAAAGTAACCTAATATTTCAAATTGTATCTCCTTCAACCTAGACTTTGAATCTAGCTCACAAATCACAAAGTTCTATCCATTTAGACAGCAGGATATACGCTACAGACGCATCTACACAAACTCTACCACGCAAAAGTACTCAAAACTTCGTATATCAAAACTGAAGGCTCCGACTCATGTTTTATTCATCCGAAGACACTAGTAAATACGCGTATCTCAAGGCTGGCTCAGTATTAAACTAAGTAAGTTAGATTGCGACAAATACATGTCTCAAATGCAGGAAATTGGTTCCACTGAGTGCACAGAAACTTGGCTACTCCCTATTCCCTCGGCGATATATGTTGCAACTTGTAACTTAGAACTAATACAAGTTTGCAGACGACTCTGAAAGTCTGCAGCTGGTTTTTAACAGAGCAATCGCCGAAGAGTCTTATGCAGCCGTCTAATTGAATAAGTTTCTGTCTAGTGGTTCTATGGTGGGTGACTGGAATTTCAAATGCTTCGATTTCTGTTTACAAAAAAATAAAAACAACATAACATCCTTGCTTGCGTGAAGTAGATGTAAACTTTCAAGACAAAAAGTTAGTTTAGCATTAGAAATCTAATAAAATGGTCGCTACCATACGTAAGTGGTGACACCAGTAGTTCATTATGGATAGCCAATTGTAGGTAATCATCAGCAACCCATTATGTCCCCACCGAAGGGCACGGGTCTCTTCCCTAAGGAAGGTATAGGCCATAATCCACCACGGGGGCCAAGTCCGGATTGGTGAAAGCTTGCAAGACTAGTGGCTGGTCTTACTGTCAGAAGTTTTTGAGCCACCCTAAGGCCTCTGACTTGTAGGCAATGATCGACTTACATTATTTGTACTGCTGTATCTTTGAAACAATAAAGTAATAACTTGTTGGCTGAACACAATAACTCATAAGCTCCGTTTTCTCGTACACGAATAACGTGACAACGTACTATCAAAGATTGTCGTTTGATCAAATACGTAAAAAACGGACTATGTCAACAGTAATTTAGAACTTAGAAAGATCGCAAGCGCTACTCATTATTAATTTTATTTTGGATCTTACCTGGTCGCATTCTTCCTACAAAAAAATGAAGTATGACTCCAGAACTAACTTAAAAATATTAACAATACGTTATTAATATACAATAAACACAGCTTACTTCTATTCAATTGTTATGTTGCTATCCTTTGTGCAATGTTATTTTTCCACTAAAAGAGTTCCTTCAATTAGCATACCTCCATGCACAAATCCTAGCAATCTCTTTTCAATCCGATCATTCGGTTCTATTTTCAAATCTTTCGAAACAAAAGCAGGTTGAAACAAATGAATGACGACTTGGCCACGCCTCTCGCGGCGTATTGCAATTTATATCGATCTTATTGGGACCACCCCTTCGGTGCTGCACAATAAATAACTGGCATACTGTCAAACAAGAGGTTAAAAAGAAAAGAAATCGACTAGATCGCTGTAGGAGCTAGATTGCATATTCTGATGGGGAATATTGAAGTAGTTTTTTTTTAATGACCGCAACGCTCATACATAATTTGACTGCTTCGTTAGTCTAAAGGTTAACACGGTGGGCTGTCATAACCGAGAATATGGGTTCGATTTCGACTGGAGACAATCGTTTTTCTTGAAACTTTACATAGAAAAATCGTTTGGAAATGTTCACTTATAGAAACTCTTAAATTATTGTAATAATTACACATCAACCTTTACAATATTGCGCTGGTAGCAAAGCGGTGAACGACAACTTCTCAGTCGGGCAGTCGTAGGTTCCAATCCCGGCATGTATTAATGACTTTATTTTCTAAATTACGTACATTTTTAAGATACAGTAGCAATACAACTCGCTAACGAAAACGCTTGTAAAAGGAATGATCTTAAGGAAATCTGAGTGTTTGAATTTTTCACATATCTCAGCGCTTGAAATCTTTAACTCGCGGCTGTGATTTAGACGATACTCTCTCTTTGAAAGAAGGCTCCCTGTAGCGAGAAGTTTAAATGTTGCATTATTATTACAATACTAGCTGACCCAGCGAACTTCATACCGCCTACCAGTTGATTCTTTTTTTTTATAATTTTTCGCTCCGTAAGAACCATCCTCGTACTTCAAGGAATATTTTAAAAAAAGAATTTGCGAAATCGGTTCAGCTGCTCTCGAGATTTGCGCTTACCAACACATTCAGGGATTCATTTTTATATTATAGATTGTCAGTCAGCTGTAATGTTAGCTGCACAGGATATTGCAGATAAGTTCGTACCGCAGATATTTTTAATATCGATATTAAAATACAACTTGACAATATTCATGAGACGAAACAGAAACACATACCTATGCATATATTAATCAAAACTTGTCTAGTATATCCAATTAAAAAGATACCCGTCAGGACCTCGCAGCGGTTTCATAAAAGAATTTCGACGGGTGGGTCCTATCTCTACAATCATTTTGTTTTTACAGGTTAGCAAAGTTTTAATAAATAACCATTGAAACATTCAGTACGGTTTAAAAAAAAATTGTCATTTATTTTATTATAGATACCTAGATAGATAGAGAACACTTTATTGCACAATCAGAAAAATTATACAACCATGATTCTGAAATCTAAGTAATGTTATACATTTGGCGGTCTTATCGCTAAAAGCGATCTGTTCCAGACAACCTTTGGATGGAGTGGATTGCATGAAGAATATAGTCGGTACGTGGTGCATGTACATAAATAATTGAATCGAAAATGTATTGATAACAAACAGCAAATGAGTGCAAGAATATAATTACATATAATTACCTACGATATAATGTACATATATTTAAATAATAATATACATAGATACCTAAAAAATAATACATATACAATTAAATACATATGGGTAAGCAACATAATACTTAAATAATAATATACATAAATACCTTAAAATAAATACTTATACAAATAAATACATTATAAGCAACAGTTTTCCAGTTTATCCAGTGAGATAGTGGGATTTCACCAATGCACCAATTTCACAATTTGAATGAATATTTTTTGGCATTTTTAAGGTGTAACGTTATTTTTTGTATATTAAACGGGTCAAATCGTGATGTTTATTGTTAATTTTTTTTCTTAACGATCTTATTCGATGACTTACTTCCAGTGACAGACATCAATGTTCTTTAACGTAGATATCTAGTATTTTATCGCTTTATAAATTAAAATTCATCTGAGTCATGAAATTAAAAATATATTATATATCATGTCCTGAAATTTAAACTAATAATACTTTTCTATTGTTATTTTTGAGGTCAGACCTGAGAAGGTTCAGCTACATTTTATGACAATACATTTTAGGCACATACCAAGAAAATTACAATGAAAAAAGTCAATCAAGCCCTTTTTAACAATAAACATTACCATAGTAAAAACTGTACTTACGCGGATTTTACTCGTTTAATTTTAATTTTAACTTCAATTACTAATAATCATTAATTATTGTTGACTTTATATAAAATAATTGGTTTGCCTATTTTGTAATTTTAGCCGAGGGTAGTAAACTAACAGTTAATGATTTCAAAAAGACGCCTGTCACCTCAGTCTTCCGAGACCAAGGTACTTGAAAGAGTGCTGAAACGTCGGAAAATTGTAAAAATGTAAAATTAAACGAGTAAAATCCGTGTGAATACAGTTTTTATTATGTAAAAATACAATCAACATTAATATCGATGACAATGCACATTCATATCCCTACAGTCAGCCCCTATTACCATAGACCAAGAGAGGTACTTATTTCTTTGTTGAGATGAGTCGTTACCAACAAGGCGCGTTTTTAATTAAATGTCTCATACATAATACCCAGTCAGTCTCGACAGCTGGGCTTCAGCTGTTGCCTTGCACTTAGCTTGCCTCCGTAAGTAACGTTTGGACAGTGCATAAAAATAAGGTCAGTTTTCAGTAATCTGACTTAATTGAGATTTTTTTTTAAATATTTTATCTGAAATGGGAGTCAACTTGTGTTCTAGAGCTAGGAATCCAGCTCCCTAGATTTTTATACGTTACGAACTGACCATGCAAACGTTGTTTTTCCATATTAAATAAGCTTTAAAGAATTCTCAGACTTACCAAATAAACCATCGTCAATCCATTATGTCCCCACCGAGGGGCACGGGTCTCTTCCCTGAGGAAGGTATAGGCCATACTCCGATTGGTGAAAGACTGTAAGGCCCCCGTGGTGGAGTATGGCCTAGCAATGGGGACATACAAGGGTTAATATGAATCCTAAGTGTGCTCACATTTAGTGGTAAGGCCGCTGTTTGCACTCTTAGGTTAAGAAATATCAGTGTAGTTTTTATTTGTAAGTGCAATAAAGTGTCCTCCATCTCTATCATTCTATCTTAAGTAAAAAATTTCTCACAGTTCATCCTTCATGCGAAAGTTAGCCACAAATGAAACTTAGCACTTCGACCACCTATTTCCAATAAAAGCTGATAAAATATGCACGGCTTGATATAGTTAGTTGAAGAATGCAACGAGTTGACGTACTTTTTCCAATAAACCCAAGAATCTCGAACTGTTATTAAATTTTTCACTCGCCTCTCCCTCCTAAGAGTTCTAGGGCGATGAAATATTAAATAGAAAATGCACTAGTCATTTTCTCCATCTGTTTCATTTGGCAATACTCCTATGGGAACTACTCGTAGACTAGGTTACTACCGTTTATTGAATGAATGATTTTACAATAATCAGTCAACGATTTATTTGTATTTGGAATTTGTAAACAGATAGGAAGTTTACGTGCCAGAGTTTCTTCGTCTGTATTTAATTCAATTGCTTTAATTATGTTAGTGTATCAACAACTGCTGTGTGGTGTCGCCTGCTGTGTGGTGTCAGCCTAGAGAATAGCACCAACCCAAATTCTTCCCGCGGGTGTCGTAAAAGGTGACTAAGGGACACAAACCGGGGGGTGGGCGGCAGCGCCCCCTGCAGTAAAATTCCACCAAACTGCGATCCCCAACCCGCATGCCCAGCGTGGGGATTATGGGCACTACCCCCCAATGATGGCACAACCTTGTGCTATGGCGCTCATAAGGGGAGGGCTACGTCCAGCAGAGGACTAATGTAGCCTGAAGAAGAAGAAGATCAACATATTATTAATGTTTGGTAAATATAGTAGTGGTAGCTTACATTTTACATTGTACATTGACATTCAGCAAACAGAATGTTAATTCTTTACGTTGAAATAAATTGATTTGAATTTGAATTTTGGTTTGTAGTGTAAGGCGGTGGTAGGGGAGCGGTAGAACCGGCCTGGTTTCTCAATTAAGAGGTCGTGGGTTCGAATCCCGGCATGTACTTCGTTTTCTAAGTTATGTACATTTGTGATATAATAGTGCTTAACTGTCAAGAAAAATATCGTGAGGAAACCTAAGTGTATTCAAGGTATTCCAAAAGCCTAGCGCTTGTAATTACTAATCCGCAGTAGGCACGCCTACTCTCTATTTTAGAGAGACGGTCTTTGCCCTTAAGTGGGACGTAATAGGATACAAAAAGTAGTGCTAAAAATGTACCAGAACAGAACTTTTTAGGGTTCCATAATAAATAAGGGACTCCTATAGTTTCACCATGACCGTCTGTCTATCTTTCTGTCTGTCCGCGGCTTAGCATAGAGACAAAAAGTAATAGAAAGTTGACATTTGGCATAGGGACGCATTTATCCCTCGCCGACACAATAGTGTACGATATTGTTGGATTGTTGTTTTATAAATTAATATTGTTACAGGTAATGTCATGGGGTGCAAGAAAACCATTTTCCAATTTAGAGATCCGCTTGTGAAATTAAGCTTTGAAGCGTAAATTTTGTTAGACTAGGAATGTAAGTAATTTTGGTAAGTTCTGAAAAGTAAAAATGGGAATTGAAAAATTGAAATTTCCAGGGAAGATGTTTTCCAATATTTTATTGATTTCATAGACTGCTTAAAGGTCGTGACGTGGCCCGCCATGTTCGCTTGGTTCGGCCACATTTGCGATATCCATCGCTTGGGACCCAAAAGAAGAATAAAGGTAGGATTGACAAAATTCGTATTGTTGGTCTATGGTAACACAATGCTGTGCTCCACCAAAATGGTCAAAGTCGTAGCTGCAACCGCTAAGCTAAAATAGAATTGGCTGGGCCACCCAAAACGTATGGGCTAAACAGGTGGGTAAATATCGTCACTGACGGGTTCCTTCGGATAACGGAGATTTTTCCTTACACTCGTACAAACAGAGGAAGCAAAACAGTTGCCAGAGAAAGTCTAGACTGTTTAGGTGACTATATGTAACTAGATACCCCGCAAAGTTTCCTTGCGGCAGGAACTAAGTCGCGAGTAGAGCCCCAGAGGTCTCATGCACTTTTCCATTCACTTGTTTCTCAATTTCAGAGCTATTGAGAAATTGTTGGGAGAAATTGCAATGGCTGCTTTGACGCAGCGATCGCGTCTTCAGGGACCTTGACGTATCGTCAGCGATCCAATTGCCGTGTCTCTTTTGAAATTGTCTTTTGACAAATGCTTTTCAGAATTAAACGCGTACAGTTTTGCTGCGCCGTCTCGGAGTGCTGTATATCGTTTCCGAAGTGACGCGACGAGACAATTCAGCATCGTGATACTAAATTAACACAAATTTTTGTACACAAATAAAAATTTAGTTTTATTATGTTGTACTCTGAGTCTGAAAAGAGTATAAAGTACTACGTATGGAGAGGACATCCCGACCAAACGTCGTGCCGTTTCCGCAGCTGCGCGGCCATAGTAATACCCTTAATAGTCCACGACACAGACTATATAAAGACACTACGTATGTCTAGTACTAACGTGACACAGATTTTGTTCGGTATGTCGTGTTCATATGATTCAATTTCTATGGTTTTAGTTTGATCTTATGATCGGTCTGTTTTTATGTCAATTCTTTGTTTTTTTTGTATAATTTTTGTTTTGGCAATAAATGTCGTTCACTTTCACTTTTCGTAAAAAGGCCTAAGTGTCTGAGGTATTCGACTACCTCATCGTTAGTAATTGGTAGTCCGCGGTGGGCGTGGCAAATAAGCCGATACGATACTCTCTCTCTCTCTCTGAGACAAGGCCTATGCACTACATGACGTGTACGAGTATAGGCCACATGCAAAAAAAATACCCTAATATATATTTAATAATCGAATCGCTCTTAGCCTGCTGCCTGACTGATCTTAAAATTAACACGAAGGTTAAGCAACATAAGGCGCGTTCAGTGCCTGGATGGGTGACCGTCTATGACTAACGCTAGTGGCATTTTTCCAAGCGGTTCCATGCTTTGCAAGGCACGTTAAGCGGTTCGTGCCGGCTGCCTTCGATAGATGGCAGTCGTTAAGCCAAGTCAGGGGCCTTATCGCGGCTTCAAAACTTCTGACAGTTACTAGTCTTGCAAGCCCTCAATCCGGACTTGGCCCCCGTGGAGTATGGTCTATACCTTCCTCAAAGAAGAGGCCCGTGCCACTTGATGGGGACATAATGGGTTGATGATGAATATACATATTGAAAATATTATTATTCTGATGAGTCAATTCAGCCCTTAGTACTAAAGACCCAAACATGCACATTGACTAAGTTAGCCAACGCCGAAATAAGCTGTTGGAAGCGGAATCGGTCTAACTATTCAAACTTTGAGACCTATTAGCTAAACAAGTTGACTTTCGAATATTGTACCATTGAGTCCGTTTGTTGCTTGCACTGGAGTTCAAAAACGCTGTTTCTATTTAATATTGCTGTCTAAAATAAGTATAATTATTATTATGATTTTTATTACTACTCTTGGTTCCTGTGACTGTCTCAAGCTCCAACACGTTGCGCTACGATAATCAGACAAGGGAAACTTAGAAATACACACAGACTAAGGGCAATGAGAAATGCAGGCCTACAGTGCAAAACAAACCCATGATTGCCCTTTTGATAGTCAAACATTGTTATAGCTTCGGTACTAAGGCATTCAATGTTATGTAGCATGTAGTAAAGAACGCATGCCTTCTCTCATAAGGATAGTTTGGGCTTAGTCACCACGTGAAGTACAATAGTCATGTAACCGTTGGTTTTTGAAGCAAGGATTTCACTAACCAAATAAATAAATATTGGCCTTTTTGCATCTACTTAATGAGATGATTTATACAGCGTCCAGTGGTATGTTTACTCACACTAGATGGGTGACGGGACCACTCGACGCTGTAGTGGTCGGTAGTGTAGTGCCTGGGACATGACTAACCAAATAAGTACTTAGATATCGTGTTATCTCTACAAATTATTCAAAAATTAGTTTTAAGTGACAGACCATACAAATTACTTAACCCTAAGGCAGTGATTAACATTAAACATAAACATTCAACAAACAGAATGTAAATTCTTGACCTAGAAACATTTTTTTTTATTTTCTTTTCAGAAACGCCGCGATTTTCAACCCGCTTGCGCGCAGCCACAAAATGTGCTGGGCGGAACCGCCCAAACCAGATGTCGCGACGCGAGCTCTGGATATGATGTCTTTAATTAAGACCCCCGGCTTCGGAAGCCTCCCTAAAGCATGGGATGCATATAGTGCAAATACGGGTACAGACAGTGAATGGATCAATGTTAATGTCCATATTGATCCAGTCACTGTCTGTATCCGTTGAAAATAAGTGAACTTCACTGACCACCGTTGTAAAAGTATTTCTTAATGATTTGCGATACTCATACATAGTTATATATTAAACATAAAAATTTCTTAAAGTTATAATTACGTTTTAACTAATAAATAATCGCGATTTGACCCGTTTAATATATAACTACACCGTTGTAAAATTTACATCAGTTACATTACGATTTGACGAAAGTGTAAACGTTGAAGTATTGATTTATTTATGTTTTTTTTTTATGGTGATCAAGTATTTATTCAGATAAAAATGTCATTACAAAATAAAATAGTTACTAAACATGTCACACTTAATAAAAAAAACGCACAGAACAATATCCAATAAATTTTCGTCAAGAACACATAAAATAATAATAATAATTTAAACACACAAAAAAAAACACCAACTGAACAAACCACTCCGGAAAATATCTGAGCCAAAGGATCCCAACACCCTGGAGCATTGCCACGCTGCACCGCCAAAGAGACCCTCTGTCCCAGATACGCACCGGAGCGGCAGTAAAACCCACGGTCCCTTAAGCGGCGACCCAGCTCCCTAACAAAGATCTTGGTCTAAGTCCCCCAAACTCCCATTGTCTCTGCCGCAAGTGGAACAAAAATGTAATTGTCCATAAGGGCACCATACTTTTGGCACTTAAACGTAGCTGCCGATTCGGCCGCTGCACCGGGTCTAAGAGAAGTAGCGGCCAAGTGCGAGGGAGCAAATGTACAGACGCAAGTTGCGTCCCACAGTAAACTCGCCTTTCTCCCAGGGCACAAGAGTAAGACCGTCCGGGCGCTTCCCATCTGTGCGACACAAGCCCGGAGGCTTTAGCACACAAGGGACGTTGGCAGAAACCAGAGCCCTCGGGACGATGTCGTTCAACGAATGGTGTCTAGACAATCTACCCGCACTCCTAACACAATGCAGCCCGTGACGTCCAAACTCATCCACCCACGCCCCACAGACAAATCGATGCGGCTGGCACACGTTGCAACCCAGTCGAAGC